>CM054153.1:27843551-27861899 GCA_028751875.1 Rapana venosa | reverse complement strand
CAAATTTGAAAAATCCCCAGAAATTTAAACCAGGTTTAAAATTTTAAAAAGACCTTTAACTTGATAAAAACAAATTGTATTCTTAAAAGTACTATTTCATTCCAATACCTATCAATAAGTACTAGTTTGAACACACACAATTTAAAATGTCACATATCTCACAAGGGAAAAGGAACATGCAACAAAAAAACAACAACAAAAAAACAAATAAAACAACCAACCAAAAACAAAACAACCCCACCAAAACCATAAACTATGGTCCTAATACAACGTTCTCAGGCAAAGAGCAAACCCACCTGCTTCAGCTCCAAGATGTTGCTTTTTCTACCACCCCGACCTCCACTCTGCGCTTCCTGGGAGTCTGTGTCTTCATAGCGTGGGACTGATCTGGATTTTTCATCGTCGTCCTCCTCCTCTTCTTCCACCTCTTCTTCTTTGGTTTCATTGTTATCATTTCCATTGTCATTATCATTTTCTTCGTTTGAGTCTTCTGAATCTTCTGCATCACTACCAGTCTTTGCCAAGGAAATGGATTTCTCTTCAGATTTTTCAGATTATCTGATTTTACCGATTTTTCCGACTTATTTGACGAGTCAGACCCAGAGTCGGAGTCTGAACCCGATCCTGATCCGAGTCGGTCCCGGAGTCATCTGACGAGTTGCTGCAACAGACAGGCAGGAAATGGTGAATGACACGGTTGGTTTCCTACAAGCCTGAAATACACATGTCAGCCTGGAGGCTGGCATACTGCCAAGACACAAATCATAATAAACAGCACAAGAAAGACAACTGTCCTGATGTGGACACGAATTGGTCTGCAAGACTTGTAATACACTAGTAAACTGATCTTCCTAATCTCATCAAAGCAGGTATAATCATGTGGAACGTTTTAAAAATAAATGATAACCTTAGATGGGAGAGCGGGAACCAATGTGAAAACATACCTCATGGAATTATTCTTACGGGTACATGAAACCATGTCCAGACACCTTGCTAAGTGATGAAACATTTTGATCCCTGAGGCTCCCAAGTTTTTTTTACAGGAAAGTAAATAATGTATACAGGCATGTTTAAATTCCCACTTTCTGTTTTCTTTCTAAGTAATACAATTGCCAAAATGTTCCACCCCAGTTTCCATCTAGATTTTGTCAGCCAATACAATTCCATAAAAAAAATCAACAATGATACATCAAAGTTCCCTCCATCACACGCCCTCCCCCCCCCCCCAAAAAAAAAGAAAAGAAAGAAAGCACTTACCTTGAACCAGTGTCAGAGTCACTGCTGTGTTTTGCTGATTTTTTCTTAGAGTCTCTTTGCTGTCTCGCGAGGTGCCACTCCGGGCTCAGCTGGCCCAAACAGTGGAGTGTTTAGATCATCATCCAAAGAATGATTCTGCAAAAACAGAAAGCAAAACAACTCTCTGAATGGTCAGACAAGTGACAGCTTATTTTAACACCCGTAGATAAAGAGATCAAGCAGGGAATGGAGATAGCTGGTTGCAAAATCTCTTGTGATGCCCCAAGGGTCTACAAGTACAAGACCACAGGATAGGTGAAGGTCAAAATAAAGAGACTACTGTGCATCTTGGTAAGCAAGCAAGGGAATGAAGGAGGAAGGCATAGGGGATAGGGCAAAAGCTAAGTCAATTGTTAATTGATTATGACTCTGTCCAAGGATGCAAATAGCAATTAACCCACTTATTAGCAGTAGTAACTAAAACCAATCAAGAAGACTATCATTACTTCCACAAGTTCATTTTAATTTACCTACAATATTACTATTAACTCCAAAGTCCACATACAAGAATAATACAAAGTACTACTGTGGTCTGTACATGACACAATTTCATTCAGCACAGCAAACAAAAATCTATACAAAAATGCACTGGCATGTGCATACACAAGCACACATACTAACAAAAAGAAAAGAAAACACGCACAAAAATAAAACAAAAACAAAAAGTGTGTTGTTCTGAAACTAAATGAAGATATGCAATAACGGCAAAATGTCTTGAATAATAAAGTGTAACATAATAATAGTAATAATATATTAAATTTATATAGCGCTGATTCTTGTAAAACAAACAAATCGAAGTGCTTGTATCAAACAAACTCGTTCGTACAAGCATTTTTTGTTTTGGTTTTGTTTTGGGTTGTTTTCTTTAATGAAGTAAAGCAATACTTGCTTTCATATGTCAAAATGCTCATTTTGGACAAATTTACTACTTGATCAAAGCAAATTATTTTTTAGTCTTTTAACTAATAGGAGAATCATGGAATGCAGGACCAACCTAACCAGCCCTGTACTTCAGTATCTTTTTGGCCGATATAAAACTTTTTACAAAATCTTATCCTTACAATATTACAACCAAAAATAATTTAAAAAATCACACCCCAAAACCCAACTCCTGTCACCAGGATACCAGTCTTTGTAAAACTTGCCTCCATTTGTTTACAAACCTGCTTCCTTTATATTTATTTGTTAAATTTATGTTTGACAGTTTTATTTGAAATTAACAAAAATTATACTAAGTAAAGTAAACACTCGCATCAACCAAATGATGCTAACCTTTAAGTTTGAAGCTAATCTATTTGCTGTGGTATCAGTCATTACCATGTTTGTATATAATAAAATGAGTACATAAAACAAATCAACAACAAAATTCGCATTAAGATGAAGTAATCTTCAGTTCTCTTGTAAAACAGAGGCGTTCATCTCACACACCTGTAGAATTTTAGAGTTAAAATACAAAGACTTTTTTCTCAATGGCGTCCCATCCAAACCATGACAAACTATACATCAATCAATGCAAAAATGTATAATCTTTACCATACACACATCTAAACAGGTGCCCGCCCTTTATTATGAAAGGTTAACTTAAACTGAAAACATTGACTAAGCTTTGTGGTTTCTCAACACAGGGACAGAGTCATAATATAAAAATGTAGCTCAGAAACAAAATATCAAGTACCAAAAAACCCCAACAAAATTATCAAAGACCAAACACATTACAGCAAAGTTAGATTAAACTTCCCTGACTGAAATGAAATCTTGTTGAAATATCACTTAAAATACTCTCACAAGAGATCATTAACTACTGATTCACAATAGCACTCTACTGGCACCCAAGTAGCTTGTCTAAGAACTATAACTTCTCACAACTACAACTGACAGAATTGCAGGTTTGTCTCCCTGAATGTAAAAGTCTTTCACTCCAGTTAAGTTAGTGGTATTCCAGACTACATCATCAAAAACAGAAACCTGAAGGTGGCATATAAGTCACATACACACACACATACATACATACACACACACACACACACACAACACACACACACACAGAGTTTATATTCCACCCACACTCCCTCCTCTTTTATATCCGAATAAAAATTACAAGACCTTGAATGATTTTACGTTAATATGTTCATTACCACAGATGGATACAGTATTCATCAATTTTTTTCGACTGGGTGGGGAGAAGAGTGCAAAAACTATTTAAAAGCAACTATTTCAAAATTTAAACTTTATTTTCACGGGATCATCTTATAGTGTAGACACTTTTGTCATGGCAGATGTCTCTGCATGAATTCAGACTGCCCCCTTTCGGGAAAAGGGCCAACTCTTTCGTTGCGTGGGTTTTTTATGGTTCCTGAATGGGTGTTGCATCAGGATCTCAATTTCTTGTTCATTCAAAAGACTAGCACCCAGACCACCACTCATGGTCTGATAAATGGGGGTAAAGCTCGGCTCAATAAAACCCACATTCTCAACTTTCAAGGCAGGATGTCACTTAGATTGCTACAATTTGTAGCATTCTGAGACTGATGAATTATGTTATTAGGAAAAAAATACCCTTAGACACAAAGTTTTTAAAAAATCAAGGTGTTTTCAAGGTTCACAGCTTGTAGTTGCCAATGGATCTTTAAAAAAAAAAACCACACTAAAGTTATCAAGGTTGTGCCCATCTAAGTCTACAAAACAAGAATGGCTGGTCTTATCATACCTATTTCATTTTCTCCAACAACAAAAGTGGGGGGTGGGGGTGGGGGGGGGGGGGGGGGGGGGGGAATGGAAAGTGTCATCTGTTTCCTTAAACCAATCAACAAAACGATAAAAACTCAACAAACAGTCTAGGTAAACTGACAAAGTATTCCCATATATATTCAAGCACATGTCATTATTCTACCACAGCTGTTTCAATCCATTCCTATCATACCAGCTTTGATACTTTAAACATATGCAGTGTTCAAACCCCTTTTACATGATGCCCCAGCTCAAGTACACTCCAACCCATACACTGTTACAGAGAACATCATTCACTGACTCAAACAACTTCAACATGTCATAACATGGGCAGTGAGCAATTTTCACACCAATTACCACCCACCCACCCCCAGACACACAACATTCTATCTGTCAGTCATTGTCCCCTTTTCTTCCTCCCCCCTCCCCCACCCTTTTTTTTTCCAATAAAGCAAAAGAAACAACAAAGGAGGGAAAAGCCACTCTCCCTTTGTAAAGGGCTTGCAATACAGGCTACTACTACCTGCTGCCAGAGTGGTAGGAAAAGCAAGAGACAAGAGCAGAACAATTTGTTAAGTACTTGCTACAAATCTTGTAATTGTATAAGTTGTGTCACTTAGATCTAAGAGATTGATTTCTATGCTTGTTGTTTAGTTTAGTTTGTGTGTGTGTGTGTGTGTGTGTGTGTGTGTGTGTGTGTGTGTTGTGTGTGTGTGTGTGTGTGTGTGGTGTGTGTGTTTTGTTGTTTTTCTTGCAGAGGGGGGGGGGGGGGGGGGGCGCGGGGGGGGGGGTTGGACTTTTTCTTGAGGTTTTGTTGGTTTTAGTTTGTTTGCAGGTTTCAAGAATGGGGTTTGTTGGGGTTTTTTCAGAAGGGGAGGGGTTGTTTTCTTGCTCTTTCGGTTTTTCCAATATCTTTATCAGTATCAAATGCTCCAACATGCCCTTTAAAAGCATCAATGTTATCATTATTCTAACCTATGTAGTTTTCTTATATTTTGTTTATCAAACTGTTTTCATACCTAAAAACTGGCAACGTCCTAAAACTTTATCAAGTAATGGTAGTTCTGAAAAAGACCTTTTTTTTCAATGGCGTCCAACCAATATTACATGAAATTGTACATGAATCAATGCAAAAACTTATGTCTTACTAATAAATGCTTCAGCAATGATGCCCACCTTTTTATTATGCACATTCACTTAACTTACAAAAATGACCTTGAAACATCTTTGCACTTGTAAACACAACTTCACATATCTAACATAGTCTTCAAACACAAAGTCAAATCATGAGATTCTGCAATGACACAAAATATTGTGTACATAGCTAATATCTTAATAGCATGAAAAGAATTAATACAAGATTTTCTTTATGAAATTTTGTACTGGGTCATGCATACTAGTGCTAAAAATAAAACTCCAGATAAAAATCCTCCAAAATAAGTGAATTCCACACTATCTTGTATTTATGCATAAGGTAAAAGGAAAAAACTCAATTTTTAAAATTTACATTTTTTTGGTAAAAGATAAAGCCATCTCCATAGATTTACCAATAGATTGTGTGCCCTAACTTGTTTCTCTCAAAAAGGGACTTTTTCTCAATGGCGTCCAATCCCAATTGCAATAAAGTACATATCAAATGACACAAAAATGTGTATTCTTTATAATATTTATTGATAAAATAATGGCCAATCTTTATTATGCAAGGTTAACTAACCAAATGCATCCCCTGAATCTTTAGCCGAACAAAGAGGATGACTCATCATTAAGTACATAACTTTTAGTAAGTTAACTTCATTCATAGACGCATGCAAAATTTATGAGTTATGAACTATGCCATCCTAAACAAAATATCTATGGATGGAATAAAATACCCCTTGATTCAGGTCTTCAAGAATCCTATAGTCAAGTCTTCATGTGATCTTTTTCATTCACAAACTCAGCACTGTCAATTCTTCAGCTGGTCTTTTCTAAGGACTGTAACCTCTTCCAAAATAACCATGATGAATTGCAAGATTTGTCTCCCTTGGTTTGAAACTAGCCCTTGTATCACTTTCTACAAAATTACTTACAAAAGAAAGTAAAATTTATATATAAAAATAAGGCTCACAATCTACATTAACCATGTCGTAAAATGAGTATCTTATAAAGGTACAATAACCATTTCCCCATCTTTTCAGAAAATCTAAGGGTCTTTTGGGACATCAAAAATTACATAATTAGATGTGGATACATGCCCAATTGTTGACCAAGTAATGATAATGAAAACACAGCAACCTACTCCCGTCCTCCTTGGTCCCCATCTCAGCTCCCTACATACTCCGCAAACACAAACTCATTTAGATTAACCACCTGCAGACCGCAGTACAAGTCCTACACATACTGAAATTTTAAACCAGGAAGAAAAATCCTGTATGACACAAGCCTACAGGCTTCAGCAGAACAAGAAATACACCCATCTCCTCATCACTGAAGGCACTGTCTGACCTACAGAATGCTTCTCTCCTGAGAAAATGAATACAACGGGGGTTTTTTCCCACCTAAACATCATTAAATCGGTTATTACCGGTTCAAAAACAGCACCATGACTTTAATCCTGCATTTAACTTACATGTATGATTGTGATTTACAGTCAACACTATCATTCTTACTACGGTTCAAAATCCTGTAAAAACTTGTCTGACATGATCTACAGTCAACGCTGCTATAGGCAATGTGTCAACTGTATCCCCTGCAGAAATTGATGGAGTATTTCTCTGTGTGTGTTTTGTGTGTGTGTGTGTGTGTGTGTGTGTGTGTGTTTTGTGTGGTGTGTGTGTGTGTTTGTGTGTGTGTGTGTGTGTGTGTGTGTGTGAGGAGAGAGGGAGAAAGCAAAAGAGGGAGGGAGCAATTGAGGGGGCAAGGAGCAAGAGAGAGAGGGAAGCAAAGACGAGAGAGACAGACAGACAAGACAGAGATTTTCACCCCAGAGATAATGGAAGAAGCACTCATGTGCTTTTTTGACACTCAACTGCCAATATTTATTGTTGACAGTAAATCATGTCAATCAAGCACACGAGTGCTTGAGTGAGTGAGAGAGTGAGAGAGAGAGAGAGAGAGAGAGAGAGACAGAGACAGACAAAGACAGAGACAGACAGACAGACAGAGAGGAAAGAGCATGAGCAGTTGTCTGTATGTACACACACATTTGTGCAAGCACGCATGTTTCCTAGAAGTGTCTCTGTATCCATGCATGTATGTGTGCACATGGGCGAGACCTTTGTGAGGAAACCTTATGGTATGCCCATGACCATTCAGTGTGTGTATGGGGTGTGGGGTGTGTGTGTGTGTGTGTGTGTGTGTGTGTGTGTGTGTGTGTGTGTGTACAACTACCATTGTCATTGTTACTGAAAGGTTATTATATTCACATGTGTGCCAGTAGGTGGCTATCCAGCTTTTAGGACATGAATAAGGTAAGATTTTCTCTCAGTGTGCTTAAAAATGTTCATCTTTTGTTAATGAATACAGTTTTTCACATAATCATGATTCTGATACTGAAATATGTTCAAGCCTCAAGATCTTTTATGCCTTCTTATTTCACTCATGACAGAACTCTGTATATTAGCTGTCTACTTTTCTCTTTTTTAAGTCTCAAAATTGCATTAATTCAACAAAACTTTGTAAAGCTTATTTCAAACAAAAGGCAAGTAGCCAGGGTTTTTGTTTTTTAAATAAAGATGGTTCATTAAGTAACCCCCCTCAAAATACTATAAAGTTATCAATTGCTTCAAATTTTTTAAAATGTATAAATTCACTGCTGAAAAGCCATCCTGATTATCATAATATCAGAGCAATTTCTATCAACTAATTTTACTAAGAAACTGAAGAATACCAATGGCATATAGACCAGAACAATGATGGGGGGGGGAGGGGGAAGAGAAAATGTGTGTTTAGTATATGACAGTGTGTGGACTAAAGTAAATAGTCTGAGTTGGAGCCTGCTCCTAGCCCTGCAGTGCTGAAATTCATGTACATTATTTACTAGAGGGGGAAAAATCTAAGTTTTTTTCAATGGCGTCCCATCCAAATTACCGCAAATTATATGTCAATCAATGCAGTAACTTATAAACTGTGCATACACCGCTAATCAATGAATGTCCAATTTTTATATGCAAAATTAACAATAGTTAAAACCATAACCCTCAACTTAAAAAACAGTGTCTATAACCAGTCTCTATTTCTTCAAATACTATAACTTTTTTCCTTAATAATAAATAAGTCATGAATCTTAACAGAATTAGACAAAAGTCAATAAAAAACATGAAACATGTATTTTTCTTGATGAAAGAAAACATTTTCAGAACTGGAAGTAAACATGAATAGTAAAAGTAGATTGTGGTACAGAGCAAGACTGTACAAAAACTAAGTCCAAATTTCTAAAAGAGCAGTAACTTCTTCCAACTGGATAAGGACATACATAGATCATAGATTTGTCTCCCTTGAGTTTCATCTAAAAATTTTCTTCTTTTTTTGAATCACTTTGTTAGAAATAGATATTGGATTCCTCAGGCAACTAGTACAGAAACTTTTTTTTTTTAAATATCATTTAAAAAATAATCTGGCTGTATCCAAGTTTATAACCACCTTACATTCTGCATATCATCAACTACATGTCACCTGCATGTATAAGAAAGTGGAAATTAAGTTTAAAATCGTCTTCAAAATTAACAACTCTTCACCTTTCTTTGCAGACAAGCAAATGCTGCTTGCACAACTACACATTCCCTTGAAAAAGGGCCATTTTTTCAATGGCGTCCGACCCAAATTACACCAAACTATATATCAATTAGTTCGAAAATATATAGTCTTCAAATTAAATGCTGAATAAACTGTGCCCACCTTTTATTATGATGCATTCTCTTCCATAAAGGTAGTTCACTATCTTTCTTAATTAAGTTAACAGACACCAGTCCATTATCCAAGTCCTCAGACCTGAAGTCACACCTATTCACCCAAGTACAAAGAACACAGCTATTCTTTGCATCACATACAAATGACCTTTTTTTTTTAAAGATTAATGCCATTTTATGGCTTAGAATGCTCTTCAAAAAGAGCACTGTTGCAACTTATCACTCTCAGCAATTACACAATGAAGCCCTACCTGAAGTCAAACTTATAAGAACTGTAACCTCTTTTCAAAATAACACCACACTGCAGGATTTGTCTCCCTTGATTAGAATAACACTTTCCCCTATCTTTACATTTCTAGACTGTTATAGACATGGATGTTCTGATGGAATAAGCAGTACAACCAATGAGAACTAGTAATCTGAAGCCATCTTACAATATAAAGCCAAAGTATTCTAATCTGTTTATCTGAATCCACAAATATCTGTTTCCCACTGAGTACACAGGGTTGGTTTTAATTCATTAGTGTATTGATCTGATTTTTTTCCATTCAATTTTAGTACTAAAAGACGGCTTATATCTGTGAACTTAGTAATGCTGCTACACTGTGTAACAGGATTAACAATATACCATCCAAATCAAGACAAATTTCACTCCATCATTACACAATGCTCCTTTTCTGATCTTGAAAAAAAAAAATACTGATACAGTAATACCCATTCTCTTACAAAACAACTTACACAAAATTCAGTTTCTGAACTTATAGTAGTTAGCAAAACTCTGAACCCACAGCCAGCTTATGTACACTTCACTGGTATACCTATCACTGAGTTCCTCTTCATTACAACAGTAATAACAGTTACTACTCTTTATCAAGGTCATAAATATTCATTCCATTCCTCAAAAGAAAATGAAATTAGTATAAAAACTACCATGGAAGTGGTTTGTTTACAATACAGTCAAACACACATGCTATAACATCTAGGTTTCAGGATAACTTTCTTTCAACGAAAGTTGTTAAAATGAAAAATACTGCAGGATTCCCTTTCCAATTAATTATTTATACACACATAATGCTTTTTATTATGTTTCTGCCTCATGGTTACTACTGAAACCTTTCATAGCCCTTAGCACTGGTGAATACCAATCTGAATGATCCATTTCAAGCCATCTTCACCAAAAACATACCAATGCTGATTGTACTGAGAATGGCAACTGTAAAAACTGTACTCCTTCCTAACTTCTCTGTGCTTTTTGACAGGTGATTCGGTTGTTAAAGGTTTAGATATATATCAAGAAAAAAACAACACCAGACTTAGTCATTTTCTAACAATAAACAGGAAAATTATACATAATCATCTCAGGCAGTCTAATTCCCTTCTTTCTCTTCCTTCAACATCCCCCACCCCTCCCCCAACACTTTTTTTTAAACAATCAATAGCTTTATGCATGTCCCAAGTTCATGAACACTTGCATCAGCAAGAAGACTAGCTGACGGAATTAAACACTGAAAACAAAAAAAACACAAACATCTAGACATTGATTTAGCAGCCATCCCCCACCCCACCCTGGGTCTTTCAGAGTGTACTGTTCCTTCCTTTAAATAGATACTCCTGGTCCTCAAAAACGCTAGATACAAATGCTCACAATTTCTATTTCCAAATATTCAACAATTTAGTTACCAAATTTATTTACTCTAGCACTTTACTTTCAACCTTCACATGACATGCTTCATTTTTTTAAGTTAATAGCTGTGCACTTTTAAAGGCTACTGCATAAAGTAAGTTTTCATTACTCACACCTCTGCAGCCACTCTATAATTCTATGCCCATCCAGTATCTTTCTTCTCATATGTGTATCCATATAATTACTTGCAAATTTAAATCTGGCAAAACTAGTTCAGGCACCTCATCAGCAAGACAAATCTCCTGACACTAATCAATAAAGGACAATTTCCATTCTTACTTTGTATTCAAATGAATTGTCTTATACTGTACATATACACCATCATTTGATATCCCCTGAAAACTCATCTGGTACCCTACATTCTCTTTCTTTGCTTTAGCATTTACAGTGTTTACAATTCATCATAAGTCACTCTCAAGTCAAATTCATATAAATGTTACTGTTACAATGCTCACTGACCTATGAAATAAATGAAAACTTTTTCCCATCTTTTATTTATTCCTATCACAAAAGCTCATACTTTTATCACTGTTAAGTTTTTTAACTACACCTATGCAGATTGCTCTGGCTGCAATCTAAAAAATGGTCTCCATCTTTTCAAACCACACATTCTTCACAAACAAGCTATTATTCATGTTGATAAACTACTTAAAAACAATTCTTCACAAACTAGCTATTATCCATGTTAATAAACTGCTTAAAAACAATAGGACAAGTGTACTTTCTGTCCTATAAAAGTGGTCTTGAAAAACAAATCAAACTATAATTAAAACAGAGAAAGCAAACTATTTCCATTTTAAGTTCTATCCCACTAGCAATGCTTTCCTCCCATCCACTTTGACATAACTTGTATACAGCTCTATACATTCATTTAAATTTGTGTCAGATCCATGCACCAGCAAACCAAAATATTACTCACACAGGTATAGCATATTTTGCAGAACTATTAACAATGCTTTGTAAGCTATCTAATGTACACGCTGTGCAAAACATATAACCCTCTTTGAACTAACACTAAAGAAAGGTGGTTTTCTCAAATGAACCCCTTCAAAATGCTATCAAACAGTGATCAATTGGTTCCATTTTTTTAAAGCATCTTATTACTAAAGACCCATCCAGACTGCCAACTATCACAACACAAATTTCTATCACATGATTGTACTAAGAAACTGGACACTACTGACAACATATACACCAGAACAATGAAGGAGGAGGAAGGGGAACACAGACCTTTTTGGTACACAACAATTTGAAGAAAAAAAATCTTAGATGGAACCTGCTCCTAAAAATATAGTGCTGAAATCAAACTACAGAAGAAGAAAAAATTAAGTTTTTTCAATGGCGTCCAATCCAAATTACAGCAAATTATATACCAATCTATGCAGTAAGGTATATAATGTGACATGACCACTGCTAAATGAATGTCCACTTTTTATTATGCAAAATTAATAATGATTAAATCAAAAACCTTGTTTATGAAACCAGATTTCTATTTCTTCAGACAACCTAACTTTTTTTTTTTTAAATAATAAAGACACTACAAAGTCATATCATCAAACTCCCTAATAGAGTTAGACAAAGTCACAAAGAGGATTAAACGTGTACATTCTTTTTAGATGGAAGAAAACATTTTCAGAAATGGAAGTAACACAAATACTAACAGAGTGTATTGCGGTACAGAGCAAGGCTGTACAAAAACTAAGTCCAAATTTCTGGAAGAGCAGTAACTTCTTCCAGCATAACAAGGACATACATAGATTTGTCTCCCTTGAATAATATACATATTGACTGGGGGGGGGGGGTTTAATTGCTTTATTACAAATAAATATTTAATTCTTCAGGCAACAAGCAGTCTAGAAACTACTTTTCTTTTTAATTTTCTAATAATTTTTAAAGACCCTTCTGACTATACAAGTTTACAACCATTCTACAATCTGCTTATCAGTAACCACATGTCATTTACATGTACAAGAAAGTGCAAAATAAATTTAAATAATCTTATGTCCAAAAATCTTGTTTATTCTGCAAAGAAGCAAATTTTCATGGCACAACTACACATTCCCTTGAAAAAAGCAATTTTTTTCAATGGCGTCCGACCCAAAGTACAGCAAACTATACATCAATTAATTCGAAAATATATAGTCTTCAGTTTAAATGTTGAATAAACTGTGCCCACCCTTTATTATGCTGCATTCTCTTCCATAAAGTTAGTTCACAATCTATCAAAAGTTGGGTAACAGTCGCCAGTCTATCATCAAAGTCTTCAGCTTACACTCCTGAAGTCACACACATTCACAGAGTACAAAGCACACAGCTATTTTTATATCACAAAGAATGAACATTTTTAGATTAAATGCCATTTCATGGCATAGACCGCTCTTGAGAAAGAACATTGCCGCAACTTATCACCTCAGCTACAACACAATGAAGGCCTACCTAATGTCAAAGTTTTATTTATAAGGACAGTAACCTCTTTCAACACATCAGTACCACATTACAGGATTTGTCTCCCTTGATTAGAATACCCATTTCCCCTTCTTTACATTTTTAGGGTGTTCTAGAAAAAACTGTAGCTCTTCAGATGTCCTGTGCTTTACAAACCACTGAAACTAATATTTCTTAACCCATCTACCACTATAAAGCCAAAGTGTCCTGGTCCATTTCTTTGAATGAGCAGATATGTCTCTCTCTCAGCATAAATGATTTGTTTTAAATATCAATGTGCTGATGTGATTGGGGATGCTTAAATAAAAAGACAGCTTACATCTATGTTTATGTACTATGCTGCTAAACCGTTTAAAGCTTTAACAGACTACAATCCAACCTGGGAGCAATTTTACTCAATCACTACAACAAAACTACTGCTTTTCTTATCACATGAATACCCATTGTTATTCAGTGATATGTATTCTCTCTTACAAAACATTTAACCATCAATAGATACATCTTCAAAGATACAAAATATAGCGGTTAAGTCACAAAACATTAAATTCCTAAGCAGCTTCTGTTAGCATAATTTTAACTCGAAATACCACTCATCTGAGTTCCTGTACAATGTATCACTATTAAGAGATACTACTCTTTGTTCATGAATAAATATCTATTCCATTCCTCAAAAGAAATGAAAATAGCATAAAAACATTGTGAAAAAGTGATTTATTCATAATGCTATCAGCCATAACAGCATACCCAAAGAGGAGTTTTTTTTTAGACCTGATCAATAAGAGTTGTTGAATGAAAATACTGCAAGATGGTTTCAGAAATATGTAATGCTTTTGATTATTCTCAAAAATGAAAATACTTTAGAAACCTTTCATAATACTTAACACTGTGGAATACTTGTGAATACTGATCAAATTGATTCTTTTCAAGCCACCTTCACTAAAAACGCTACTAATACTCCTTTCTACTGTCAATTACAAAATCATATAATTCTTGCTAGCTTCTTTCAGTTTCCTGGTTATTGATAATATCAAGACAACATCAGGCCCAGGTAAGACATTTTCAAACAATAACAGGGAAACTAAAACTCTTGGGTGGTCTTTCTATTTGTTTCCTCTACCGGTTGTTTATGGGTCTGCTAGACTGTAGATGTTGCAAACATCATGAGCTTGAAGTTAGTGACTATTCTGGGAGAAGCAGAACTTGCCTCTCACACTGTTATTACTCGTAATACAGTTTTCTTCAGTGTATATAGATCTATAATACACTTCTTTCTAAACAGTGATTCCATTCTAAAATGATAATATCCAACCACTACACTCATTCCTCCCCCCCCCTCTTCCCCCTACCCTCCCCTTTCCTCCTACCCTCCTTCTCCCCTACCCTCCTTCTCCCCTACCCTCCTGCCCCATCTCCTCCAAAACTTTTTTCTAAAATAATCAACAAGCTTTATATTTGTCCTAAGTCCCCCAACACATTTCTCTGCAACAAGAGAAGCTTACAGCGCAAAACAATGAATACAATAGAACCACAAAAATCTTGCCACTTACTATTTCTCCACACACACCTCCCACCCTGCCCTTTTGGGTCTTTGGGTCCTTCCTTTCAATAAATCACAACAGTTAACACTGGTACTCAAAGCAGCTTTTCAAATGCTTTTTATTTCCAAATAATCAACTTCAACTATTCAGTTACCAAATGTACTCTAAAGCATTACTTTCAACCTCCTCATGACAACATTTTTTTTCAGGTCAATTCAGGCCTTTCTAAGACTACTGAAGGAGACTGTTTCACAACTCGCCTCAGCAGCTACTCCATCAGTCTCCCATTCTTTTCCTGTCTACCTTTCTTCTGAAATGTAAACACTCTAACAAATGTATGATTATTTGCTATTATTTAGTCATTACAAACTTCTCCACGAAACAGATCTTCTGACACTAAATCAATGACCGACACCTGCTTCCTTAGCGAATTGTCTTAGCTATACAGCACATATATACACTAGCATTTAATATTCCCTAAAAACTGAGAAACAGAATATACCACCTTAAATACTCCACTGCTTGCAATAGCATTTACAGTATATACAACTCATCCCACGTCACTCTAAAGTCAAAATTACAAATGTTTATGTTACAAAACTTGTTAGTTTCTAAAATAAATGACAACCCAGTATCACTTCTTTGATGTTCTATCAAATTATCACATTTTATTTATATATTCAGTTAACTAAAATATATATATATATACAAAATGCTCTGGCTGGAGACTAAATATGTTCCCTGTTTTCACCTTTAACTAATGTTACAAATCCTTCAAAAACCAGCTATTATTCATTTTAATCAGTCAACTGCTTTAATACAATGGAGCATCTGGAATTTCTCTCTAATAAAAGTGGTCTCAAGCAATGAAAACAAACAACTGTAATTAAGCAAACACTTTTAAAACTTGGTGACAAAATATTTCTATTATTTGTTACACAGTTCTATCCCACCAACAATGCTGTCCTGCTTAACTACACACATTTTTTCTACAGATATTCAGTTCAATTTAAATCAGAACCAGGCAACAGCAAAACAAATTTGCAAGCACTCCACACATCTGTATTACTATTACATATTTTGCAGAACTCTTCAACGCTTTTAAAGCCATTTAATGCACGTTCTGTGTTAAATACAGCCACAGACTGATAAATATTCTGATATTAATTACTGCTTATCACAGTCCACTGACCTGCTCACTGCTTATAGAAGGAATAACAAACAAAGAGAAAGAACTTCAGAAGGTCATTCCAGACTAGAGTCTTCAGAAAAAAGCTACAATGAGACAAAATAGTATTTAAATTACAACCAGAGTTATTTAGCTCTTGCTTTGTGCTTTAAACCTTTGTAATACACCACAGACTGACTCAAACACAAATTTCACCAAAAACTGCAACAGATTTTTAAATCTTAAACAGAAAGATCAGATACAAACACCCTAAGAAGGCTAAGTGCCAGCAATCAACATTTGTAAAGAAATTTGCAAAAATGGGTCCATCTGGGATATTTTTCACTTGAAGGTCATTCCAAAGTCAAAGGACCAAATAGCATATACAGACAAAAATTTTGATGAAACTTAAACGATAATTGTCTGAAATTGAAAAAAATAAACAAATTTAACTGTGTACAACAATAAAATCACAGTTTTACCTCAAAATTAAGCCCAAGTCTACGAACCATATTGCACAACTTGCCAAAGTCAAAATAGGAAAAATAATATACAAAATGACACTGGTGAAATAAACATACTAAACCATAACAAATTAACAGAAATATTCAAAACAAACATCAAGAAAATGTAAACATGCGATCTCTGACGGCCGCATGGACCGACCGGGAAGCCACAGAAAGCCGATTAAAATCCGCTATTTTTCTTCAATGTCGCCTTAGATGAATATAAAATTGCACACAAAACCACACTAGAGTAAGCTGTAAACATAATGTTGCTATAACAACAGTGCCAGCACGACAATGGCTCTTGTTCAACTAATCTTACCTGACTCATCTTGCTCGATGCGTACTATACAACATGGCGTCTCGGGACCAAATGCACAAGGCAATGAAAAAATTCTTCAGCAAATCACGTGTCCCGGAACTTCCAACCACGTCACAGTATCCCTAAAAAGACGAAAGGTAAAGGTCAACAAATTTTACACGACTTGATATCTTCAAAAATACATATACAGTACTAAAACTATGAAATTCTCGTTCATTGAAAGGCGTATAACACTTACTAGCCCTCCGAAAGGATTTACCACGATTTTGATGGGGAAAAAATCCCGAATGGTTGTCTGCTGAGCACGCCCACAAATAACCCATTACATCATTACTTTCTATAACTACTGAAGATTAATAAACTTACCTGTAAACTATGAAAATATGCCTTCAGTGTAGTGGGTTTCTAATCAAAAGTATCGTGCAAAGGAGAAAACAACATTTTAGCATGGCCGCCATTATCCTCAATGACTCGCACATCGACAAAGTGCATGCTGGGATCGCTATGAGTGCATGAGTGACGCACACATTCTAGGTCAACCCGTAGCAAATAACTAATGAGGTTGGTGAAATGGTACGGACATCGGTCATTGCTTGCAAGGTAGCTGTATTATTTATCAGAAATAAAAGTTTATTTCATCTACAAACTATGAAGCTTATCAAATCCCAGTTCATACAGTGATGGTTCGTTGATAGTACAGTCCTTGAATCGGATAGCTCCGTTGGGACTCGATTAGGCCCACAATCAAACCAACCAAGTTCAGACAAAGAAGGAAGAAAACTTGTGGGAGAACACAACACACAATGCTGGCATGCTGCATTGTTGCAACCGGAGCATTAGGCCTAGGCCAGGCCTACTGGATTGAGCGTGTGGGGTAACTAGAGGGTGTAGGCCATGTTTCTGAAGTTACATGTTGCTGATTACCCAAATTTATCACACTATTCAGTTTGATGCAGTGTTTCAGCAAACAAGCCCTTGATGTGTGGTCACCAGACAGCAGTTTATCCGACTGCCATTGTATTTGCCAGCACATCAAAAAAAAATGCCCCACCACCCATCCCCTAGGCTGCACCTATGGGCCTATGAAAAAAACGACTGCAATGGCCTGATATGCAGTTATGTTTAAATAATTAAGTAGTCAATCAGACGGCAAGCATGCATTTGTCTGTGCAAGATACAGCGCATTATAAATTCCATTTATTATTATCATAATTATTATTATCATTATTATTAATTCACCATCATGTTGGCCCACATAGCAACTCAAGTGCTCAAGACAACTTGTTAGAAAATGTCAACTTAACCAAGTAATACACCAGCCGACACTCGAATTTTCAAAATCTCAAACATTTTATGTTCATCTTTCAAACCGTGTGTAAGCAGTTGTGTAAATTTTGTCATCCGTTCCACCACCGGCACACAATGGCCTACTTCTCAGAAACGCGGAACAGGTTTTAACGTGTCCACAAGATATGCTTGCGTTCGCACACGGGACCTCAGTTTATAGTCTCATCGGAAGGGTGTGTGTGTATGTGCTGTAGGAGCAGCGCCACCCATTTGCTCCTTTCCTGTCTGCATGTGTATTTGTTTCCCTATCAGTGGGGGATTTTTTCTACAGAATTTTGCCAGAGACAACTCTCTTGTTATCGTGGGTTCTTTTACGTGCGCTAAATGCTCCAGGTTTGTCGTGTGTGTGTGTCTGTTCACTATCAGCGATATTAGACGAGGGATGTGGAACATGTAATGGAAGTGAAAGTAGTGAAGGGGCGGAGAAAA
>CM054153.1:27838551-27841051 GCA_028751875.1 Rapana venosa | reverse complement strand
CCCCGTGTGCCAGCGCATTAAAAACATCTTGCACACAAAACCTTGCTCAACCTTTTGGAAGTGTAAGTGGTTGATTTGCAGTCCCTAAATCGTACGGCTCCGCTGGGACATTAATGAAATCAAACCAACCCGAAAGTATAGGCCTTTTCGGGCTGATAGGACTGGATGACAACTTTTTTTTAAAATGCATGCACACAGTTGTCATGTTTCGACACCACTGAATGTGGCTACCTTCATGGTGGGTAAAAACGGTCGCCTAAGTCAAAATCTCACCGTTGGTGGACCTCGGAGCTCTAGCTGAGGACACCCCCCCCCCTCCCCCCAAAATGCAAGTTTTAACTCCATTCCTTTAAGAGTCCTTCAAATAGAAGTGATAAACCAAGGCCCTGGCGCATAAGAGCTTCTATACAGGTCAAAAACCGTATCCATCTCTCCTAAGAAGGCTATAGACCAGCTATCACTGCAGCAGAGATGACAAGGACACACCCAATGTACAGAACTTTGTTTGTTATCACCTGGAGAGAGATGTGGGCTGTACCGCTAGGTTCTGCTGACTTGTCCATGACACGCCTGAAAATTGTGTGCAGTAGGCCTACCCTAACAATTCATTCCTCCTGGAGTTGGAGAGAGAAGAAAGAGACCCGCTAAGCCTTCAGTGGTGGTTTGGGTGCTGGTCTTTCAAATGAGATGACAGACATCTTTTAATATGCGACGGTGTGGGCGTTAAGGCTTATCGAAGTCAGTCATCAATTCTCAAAGACCTCTCTCTCTCTCTCTCTCTCTCTCACTCACACACACACGGAGAGAGCTCTTTATGTTAACGAGGCTATCGCGAGGTCAATCACACGCACACCACGCAACCGAACAGTGTACTGTCGGAGTGCGCTGATCCGCATTGAACGACGAGGTAGGCAACCTGCGATGGCAGCAGTGTCAAGGATTTCCCTTCCCGTCTCTCTCTCTCTCTCTCTCAAGCCTAGCCCGCTGCACAACGTACGCCTAGCCAAGCAAGCCCAGCGCCCAGCGCCTTTCAACTCGCCGTAGCCAGCATACAACACCGACCAAGAATAATTAATATGCAGCACCATCTTATAGCCTAGCAGATTACACGCAAGCTGGCGGGGCGGAGCGATTTATCTCATCTCACTTTAAAGCTGGAAGACAAGGTCAAGGTTTGAAAACTAACCGAGAGAGGGAGTGTAAAAAGTAGTAATAAAAAAGAGATCCTTGACGTGGGTTGTGTCGATCGTTGTTTACATTGCCAGCGAGTCCTTGGCAAATGGCCCGCCAGGCCTAACATCATCATACGTAATGATACAGGTTTAGCTGGGGGTTTGTGCCCAAGTCAGAAAGCCCTTTCCACGCGGTGGTGTGTGTGCGAGTGGATAAAGCGGGAAATAGGCTATGGGGACTGAGAGGGAGAGGAGTTAGCCTACTGTTGAAAAGAAAACAGGAAGAATAAATGATATGCAGGCCTACAAACATGTGTTGTATATTGCTGTTGGTCTGGCCATGACGATGTTGAAAGTCTGTGATGTGGCGTATGAGGACTATCTGTCATGGTAGTGAGGATTGTGTGTGCCTTATCTTTCCTAAGCTTCCCCCACCCCTTTCTATCAGTTATGTATTTTTCTTCTAAGCTTTTCAGGAAATAGCTTGAGTAAGATATATTCTGTTCTTCCGTCGTAATCTCTTGTCCTGGTTTATTATGTTCAGTCTGAAATGGTAACTAAATATATGCACAATGAAAGCTCCCTCTCCCTCTCTCTCTCTCTCCCTCTCTGTTTTTGCCCACTCTGTGGCATTGTCAATTTCTCCTACGCCATGTATTATGGCCTAAGGCCGAGATCCATTAAATCTCTCTCTCTCTCTCTCTCTCTCTCTCTGCTAATGCGGAAGTTCGTCATAAATGCACCTGAGAAAAGGTGTGGGTGTGTGTTGGTGTTACACAGATAGATAGATAGATAGATAGACAGATAGATATGAGTCATTGAATAAATCATGAATACAAGTTCTTAATCAGGAAGCAGACAGATGCACTGACAGACTAAGTCACACACAGACGGACAAACAGACCCAAACAAACACACAGATGGATAGCCGGGAACGAAAGATATTGGACAGAGGTAAAGAGCCAACCCGCTCTCAGGTAAGCTCTCAGGAAACAGCTGTGGTTGGCCAAATAGAACGTGCACGCATACATTTGCGCGCACAAGCACACACACACACACGCACACACACACACACACACACGAAACACACACACACACACACACACACACACCTCGCACGAAAGCAAGTAGGCATTTATACACACACACACACACACACACACACACACACACACAGGCGCGCGCAACACAAAACGCATGCACCACACGCACGCGCGCGCACAAACACACATCGGGCATGCACACACACAAACACATGCAGGCAGGCATGCACACACGTGCGCACGCACACACACGCGCGCGCGCGCGCACACACACACACCACCACC
>CM054153.1:27558551-27833551 GCA_028751875.1 Rapana venosa | reverse complement strand
TATTGTGTGGATGTATGGGTATTAAATTTATTTCATTATCATGACATATAATTTGAAATGAGTATAATCTAAAATGAGTGTTGGTGGGATCGCATACTGTTTGGGGAATTATATATTGAATATTATCTCTGAAATACACACACACACACACACACACTCTCTCTCTCTCTCTCTCTCTCTCTCTCTCTCTGCCTCTGTCTCTCTCTCTCTCACCTTTTATGGTCTTGCTTATAGTTATAGTATATCCTGATGAAGGATTCATATCTTATATTTTTAATACTTTATTGGACTTGCCTCTGTACTGAAGTTTTAATGAGTGCCCTATTTCAATATCTTATAATTATGTGTAACAAGTATGTGTACCATTTGACAATGTGTAGATGTTTATCTTATGACTTATTAAGTTTGGTTGTGTTATTTCCTTGGCTCTGTTGTTGTTTTTTGTGTTGTTGTTGTTGTTGTTTTTTCTGTTTTTCTCTTTTTTATCATCTTTTGTTGGTTTGGTTTTTCCTTCTCTTTGTTTGTTTGTTTGTTTTGGTTAGGGTTTTTTTTGGGGGGTGGGGTGGGGTATTTTTAGGGTTTTCTTTCATTTGCTTGCTTTGGGGGGGGGGGGGGGGGGGTTGTTGGGGGGGAGCTGTTTTGAAAAGGGTTATTTCCCCTTGTTTTTATTGTGAGACTGTATACTTTGACTTACTTGACTTATGCCTCTTGGTTCCTTGGGGAACATAGGGCTGCAACAACACCCCTCCAACGAACTCGGTTTTGGGAGATCCTCTTCAGCTCGGCCCATGTCATTCCGGCTGCCTTTGTTTCTTCGTCAACACTTCTGCGCCAGGTCTGCTTTGGTCGACCAACTTTCCGCTTCCCTTGTGGATTCCAGTCAAGGGCCTGTCTGGTGACATTTGACGCAGGCTTGCGGAGTGTATGGCCGATCCATCCCCACTTCCTTTGTTTAATGGTGGACTCAATTGGGGTTTGTCTGGTCCTGTCCCACAGTTGTTTGTTGGATATGACTTCCGGCCACCTGATGTTGAGGATGTACCTGAGGCATTTGTTGGTAAAAGACTGGAGTTTGTGGGTGTTGGTTTTTGTTACCCGCCAGGTTTCTGAGCCATAAAGTAAGACCGATTTGACATTGGTATTGTAGATCCGAAGCTTATTTTGAAATGAGAGGGCTGTTGACCTCCAAATTGGCCGAAGGGTGTTGAAGGCGTGACGGGCTTTGTTGATTCGGCACTTGATGTCTTCATCTGTTCCCCCATCTTTACTGACGACACTGCCCAGGTAAATAAACTGCTGACTTCTTTGATGGTTTCTTGCTGCAGTCGCACTGGGTCATGTGTTTTGTTGTTCACCCTCATGATCTCCGTCTTCCCGATGTTGATTTGGAGGCCAGTCTTTTCAGCTTCGTCAGCAACACGACAAAGCTTCTCTTGTGCGTCTTGTTGCCTGTGGGAGAGAAGGCTGATGTCATCTGCGAAGTCCAGGTCTTCCAGCTGCTTCATGAGGGTCCACTGTATGCCGGTTCTCCTGCCTGCTGTGGCTTGCCGCATTATCCAGTCAACCACCAACAGGAGATGGTTGGCGACAACAGACAGCCCTGACGAACACCGGTCTGTACGGAGAAGGCTTCCGTCAGTTTCCCTTCATGGATGACTTGACAGGTGGCATCTTCGTATAGCTGCTGGATGATGGTGATGAACTTTGGTGGAAACCCATAGTGATGCATCAGTTTCCAAATGACATCTCTGTCGACGCTGTCAAATGCCTTCTGGAAGTCGACAAAGACTGAATATAGGGGGGTCTGCCACTCCAGGGACTGCTCAATGATGATGCGCATTGTGGCGATTTGATCTGTGCATGATCTGTCTTGCCTAAAGCCTGCCTGTTCATCCCGAAGTGTCTTGTCCAGTGCTGTCTTCAGTCTGTCTAGCATGATCCTTGTCAGTACTTTCCCTGGGATGGACAGTAGCATGATTCCTCTCCAGTTGTTGCAGGAGGACAGGTCCCCTTTCTTTGGCAGCTTAACGAGATGGCCTTTCTTCCAGTCTTCTGGTACACTCTCTTGCTCCCAGATCTTGTATAGGAGTGGGTATAACATCTCAGTGGAAGTTTGGATGTCCGCCTTCAGTGCTTCAGGTGGTATACCGTCTGGGCCTGCTGCTTTGCCTGATTTGAGTGACTTGATGGCTTTGGTGATCTCATTCTTGGTAGGGGGGCCGGTGTTGATGCCAAGGATTTCAGTAGGTGGGGGGATGTCAGGCGGCATGGGTGGTGTAGGTCTGTTGAGCGTTTCTTTGAAGTGCTCTGCCCATCTTGCTCTCTGGTCCTCCTCACCTGGAATGGTATTGCCATTCTTATCTTTGACAGGGCAGCTAGGTTTGTTGTTTTTTCCTGAGAGAGTTCTCGTGATCTCGTACAGTCTCTTCATATTTCTTTGGCCTGCTGCAGTCTCTGCTTCCTGAGTCAGTTCCTCAATGAATTTTCTCTTGTCTCTTCTTGCATTTCTCTTTACTGCCCGGTTTTTGTCCCAGTAGCATGCTTGCAGTTCCTGTTTCTTTTCTTGATTTTGTGTTTGGTTGATCTGATCTTTCAGCTGTTTTCTCTCGGTGATCAGTGCCCATGTTTCTGTTGTCAGCCACTCCTTGTATTTTCTTGTTTTCTTTCCAGTACTGTTTGGCATGTTGTCTTCCAGGTCTCACGTAGACTCTGCCATTGCTCTTCGACTGTTTCCTCTGGCAGCTGGGAAAGCACACTGAAGTTGTTCCTCAGTTCGAGCCTGAATTCTTCTACTTTTTCTCTTTCCTTCAGGCTTTGCACGTTGAACTTGTGTGATGGTCTTCCTGCCCGGTCGATGTAGGCTTTGAGCTTGGTCTTGAGGATGGCAACAACAAGATGATGGTCTGATGCTGCATCTGCTCCGCGCTTCACCCTGACATCATGCAGGCTCCTTCTCCACTTTCGCCCGATGGTGATGTGATCAATCTGGTTTTCTGTCTTGCCATCGGGGGAAGTCCATGTGGTCTTGTGGACTTTCTTGTGAGGAAAGATGGTGCCTCCAATGACCAGGTCGTTAAACATGCAAAATTCTGTTAAAAGTTCTCCATTTTCATTTTGTTCTCCAGTGCCATGTCTGCCCATGATCAGTTCTCTGTTTGTGTTGTCTGTCCCCACTTTGGCATTCATGTCTCCCATTAGTATTTTTAGATCCCTCTTTGGTGCTTTGTCCATGATGGTCTGGACTTGTTCAAAGAAGTTTTCTTTATCTTCTAACTCTGCTGTATTTGTTGGAGCGTAGCACTGAATGATGGTAACCTTTCTGCCTTTTGAGTTGAAACGTGCTGTGAGGATCCGTGGTGACACTGGTTCCCAGGACAGCAGTGCTTGCGTTGCTTCAGGTCTCATCAGCAGCGCTACTCCATGTGTGTGGGGCTGGCCTTCTTCCTGTCCAGAGTAGATGATAGTGTCTCCACTCGCAAGCTTTGTCTGCCCGGTTCCATTCCATCTGGTCTCGCACAGGCCAAGGATCTTTAGGTTGTACCTGTGCATTTTCTTACTCACCTGTGCTGTTTTACCGGTTTCATACAGGTTTCTGATGTTCCAGGTCCCTATCCTGGTTGTTGACTTGGTTGTTAAAAGAGTTGTCGGCGCACTGGCTTCCCGGAGGCTTTCACCAGCACGCGTCATAGGCTCTACCAGAGAGGACTCTTCCCCAACCATGTCGCTCGTAAGAGGTATCGTTGCAGTTTCAGTAACAGAGTGGTTTTTAAGTGAATGGGTCGTTAGCCCAATGCACAACCCCCAACCTGGAGGACCAGGGTGCACCGTTTAGTCTGGCTCCTCTCCCCCAGACCTGTTGAGCATGGTTGAACCTGCCAGAGGCCGAAGCCCCCGCCCACATAGCTCTGGGGGTCATTGAAGCACGCAAGCCATCCCACCACGACAAGGTGATACACCATCGGGACAGGAGACTGTATAAGTATTGGGTTATTATTATTAAGATGTATCCCTAACGGGCGGGGACAGGGTGTAAAAAAGCACATGTGTGCTTATTCATTATCCTCGAAATAAAAGAATTTGTCATTGTCATTGTCATTGTCTCTCTCTCTCTCTCTGTCTGTCTGTCTCTCTCTCTCTCTGTCTGTCTGTCTGTCTGTCTGTCTGTCTCTCTCTCTCTCTCCCCTCTCTCTCTCTCTCTCTCTCTCTCTCTCTCTTCTCGCTCTTCTGATAAGGGCGGGGAGGGACTAGATGTAAAAAAAAAGCACCGCTTATTCATTATACTCTCTCTCTCTCTTTCTCTCCCCCCCCCCCCCCCTCTCTCTCTCTCTCTCTCCTCTCTCTGGTCTGGTGTAAAGAAGCTTCTGGCTTCTCCAATTACCCTCAATAAAAACATTGTTTTGAGTTCGAGTTCTCTCTTCCCTTCCCTCTAGCCTGCATCTAGCACCCTCTCGTGGGTACAGGGTTAAAAAAAATTATATCTGTAAATAAAAGACACTGCCGACAAGATTTGAACTCCAGACTGCTTGCTTATCATCAGCAGCAGAAGTCTGAGCGGGTGTATTCGACTACGCGCAGTGTGTCTGTCCCCGAGTGAAGAAGGCAGCGGGGCGAGGGAGTGAGTGAGGGAGCTGGAGTGATGGATGCTGTTATTGATCAGTCTGCTGTGCCCACGGCGCGTTAGGGTAAAGGCTTACACACAGGTGATGTCTGCCATCTCCGCGGCCGCTGTACTAAGCCAGTCTCTCTCTCTCTCTCTCTCTCTCTCTCTCTCTCTCTCCTCTCTCTCTTCTCTCTCTCTCTCTCTCAAGACCCCGGCTGCGCGCTGGGAAACGATGGTCTGTTGCCGAACTACTGAAGGGAGTCCGAAAAGAAAAAACAAAACAAAACAAAACAGAAAACAAAAAAAAAGAAAAGAAAGAAAATGCAACAACAAAACAAAAAGGCACACACAAAAAAGAACCAAGAAAAGAAGAGAAGAGAGAGAGAGAGAGAGAGAGAGAGAGAGAGAGAGAGAGAGGAGAGAGATGAGAGAGGAGAGAGAGAGAGAAGATGGATCGCTTTCCTGTAGATTAGTTTTTTTAGTCTTCTTGTGCTTGTTGTTGTTGTAGTCCTTTTTTCCGCAAGAAGACGATTTTGTAATTTTGTCTATTATCTTTTGTTTTAGTTTATTTTTTTATTTCTTCTACGTTACTCCCCCACCCACCCCCCCCCCCCCCTTTTTTTTTTTTTGGCAAGAAGGTTGAATTCTTTTTCTTTTTTTTCTCTTTTTTTTTTACGATTCGCTTTCCCGTAGATTAGTTTTAGTCTTCTGTGCTTGTTGTAGTCATTTTTCGCAAGAAGACGATTTTATATTTGCCTTGTTCAGTACATTCTTTACATACTCCCTTTTGGCAAGACGGATACATTTCCCCCAGTTACAAAACATTTTTGTTTTGTTTTATCCTCTTTTCTCATAAACTTCTGTTTCGAAAAAGCTATAAAAAAAAAAACCCAAAAACAAACGATTTGTTTTTCCCTTTACTTTGTTCTGTTAATCCTCGATTTCTCCTCTTACTCCATTTTCGCGGAAAGTTGAATAATCCTTCCCGTTATAATTATTTGTTCAGCACTCCTCGCTCATCACCACCGCCAAATGCTCACTATATATACTGGAAATGACACATCTCTGACTCAAATGAGAGTTAAGTTCGTAAAGGGATCTTTCAAGGAAAAACAGGATAAGTCAAGTGTACGATGAAGTCTGCAGAGAAGCTCTTCGCGTTTTTTGCTTTCCTTCTTGTTTTAACTCTGGTCTGTGGATCGTATAATTATGTCATGTATGAGCTCTGAGACGTCTTAGGCTAGTAGGCCTCATTGGCTGGGTTTGTATTAGGTGGCTCCCTGATGATACAAGCATTGGAAATGAGGGCTTTCGCAAACTCCTTGGTATCTCATATACAAATATCACATCACTAATGAGGAAGGGAAAACCAGAATTATAAACGCCATATGAAGAGCTCCTGACTTCAGTGAAAAGACGCAAACTAAAGTGGTACTGGAACGTCACACGAACATCTGGACTGGCCAAGACTGTCCTACAGGGAACAGTACAAGGAGGGAGACGAAGAGGCAGACAGAGAAAACAATGGGAAGACAACATCGGAGAGTGGACTGCCCTTGATTGGAATGAACTGCTACGGAAAGCAGAGGACCGAGGGGAGTGGAGGAAGCTGGTTGCAAAATCTTCATCAGTGCCCCCCACGGTCCAAGGGACTACGGGATAGGTAACAGGTAACTGATGAGTTTGCCTTGACCTACTTTACAGTCTACAGAGCAAGTCTGAAGGCAAATTAATTATTGTACAGGTATTGCTGTGTTGTGAGAGTTGATGATGGTGGTGGAATTGTCCATCATGATGGTGATGGTGGTGGTTGTAGTGGTGAGAATTGGTTGGTTGGTTGGCTGTTTGATTAGTTTCTTGGTGGGTTGGTTGGGGTGTTTTGTTTTTTTTTGGTTTTGTTTTGTTTTGGTTTTGTTCTTGTTTTTGTTTTTGGGTTGGTTGTTCTCTGTTTCTCAATAGTCGTTGTTGTCGATTTGCTATTGCTAGTCTGAGGTGATACGAAGACCCAACAATGGAAAAAAAAAAAAAGAAAAAAAAAAGAAAACCAAAACCCAAGCCCAAAACAAAAACTGATGACAAACATGCGTATTGTAGGCAGACAGGATCTAGAAATGCACGCATACGGACACACATTTTCATAACATCCTGCTCGCCCCTTCACCCCCCCCCCTCCCCCCCCCCTCTCTCTCTCTCTCTCTCTCTCTCTCTCTCTCTCTCTCTCTCACCCCTTCTCTGGCATCCTCTTTCTGGTGTGCGTGCGTGTGTGTGTACGCGCGTGTGTGTGTGTGTGTGTGTGCGTGCGTGCGTGTGTGTGTGATGTGTGTGTGTGCGTGTGTGTGTGTGCGCATGCGTGCTTGCACAGGGAGCGAGAGAAGAAGAAAGAGAGAGAGAGGGAGGAAATGACAGAACTTCCTGACAAGTGCTCCTAAGTGCTTGTTCCGCTCACGAGGGAATTTTTTTTTAATTTAATTTTTTTTTAATGGTATTTATTCTGTTATATCGAGGATAATGGAATAAGCACTTATGTGCTTTTTTTTTTTTAAACATCCAGTCCCCATGTGTATGCCGTTTTGTGAATTCTGTCATCTGTTCCCAGGAAGAAGTAGCTTAACGTTATCTGTTCTATACAACTTAAAAGCATCCTCCCTAGTCTCAAAGACAACACATTAATCTAAAATCAGGGAAAGTCGACACCTAACAGGCACTTAGATATCTACACATACAGCCTCGACTCAAAACAAAACACAGACACAGGCCCGAAGATCCAGGACCTGAATGATGAATATTGATCGACTACCCTCCCCCCCCCCCCCCCCCCCCTCGCCCATCATCTGCATATATAATGATGCCGGCTGTTTCTTGACAGAAGCTCTGGCGGAATCCTTGAAGAAGATTGACTGAGGGCTGGAATCTGACAGAGAGTTGAAGGGATCGATATCACGCCAGACACCTAACCACCTGCCCATATAAACCCCTCACGTGCAATTTACCCTGGATAAGAAAACAAAACCAGACTAAGGAAATAATATATCTGGAACATAGAATGAACGGAAGAAATAGATAAATAACTGATAATAGGAAAATGACATATTGGTGGAGAGCTGAATCCTGAACCAGAACTGATGAGAGAAGTGATGTGGGTGGAAATGTATTGATTTGTGTTGTGTTGTGATGTGATATGTTGTGTTGTGCTTTGTTGGGTTGGGTTGTATTGTATTACACTGTATTGTATACGGCTTTCAGTCACGGAAGATTTCCTCTTCGTAAAATTCAGACTGCTCTCCCCGGGGAAAGCGCGTCGCCACCAAAAAAAAAAAAAAAAGAGCACTCCCTTTTCCTTAATGTTTTCCTGTGGGCATGACTGTGTCTTTGTTTCCTTACTTATTCTGCTTCGTTGAAGGCTCATACAGTAACCACTGTTGAGTTTCCTTATGACAATGGCTTCTTCTACTGAATCTCCCCAGGGGCATCTCTCAGGCTGGTGTGGGATGTCTTCCGTGGGCTAAACTTGTGCAGCTGCGCACATCCGAAAGACTAGCTCCCGGGCCGCTATTTTTAGAGTGACAATGACCGATTCAAGTTCTACACTTAAAAAAAAAATTTAAGTGCTTAATGACTGTTTTCGAAGTGATAGTGTCTGATTCCAAGTTCTACTCTCAGAGAGAAATTTAAGTACGCTATAAAGGTAAAGGTGTCCCATAACCTATGTGGTGGTAGGGGAGAGAGGCATCAGAGACCTCAGTTTCTCTAGGGGTCAGCATACTGAGGGCGGCGCCCATCTCCTCTCTCTCCCTCGCTGCTTTACCTTCCCTAATTCTAAAGAGGCAGGTAACCATTTACAGCTGGGTGAACTGGGGGACTGTACAAAAGCCAAAGCGCTCAAACGGTCACCCATCCACTTGGTAACCACGCTATGCCCTCAAGTATACTATGACTGATGCCAAAGGGACAAAGGTTAACCCAAGTTCTACAACCCCTATCCTTCTGCCGATATGCACCATCGTTGACTGGAGCTGTCAACAGTAATAATAACAATTATAGTAATAAATTGTATTTATATAGCGCTATATCTTGCAAATACAAATCAAGAGCGCTTGCATTCAATCCGCTCCTACACATGCAACCAACAATGATTAAAAATATTTTAACAAATTCAACTGTACACACACACACAAACACACACACCACACACACACCCACACACACACACACACACACACAACACAGAGGTTATACATTTCAGCAGGGTGATGGAATTTGGCTGTTAAAGCAGGGACAAATATGAGATGAAACAGGAGGGAAAACTCTTAGGTTTGAAATAGGTATGTTTTGAGGCTGGATTTAAAGCTGTCGTAAGTAGGCTTTTCACGAAGGGAGAGAGGGAGGTCATTTCAGATTGATGGACCAGAAATAGAGAAAGAGCGACGTCCAACAGTGGACCGGTTGAATCTAGGTATTCGTAAGCACAAGGTATCTGCATCAGAGCGGGGGGATCGAGGAGTGTACAGGTGAAGACATTCAGAGATAGGAGGGTGGTGTTTTGTGTAGGCATTTGTAACAGAGGGTACTGATCTTGTACTTTACTCTCTGTGGCACAGGCAACTAGTCGAGAGATTGCAGGAGAGGAGTTATATGCTCAGATTTTTTTTCTTTATGAGGACTAATCGAGCCGCAGAGTTTTGTATGCGTTGAAGGGAGTGGATAGATGATGCTGGCAGACCAGCCAAAAGAGAATTACAATAGTCCAGACCTGAAAGAAAAAGAGACGTGACAAGTTTGGATGTTGCATCAGTGGACAGGTACTTTCGGATTGCAGTAACCAAAGTAATTTAGACTGGGGGCAATTTTTATAAATATAAACATTTATTTCCACGGTGATGTCGCCGCTGCAACGATAAAATGCTATGTCATACTTCGGCATATTCATCCCGGATGGTGTCTAAACACGACACCTGTGCGCATGCAGGTTTTTTTAAATGGTGTCATCTGTTCCTACCGGCACGAAATAGCCTAACTTTTCCGAAAGACGGAATGGGTTTTTTAACGTGTGCGCAAGATGTTCTGGGTGTGCCTTCACACACAGGACCTCGCTTTCTAGTCTAATCTTTCATGGGAGTGAAGTCGGTACTGATGTTAACTCCAGGGGGAAAATTCCTTCGATTGGATGTCTCGATAGTGGTTCGAAACCGGGCAATCAGATCACGAGCTCAACGCTCTAACCACTAGACTAGCCGTGCCGAAATGGGGTTCATTCATAAAGACATCCCCAATCCCGCCAGTCTCTCTATTAGTAGACCTATCTGAATATCACTCCATTTCGCACTATATATCAAATGTGTGACTGTTGAAGATCTCGTCATAAGTCAACTGAAACTAGATACGAATTAATCTCGAGCTTTTCTGTTAGTGTCAATATTGATGTCAAAGGTAAAAGTGTCCCATAACCTGTGTGGTCGTAGGGGAGCGAGGCGTCAGAGATCTCACTTCTCTAGGGGCCAGCATATTGAAGGCGGTGCCCATCTCCTCTCCCTCGCTGCTTTACCTTCCCTCACCCGAAAGAGGCAGGTACCGGTTTACAGCTGGGTGAAGTGGGGGACTGTACTGAAGCAAAGGCGCACAAACAGTCACCCATCTAACTGGTAACCACGCTCGATGCTGCTTAACCTTGGCTGGGGAAAGCGAGTGCCGATGTAACTGCTGTAACATAGGCTACATCTCTGTGGCTAAATGCACATGAATAAACTTGATACATTTGTATGTGGCTATGTTTTGTGAAATTAGTTTTGAAAACTTCTACTTATTTTTTGTTTATGGTGATTACACGACATAATATACTACGCAGTAGTCTGCTCTTGAGCTTTTACGGACCAGAGAATGTTGTTGTTGTTCATGCTGTAGTTGTTATTGTGCATTCCCCAGCTTACCATCCTGTGTGTTACCCCCTAAAATAATGATAATTATGGAATTTTAGAACGCCGAATCTTGTAAAGCAAACAAACCTAATCGCTGGCATGAATCATCCACATACTTGCCACCGTTCACAAAAGATTAACAAAATAAACTCTCAGCCACTCAACCCACCTGGGAATCACTGGATGAGAAGTGTGCATGTATAACTCTTTTCAAGGGTGTCGCCATATGAACAGCCGTACTCCGACTTCAGAGGATTTTTTTTTCCCTTTAAAGAAGAGCGCCAGTTCCTATGTTAAGAGCTCGTAATGGCTGAAGACAATCTCGACATGACATTTTGAAGCATAATACCGATAAAACTTGGGCCTTGGCCCTTAGCTTACATCAATACCTGACCCAGTTTTTGGTTTGAGACAAGGACAGAGAATGAAGCTACCTACACCTCCCCCCCCCCCCCCCCCCCCCCCCCCACCCCCCCCCCCCCAACCCCCCAATCACAAAAGTAGATGGAAGGTGGTAGGACGGTTTAGACACTCACCTGCCTAACAAATAAACAGTGAGGTTCTCCTGGGTTCGATTCCCACCTTTGCCCCGTTCTTCCCAGTTTTGACAGGAAAAATCGAACTGAAATGTCAAACCTTTCCAAGGAGACTCTTAAACCTGTCGGACCTGTCAACAGAACCCACGATGGTTGAAAATCGGAAAAGAGCAGGGAGGTACCGTCGGACTCTCCTGGCAAAATGAGTAGGTTCAATTCCCAGTCGTCTCCCCGAAGTCGGAATGTGGCTATCGTAATGGTTAGCCCCCCACCCCCCCCACCCCCCACCACCCCAAAAAAAAAACCGGTAAAAAAAAAACAGTAAAAAAAATCTCACCATTCATCACCATCTCACTCAGGGCTGTAGCAGAGGAAAGGAAAGGAAAGGAAAAAATCATAAAAATCTTGAGCACAGGGTGGACTAGGAGCACACAACGACCACAGCCTGTACACGTGATGGTGTGTGACACGAAGATCAACATCACCGGCGATGACAAGAGCCAGCCCTCCCCGTTACTCATCACTGGTAAGCGCCCCAAACAAAACCAACGGCTGCAGTTTGGCTGAAGGGTATAATAATAGTGTGCAAGTAAGTAAGTACATAGACATAACCACGGACACATTAGACCCGCGTGTACACACACACACACACACACACACACACACGCACGCACACGCACGCACGCACGCACGCACGCGCACACACACACACACACACACACACACCACACACACACACACACACACACACAGAGGAAGATGAGAGAGAAAGGAGAAAGCAGAAGCAGAGCAGCGCAGAAGAGAGGTTAAAAAAAACCCCCCCCCCCCCCCCCCCCAGAGAGAACGAGACGATAGAGACACGATGAGAAGGAGAAGAGAGATGAACCCGAGGGTATAAATATTACTGAGACAGAGAACCCGAAGCCGAAGCGACACTAGAACACGGTACACATTCATTTTAACTGTCGTTGCCTTACATAATACCATTTCAGACGGGCAGAAGATTGGCCGGATTATGATTTGGAAATGGTTTGGTGTATGTTTTCCCCATGAGCCCAAAATAGGGGGCGCGGCGCGCGCGGACACTAAACACAACAAACACGCAACCACACATCACACAATCACCCCTCCACACACAACAACAAACCCCACACACACCACAACACACCCGCACACACACACACGCACAACAAACAAAACACACACCTCAGATGCTATAAATTAAGACATCATTCGCAAACATAATGCTTTCCCTCTCCTACCTAACACCTCAACTCCGCCTCCCGCGCTACTACATCCTCCACCCACCCCCTCCCTGTCCACAAACACACTGCCCTCCACCCGGTCCATCCCTCCCGCCCCACCACCCAACCTACCCACGCGGAGAAAGTGACAAGCTCCGCAGGGCAATGCATCTCGCTGCAACGACAGGCACAGACAGACACAGCACAGCCCCCACTAGTTTTAGGCAAGGCACAGGAGCATACAAAACTATGTATGCATCGATTGCAGTCCCTCCGTTGCTCTAGCCTATAGCATAGGCCGTTGGACTGAACTGACTCCACACACACACACACACAGAGGTGCTTGCTTTCTGGTTTGGAGCTACTAGGCCTACTGGGCTAGTTCTAGTCATCGGTCTGTGGTATAGTTATGATGTGGAGTGTTAAGGTGTTGTGGTGTGGTGTGTTGTGGCATGGTGTTGTGTTGTGTATCATTGGCGTTGCATTGGTTTAACCAGATGTTATTAGGCGGAACATAATTATTACATACCTACTTCAGTGTCCTGGTTGTCAAGATTTGCAGATCTTCCTCCTATGGTTTGCTTTGAAATGTTCAGTTATGTTGTTGTTGTGCGTTCCCCAGCTTTACACCCTGGGGGTCACCCAGAACATGCACTCTGACTCACTCATCCCACCTGGGAATCACTGTGAGATAGGAAGTACACCAGGTGAGAAGTTTGCGTGTACGACTATTTTCAAGTACCTCGCCATACAGGCAGCCATACTCCGACTTCAGAGGATGATGTTCAGCTATGATAAGGACCTCGAGTTTCTCAAGATTGAACAGGATTCTTACATCGTTTTACTTCTTAATCCCCTTGAGGCGGAGTCTGACCGTCATCATCACAAACAAGCTCATGGTCGCTTCCCATGTGGGCTCCTGGAAAGCTCCTGGTCTTCGCAATATTGACACTGGATTGGAAAGGGGAAAAAACAACCAAACACTTGATTGGAAGCGACATTTGACCATGGTTGAACATGCATACACACGCGCGCACGCACACACACACACACATACACAACACTCTCTGTCTCTCTGTCTCTCTGTCTCTCTCTCTCTCTCTCTCTCTCTCTCTACTCTCTCCTCTCCTCTCTCTCTCTCTCTCTCTCTCACAGCTCTCTGGCATCGAGCATTGAGCATTAATTATTCCCACGGATGTCAGCTTCATGAATAAAATAAAACAAAACAAACCAGAAACACTCCATACAAAAATCATTTCCCGTCAGCTTTCATTTCACTTTCTTCTCCGTCAATATCAGATTTGCTTCTTGGAAACGAGGTGTTGCCTACAATGACGTCAATGTTTCACAACGTGTGTGTGTGTGTGCGTGCGTGCGTGCGTGTGGTATGGATAGTGTGTGTGTGTTCTTTGGTATGAATGGTGTGTGCGTGTGCGCGCGCGTGCGTGCGCCGTGTGGTAGTGTGTGAATGTGTGCGCGCGCGTGCGTGCGTGCGTACGTGCGTGTGTGTGTGTGTGTGTGTGTGTGTGTGTTTCATATTTCAAACGGATCAAGCAGTCACCAGATCTTCATTGCATTCTGTTGCCCACTGGATGCAACAACAAAATACATGAGCTCAGTCACGGTTATCTTATACAGAATATCAGAAATCGGGCAAGTGAAATTGCCACAAGTTAAGTAAAGTAAGTCTCACACCACACACACACACACTCTACACACACAACACACACACACACAACACACACACACACACACACACACACTCACTCACTCACTCACACACACTGCAGGAGCACTAAACTGTGGCAGGTCAGGATAAAAAAGAACGACGAGACAAAAACAAAAACAACACAACACAACACACACACACACACACACACACACACACACACACACACAACACACACACACACACACAAAGAAAACACAAACAAAAATCCAAAATGGTGCCAGACATACAAAAAACGACCTTCACCTTTATAAATATTAATTTTGAGAAGAAAAAAAAAACCCACACACCAAAAGCTGGGGGGAAACCCACTTAGAGACTGGCTGAAAACAGCAGAACGCAATTGTAGCCGAGTCTTGCATGTAAACTCATCATCCCCTGCAGTCCCCTATAATTATGCCATCACTGAAAACTGCTGTATGCTGCTTAGCATGTGAGCCACTTAGGCCTAGCCTAACAGCTTCAGAGGAAGATTGTGTGGCTGACGGAGACGGGCTTGCAAACCAAGCTGTACAGGCCCACGAGAGGAGCTACTGGAAAGGACTTGCCACTATTTCTCCCAAACACATCTGACAAGTGTACAAAGCCGAGCCAGAGAAGAAGAAGAGACCCAACAGCTTACCATTTCAGAGGGTTCAGGAGTCAATCAGACTAAACTGGAATGACGCTGCAGTCAACAAGGATGAAGATATTAATTTAATGATAAAAAAAAAGCTGGGAGTAAAATTATAATGATTTCAATGGATTCCTTAAGTCACTTTCAACAAGTTAAGGGAATGGACATGTCTGTCTGCAGGTCTCTCTGTCTCTCTCTCTGTTCGTAACATGAAGTAAGCATGCTTTGCATCACTCGCACGCTCTCCCACGACATCACCTGGTTCTACCTTGGCTGAATGTGACCGGGATAGCGGTTATGGAGCACAGTTTCAGTAAAGTTTGCTCTGCGAAATGCCATCATTTAAAACTTCATTGAAATTAATAAGGCATTGCCATTGCTGTGGTATCCATGTCAATGATAGACATCGTGTCGAAGTCTATGTAATACCGGTGCTTTGCTGTATTACCTGTATAGCTTAACGGCAATAAAATTCAGTTCAATTCAATAAAATTCAATTCAATTAAAATTCAATTAAATTCAAATCAGTTCAATTGTCTGTCTGTCTGTCTGTCTGTCTGTCTGTCTCTCTTGGGTATAATAATAATAATAATATATGGAATTTATATAGCGCTGAATCTTGTAAAAAAACAAACAAATCGAAGCGCTTGCACTCAATCATTTACAGGCATGCAACTCTCCTTAAACATAATGAACAACAGATTTCAAAAACCATGCGCGCGCACGTATGCACGCATGCACGCACACACCACGCACATACACACACACACACACACACACACACACACACACACACACACACACACACACACACACACCACTCAGAACAACACTTAGAAGGTGAAAGATGCTGTTGAAAATAGGGACATGATATTTGGGGGGAAAGTCTCAGGTAGGAAATAAGTGTGTTTTGAGGCTGGTCATGGTTGTTTTTGTTTTGGTGTGTGGTGTGTGTGTGTGTGCGTGTGTGGTGCGCGCGCGTTGTGTGTGTGTGTGTGCGCGTGCGTGCGCGTGTGTGTGTGCGCGTGCGTGCGTTGTGTGTGCGCGTGCGTGCGTGCGCGTGAGTGTGTGTATGTGTGTGTTTCCGAAACGTCCAGATTAGATATAGCTGATTTGATACAGCTAGTGTCACACCTAGCAAACAACGCAGACTTTGACCACACACACACACACACACAACACACACACACACACACACACACACACACACACTCATATATATATTATATATATATATATATATATATATATATATATAATATATTATATATATATATATATATATATATATAAACAAAATCACCACCACCACTACCCAAAAAAAAGAAATATAGTAATGAACACCCCCCTCTCCCTTCCCCCTTCGCTATTGATCACCTTTATTTGGCGACAGCAGGAGTGTTTGGATAGCCGCAGTTGGAGGGGGGGGAGGGGGGATGATGATGGGGGGTGGGGGGTGGGAGATGTAATTTGGTGAGAAACATCTTCATTCATTTTTCCGGTCTGTATCATGGACGCCTGATACTGTTTATACTCGATACGTGAGTTTTGAATGGCGACACGAGGGCACTTGTATTTTCTAGCTACGTGTATCTATTTACACAGCAAAGGAAAGTAAGGTTTCAGCAACAGCACAGAGAGAAACTGGGACAACAGGCTTCGCGTTCACTTCACCAGCAGAAACATTAGCCTGACTATTTCGTGTTAACTGGGAGAAACAGCTTGACACTGCCAATAAAGCCCCTTCCACTTCCTACCCCCCCCCCCCCCCCCTTTTTTTTTTTTTTATATAAAAGAGGGGGGGGGGGGGGGGGGAGTGGCGTATAATTCTATTCAGGCCATCTGTAGCTATAAAAAGAGTTTGCGTTCTATATACCAGAATGGTTATTATTAACATCAAAAGACATAACAACAACAATGATAACAACAACAAAATAATAACAATTATTTATTTCTATGCCAAAACAGCTGTTGGTACGTTCAATTTCCTTTTCACACTAAATATTGCCCAGACGGAACAATCACCCAACAAGGTCATGAACTTCTCTCACTACAGTAAGAATGTCATCAGTCTTCGTGAAATATGATGTTCAAGTCCGCCACCGATGATGGTTATGCAAACTGAAGTTGTTAGTGGTGTAATATGCTAGACCCCCCACTTATCCACGTTATATAACTTTGTGGACTAGACAGACAATACGCCACATTTTCGCCCAAACAACAGTATGGATCGCTTTCGATTTGTCTCTCTCTCTCTCGCTGTCCTACTTTGTCTGTCTGTTGCTGGTGTTTATCTTTGTTTTTCTGACTTAGTCTCCTTTTTCCAGTCTTTCTCAATCTCTTACCCCCTACCCTCTCTACTTCAACAGGATGATATAGGCATACTAGAGCTTCTTTAATAGTATCCTAAAATTCATGTGTTCATCATGTCAGGGTCCTCTCTCTCTCTCTCTTATATGCAACGCAAAATGTGATGCACATACTCATGCCATGTTGCAGCAGCGCAAAAGCAAGAACAAAACAATGAAAGAAAAAGAATAGGCCTAGGGCTGTATTTTAAACACCATTCAATACCTGCAAACTTGATCCTGATGACAAACAAACTGTGCTTATTAGTCACGCTTAGAGAACTAGGCTTTCTGGGTGTTTTTTTAAAGCAGCCACCTACGGGAAAAAAGTTTGGTTTTTTTTAAGATGAAAAGAAAAGGTGGCACCCCATCCATATTTTCCTTTGTGGGCCTAGGCCTATCGGTGCAAGGGAAGTAAGCCAGACGTTAATGTCTGGTCAAAGTTCAACATTGTTGTTTAGGCCTAGCACCCAGAGAAAGTCGACTGCTCTGTTTTGTTGAGGTTTGTTTCGTGATTATCACCATTGCAGATTTTGCAATGATAATCGAATATTATAAAATAAATAGATGTTTGTTCTCATTCTGCGTTTGATTCGCTCGATTATGGCCACCTAATCAATGTAGTTATTACTATTACTCGCTCTGACGTCGTGTGGGCTTGTAGCCTAGGCCTTGTAAGGATTCTAGTTGCACGATGCCATTTTCAGCTATCACTCTGTTCGCATAGGCTGGCAGCTGCAACCCCTCTCTCTGATTCCAGATTGCTGTTTGCTTGGTTATTTCTTTGTAAATCTAGCCTTATTAGTCATGAAAGCAAGGATCTAAGCGAGATTTTTACCGTAGATTGTAGTGGTGATCATCGCGACCTTTGGCAGGCTTTGATCATCAAGCTCAAAACATTTCACAAATTGATGTAGACACACTGATACTACTGATAGGAACTCTCCGAGACAGAGAAAAAGAAGAGATATCGAAACTGACATTACTCTATGATCAATTATAAACAGCCACTATCATTTCATTTAATTAAAGTTGCCTGCCCAGGCCACATCAGGGACTTTCAATTTACCTTTATCTACCTCATCCTTCCAATGATGCTATGATGCACAGTTACTGAGTAACTCAGTAAGTTTAGGATTTTAATCTAAGGGCAACACTCAAAGGGAGCTTTCTCTTATAATATTCTAGCATCAGTTAGGGCCTAGAGATAGGCCTAGGAACATGAGCAATGTTTGAGATAATATACATGTGTACTCAAGATTATCATATATTCATAGTCATACCATTATCCAAACAAATGCATTTCGAGTCTTTCCACTGATCCAGTGGGGCATCAAATTATTGAATTGGTGACTCATATCGAGACAATGTTTTGAAATGGTCTGTCTATAGCCTAGCCTACATGATTTTTCTCATGCTCAGAGTGTGCATAATATTCCATAAATAATGACATCACTTCAGAAATTTGTAGCCAGAATATTCATACAGGATTAAGTAATGCTGCACATAAAATTCTACACACAGGGACATTGCCTTGAAGAATCCTAGTTGGCATGATATCATTGCAGGATTCAGTGCTGTAGAGCAGCTCTAAGCAGACCATGGCACTAAAGGGAATCCGAGTGGTGGAAATGGCAGGTCTGGCACCGGCACCATTCTGTGGCATGATTCTCTCCGACTTTGGGGCCAGAGTCGTTCGTGTTGACAGAGTGAGGCAGATTTTTATTTGAATGTGGAACTTGTGTCTATTTTGTTTTTGTTTGGTGGTTGTTTTTGTTTTTAACTGAAGGTTTTTAGGCGGTGGTAGTGGTGGTAGTAGTAGTAGTGGTGTGTGGTGTGTGTGTGTGTGAGAGAGAGAAGAGAGGAGCTTGCAGTTGTTAATCATGTCCCCTGTGTGTGTGTGTGTGTGTGTTGTTTCGATTTTATGTCTGTTCACTCAAACAAAGTTATATTAGATGAAAGTGTGTGTGTGTGTGTGAGCATGCAGTTGTTATTAAAGTCCCCTACTCACTGACTTCCAATCAAAGACCTATCACTGTCTTCTCTAGAAGATGAAAAAGGCGACATTAAAGTGCTCCAAATACCATTCAGCACTCTGTATGATGTACTTTATTCCTATGGAGGGCAAGATTGTTGGCGGAAAATTTGTAGAAGGTGTTGTGTTCCACATATTTTACAGTCATGTTGACAAAGACTATGACCAGTGGTAAAACTACATGAGGCACCAGACAAAGGAAACCCTGCAGTATTGTGAGTGTTGTAATCATACGCTCAGTACAGTTTTGACATCATAACTTTATAGTCTAGGCTGTGTTTTTATGTGGGATGGTGACAGATGGCTTGTCACATGATCAATAAATGGCTATAAGTTAAATTCTTTGGTTGTAAAATTGTCTCAAAAATGGGTTACAGATCTATCTCTATATCTATTTATCTATCTATCTATCTATATATATATATATATATATATATATATTATGCATCCTGGTTTCTTTTCCAATTGTGTGGTAAGGTTGCACTGATCATAGAATTTCATATTTGTAAAATGGCTGTGTCTATTGTAATGCGTTGTGTTCCTTGTAAGTAAGAACAGTGCGTGTGATTTGTACAGTTCCAAGCATCCCCACATGCTACACTTACAATCCACACACACACAGCACATGCACACACACACACACACTCATGCACACACACTCATGCAAACATGCTTACTTACCATTGCACGGTCTTAGCATGCCTACATGCTGACGCTGTGTGTGTGTGTGTATGTGTACATAACTAGTGCAGGCATGAGTGCATGAGACTTTGCTGATGATTGGGTGTTCTTTTTCTTGTGATGTGTAAGGAATGGGAAGGCAGTTTTGCTGATATTCAGAGACTCTGTGTGAGTGTGTGTGTGTGTGTGTGTTGTTTTTAACTGTATTGTATTCTCTATGATAAATGTTTTCCTGTTTACTGTTTTCATTTATGGCTTGAAACCCACATAAATTTCTCTGTTTATGGCTTGTAACCCACGCAAATTTCTCTGTTTAGGGCTTGTAACCCGCATAAATTTCTGTTTAGGGCTTGTAACCCACATAAATTTCTCTGTTTAGGGCTTGTAACCCACATAAATGTCTCTGTTTAGGGCTGGTAACCCACATACATTTCTCTGTTTGTGGCTGGTAACCCACAGATATTTTTCTGTTTAAGGCTTGTAACCCACAGATATTTCTGTTTTGGGCTTGTAACCCACATAAATTTCTGTTTATGGCTTATAACCCACATACATTTATCTGTTTATGGCTTGTAACCCATAAAAAAAATTTCTGTTTAGGGCTTGCAGCCTACATGCATTTCTCTGTCTATGGCTTGCAACCCATATAAATTTCTTTGTTTATGGCTTGCAACCCACATAAATTTCTCTGTTTAGGGCTTGCAACCCACATAAATTTCTCTGTTTAGGGCTTGCAACCCACATAAATTTCTCTGTTTAGGGCTTGCAACCCACATAAATTTCTCTGTTTAGGGCTTGCAACCCATAAAAATAATATTTCTGTTTAGGGCTTGCAACCCATATAAATTTCTTTGTTTAGGGCTTGTAACCCATATAAATTTCTCGTTTGTGGCTTTCAACCTATATGAATTTCTCTCTTTACAATGTAATATTCTCATTCATATTTAATCCATGCATGCAAACATGTACCGCACACAACCATGCATGCACACAAAAGAACATAGGTGTAAGAGACTATGCTGAAATCTGGAACACGTTGTGATGACTAGCCCAATGCTCCCAGTCTGGATCGCCTGGGGCGAGGGAAACAGTCCTTGGTGGTGGACTTGAAGCAGAAGAAGGGGACAGACATTGTGAAACGCCTCTGTCGACAGGCTGATGTTCTTCTGGAGCCGTACAGACCTGGTCAGTGCTTAGTTTGGCTGCTAGAGTATCTCTGTGTGTGAGTATTATATGTATAAATGCACACGCCTGCACACACACAGAGACATACACATACACACACACGGTACATGCACACACACATGGCACATGCACACTTACACACACAAGCCATGTGCAGACACTTACACGTCTGAGCATTTACACACATAATCATATGTGCGTATGCACACACAAACATGTATACCTACGCAAAAACTTAAGCAATCATGTACGCATACGGACACACTCACACATGCCTGCATTCATGGGTGCATGTCTGTGTATGTGTTTATGTAAATAATCTCTCTCTCTCACACACACACACACACCCTTGTGTATACACACTTGTTGACTTGTAACTGTACACTAAAGCACAGGTCTAAACTTTACCTTATCAATGTTCTGTCATCCATTATTATCAAGGGACAGGTTTTAAATGAATAGCTTTTTAATGTAAACCCCCTTTTTATCACATAATTTGTTTCTATGTAGGAAGATTGTTGGGAGAAGACAGTTTATTGATTGACAGCAACATAATCTTTGTTCTTTTTTACCGTGCCATTAATTATTGTCATTGGATTGGGCAGGAACATCTTGGATGTGTGGTGTTTGCGTGTTTGAGTGTGTGTGTGTGTGTGTTTTGCATATATGCATCAGCTCCTTTCAATTTTAAAAAGAAAACATTGGCTGCTTTGTAGAAATATGAAATAAGGACACGCATCTATCTTTGATCAAAGGGAGACAACCACATATGCTCCTTGAGATTCCAGTTTTTGTAATTAAAACACAAATTGAAGGAACAGAATTGATGTTATTGTATTATTTTGTGTCATGTCTATAGAAACACTATACTTCATGAAAAAGCCACAGAAATTGTCAAATATGTATATATATGTATATGTATAATATACATGCAATTTGCAAAATAATTAAGAAAAAATTGAACGAGAGTTTTTGAAACTGTTTTTGCCTCAGAGCAACATATCAGAGCTTTTTTTTTTTTTAAAGTTGTTATTATCATTTGTTAAAAATTATTTTGGTTTGCTTGTTTTTTTTAACATATATCAGAGCTATCACATTTACATGAAGTGTGTTTATCACCCAATCTGGATTATAAATTTGTCCAAACTATCCTTTTTTTCCTTTTTATATAGCTGCAGAATGACTCTTGATTGTGATCAGGTTGTAGGACAACTCAAAATATTTACCTGTCAGATTCCCACTTCAGTACTCCTTAGCTTACAGATGTGATTTTACCACATTGTAGTTGTACATTGGAAAAACTGAAAAAATCTGACCTCCATTAAAATAAAACCTTGTCAGAGTGTACCCTCAAAAAGACACCCTCCTATAGATAAAGAAAAAGTTGAAAGATGGTTATAAAGAATTACAGATGAAGAAGAAAGTGTCTATCTTTTAAATCTGGCCTCAAGACATATTTGTTTCAAACCTTAGATTTTCCTCTCCTTTCATAGCTGTCCCTGCTTTTCAACAGTCAAAAATCCCATCACCCTGCCAAAGTGTATAACCTCTGTATGTGTGTGTATGTGTGTGTACATGTGGACTTGTTAGAACTATTACTTGCTATCGGTTGCGTGACTGTGTAAGAATGAGTTGAGTGCAAGCGCTTTGATTTGTCTGTACAAGATACAGCACTATATAAATTCTGTTTATTATTATCATTATTATTATGCCTGTTGACCCGTCTCGGTGTGTTGTTTCAGGCATCATGGAGAAAATGGGGCTGGGACCAGATGTTCTGATGGCGGACAACCCTCGCCTGGTCTACGCCCGGCTGACCGGCTTTGGTCAGTCAGGGCCTCTGGCCAGAAATGCCGGACATGACATCAACTATATTGCCATATCAGGTGATGTGACGTAATGGTTACGCACAGCTGTCAGTTTCCCCCACTTTTAGCTGCTCTCAGCTGCTGTCCATTCCAACCCTTCCCATCCCAGCTGGGGCCAGCTGGTGCTGAATATAGCAGGAACTGACCGCACTCGGACCAGGTAAAAGGGAGGGTGTGTGCTAAATTTAGCACTCTTGACCAAGTGGTGTTGGATTTGTGCGCTGTGTATGTGACACTGACAGTTTTTATATATCCACCGTTCTCATACCAGTGAGTGCGATAGTCGCCACATTTGTAATTCTTACACAGAGGCTTATCCATATCTGATACCGATTCATTCCATATGAACAGTGATGATTTGACATAAACTATATTGTCATGTCAGGAGTAAGACTCTGACAGTCATGATATAACCTCCAAGTACAAGAGGAGTCGATAGAATCACAGCTTACTTTATCGAAAAGAGAACGCCACCATTCATTATTATTCTCGATTTTTGGGGCCAGGTTTGCTGTCCATGCTAGGCAGGAAGGGAGAGCGACCATACCCACCCATCAACTTGCTGGCAGACTTTGCTGGGGGAGGCCTGCTGTGTGCTTTTGGCATCGTCTCCGCCTTGTTTGAACGTCACACGTCAGGGCAAGGCCAGGTCATCGATGCTAACATGGTCCAGGGCTCGGCTTACTTAGGTGAGCAGCAGAGTTGTGGGATCTCTACATCTTCTCCTTCCTTATTTCAAAACTACTTTATTTCATTGTTTGCTTTTTAAAAGGCTTGCAGGGCATACTTATAGTGTAGATGTTTGGTACTGTGCAGTTCGCATTGCTCATCCTATTGTCTAAGAATTGGAGAACAACTTGATGTCACTGACAGAAATGTTTGCATTGTATGTAACTATGAAACCGTTACCTTGCTCTCTAAAATTCAGAGAACAGCTTGGTATCAGCTAAGCTGATGGAAAAACATCAAAGACGACTTCTTCTCTCTTACAGTTGGGAAGGAAAGGTTGGGGGTTTTTGGTTTTGTTTTCTTTCACTGTCTAAAAGAGTTCTTAAGGAAATTATTTTGCATGAAATGACTCCAATATTTCCAACAGATTATGTTGAAAGGAAATGATTTATAATCTCCGACATTAAAAGCAGCTGTTTGGTTCAAGCAAAAATGATCTAAAAATGTATCCTTTCTGTATGTTTACTTCTGTGAGGCATAAATAGTACAAAATTACAAAGGTTAGAATTTTATTTAAAACCCGAATGATGAAAAAAAAAGAAATGTTTCTTCACATTTGTGGATGTAGAAGGGAGCTTTAATTTTATTTTGACCACACTTGATGGAATACAACATTATTCTGGTAAAAGGTTGCCTCTGAATCATATTCCTGTAACTTAGATGTAATTTTTTTTTGTTCTTCGGCTAAAGTGCTGAGGTTCACCAACCAACAGTGAGATTTTGTGTATGCAATCATTTTTACCGACCATTAAGGTAGCTGCGTCTGACTTTGCCGATAGATGCGAGTAATTCTGTGGTTGATTTGTGCTTCTGCTGATATGATTGCTGTTGCTGTTGTACACACTACAGGTAGCTGGCTGTGGAAATCTCGAGACATTCCGGGGATATGGGGCCATGGCAGAGGGGAGAATGCCCTGGACGGGGGAGCGGCTTTCTACGACGTCTACGAGACCAAGGATGGAAAATTCATGTCTGTGGGATCTCTGGAGCCTCAGTTCTTCATGGCTTTACTGCAAGGCAAGAGCTTTGAAACCCCAGTTCTTTCTGACTTTGCTCCATGAAACCTCAGTTCTGTCATCCATGAAACCTCAGTACATTTTGACTTTGCTCCATTAAACCTCAGTACATGTTGATTTTGCTCCATTAAACCTCTGTTCTGTCAGACTTTGCTCCATGAAACCTCAGTTCTTTCTGACTTTGCTCCATTAAACCTCAGTACATGTTGACTTTGCTCCATGAAACCTCTGTTCTGTCAGACTTTGCTCCATGAAACCTCTGTTCTTTCTGACTTTGCTCCATTAAACCTCAGTACATGTTGACTTTGCTCCATGAAACCTCTGTTCTGTCAGACTTTGCTCCATGAAACCTCAATTCTTTCTGACTTTGCTCCATGAAACCTTGGTTCTGTCAGACTTTGCTCCATGAAACCTCAGTTCTTTCTGACTTTGCTCCATGAAACCTCAGTTCTCTCAGACTTTGCTCCATGAAACCTCAGTTCTCTCAGACTTTGCTCCATGAAACCTCAGTACATTTTGACTTTGCTCCATGAAACTCAGTTCTTTCAACTTATCTCCATGAAACCTCAGTTCTATGCGACTTTGCTCCATGAAACCTCAGTTCTTTCAGGCTTTGCTCCAAGAAACCTCAGTTCTTTCTGACTTTGCTCCAAGAAACCTCAGTTCTTTCTGACTTTGCTCCAAGAAACCTCTGTTCTTTCTGACTCCAATCTCAATTTTTTAATGGCTGTATTAAAAAAACCCAACCCATCTCACACCTGGCTTTTAGATTTTTTAGTCTTGCTCGAAAGAATATGAGGTCCTTTTGGCTATACTCCAAGGTAAGGTCAATGGATCTTCAGTTCTTTTTCATTTTCATATCACTTTTAAGTCCTGACAGATTTCTCCGCATGAAATTCAGGCTGCTCTCCCCTGAGAGAGTGCATCACCACAAGAGCAGCTTCATGTTAAGATCTAAGGGTACATCAGTTCACTGTGGTCTTGTTTCAAGATCACAGCTTTTTGTGTTGTTGGTATTCCCTTTCTGCTATTATTGTTTAGAAGGTAATTTTTTTTCTTAAACATTCAGTCCTTCTTGATATTAAAGGCATGTATGCTTGCAGATATTCATGCTCTACACACTTCTAGACAAATGTATGTATGTATGTATGTATGTTTGTCCGTCGTGTTCGACGATGACCTCCAAAACAGCAGAGGAGGCATATGCACACACATATATACTTAAAAGTATGTTCTTTCGAGCCAGAAGGCCCATAGAGCCGGAGCTTATCCTGGTTTCTGTAGCGTTAAGCGAACTGGTTTTTCACCACCCCTGTGACAGGACGCTAGTCTGTCGCCAGATACTTCCCCAGCAGAGCTGGTACCCACTTGTACACCTGGGTGGAGTGAGGAAAATAGGAGTAAAGTGTCTTTCCCAAGGACACAATACCGAGCCGAGCGGGGATCGAACCCGCGACCTCTGGATCACGAGTTGACCACCTAAACCACTCGACCACGGTGCCTCCTCACATATATACTTAACACACACATATATCCCATATACCCTCATGCATATTCATTCTAACATACAGACTTGTCTTCCCCCACTCAAGCTACAACACCTCTGTCATTCCATTTTCCAGGCCTGAACATTGACGCGGCAGAATTTCCTCAAATGAGCGACCAGGCAGCACTGCGGCGAAAATTTCAAGACACCTTCAAGACCAAAACACAAAACGAATGGTCAGAAGTCTTCTCCAAACTGGACGCATGCGTGGAACCCGTGGTAGACATGGACGAAGCTGCTAAACACCCCATAACCAGGCGACACAGACCTTCCTCCCTAACCCTGCTACAGGCAAAGACGAGCCTGCTCCAGCCCCTCGACTGTCCAGAACCCCGGCTGTCGGTGAAGTGCTGCCTCAGCCTGGACAAGGTCAGGACTCGGTATCCGTGCTGCTGGAGGCGGGGCTGGACAAGGAGCAGATTGCAGGATTGGTGACAGAGGGGGTGGTCGTGGACGGTGGTCAGCAGAGTAAAGCGAAATTGTGATTACGTGCTTGTGATGGTGGAGTATTGTTGTTGATGCGCGTGAAGGAGACTGGTGTTATTAAAGACTATGAGATAAAGAGTTGATGGTGAGTAGACACAGTGAAAAAGTATAAATTTTGGTGACTAAAACTTGAGATAAGAGATAATGCAAGTATACATTTTGGTGTCTGTGACTCCAGATAAGAGATGATGGTGAGAAGGAGACAGTGAAAAAGTATAAATTGTGGTAAGACTGGAGATACAAATTGATGGTGAGAAGTAGACACAGTGAAAAAGTATAAATTGTGGTAAGACTGGAGATACAAATTGATGGTGAGAAGGAGACACAGTGAAAAAGTATAAATTGTGGCGAGTAAGACTGGAGATACAAATTGATGGTGAGAAGTAGACACAGTGGAAAAGTATTTTGGTGACTTGACTCAAGATAAGAGATGACAGTGCGAAGTAGACTCAGTGGAAAAGTAGTTAGGTGACTAAGACTCAAGAGATGATGGTGAGAAGTAGACACAGTGAAAAAGTATTTAGGTGACTAAGACTCAAGAGATGATGGTCAGAAGTAGACACAGTGAAAAAGTATTTAGGTGACTAAGACTCAAGAGATGATGGTGAGAAGTAGACACAGTGAAAAAGTATTTAGGTGACTAAGACTCAAGAGATGATGGTCAGAAGTAGACACAGTGAAAAAGTATTTAGGTGACTAAGACTCAAGAGATGATGGTCAGAAGTAGACACAGTGAAAAAGTATTTAGGTGACTAAGACTCAAGAGATGATGGTCAGAAGTAGACACAGTGAAAAAGTATTTAGGTGACTAAGACTCAAGAGATGATGGTGAGAAGTAGACACAGTGAAAAAGTATTTAGGTGACTAAGACTCAAGAGATGATGGTCAGAAGTAGACACAGTGAAAAAGTATTTAGGTGACTAAGACTCAAGAGATGATGGTCAGAAGTAGAGACAGTGAAAAAGTATAAATTTTGGTGACTTGACTCAAGATACGAGTTGATGGTGAAAAGGAGACACAGTGAAAAGTATTTTGGTGACTTAAGACTCAAGATAAGAGTTGATGGTGAAAAGGAGACACAGTGAAAAATATTTTGGTGACTTAAGACTCAAGGTAAGAGTTGATGGTGAGAAATAGACTCGGGGGAAATGTATTTTAGCCACATCTTATATACCCTATCTGACCTATGTAATATCCAGCTGACAGCCACAACAATAGCCCACAAAAATTTACCCAAATAAAAATGTTCTTGGCAGAAAGACTCTGAGGTGGTGTTGATGGTGAGAAACAGGCTTGGGGTAAAAGTATTTTTGTATTATCAATTTTCAGGATTTTAAGAAGAGTATAACCAAAGAGGGGAGGGGCTCAGGGGCGCTAAAGGTTGACCATGTCTGTACAGTTTCATTGTTGCTCATTTTTCCCAACAAGTCTGAGCAGTCAGCTATGCCTACCTCACAATTTTGGTGTTTTCAACTTGTATAGACTGCATTTAATCAGTGCCGGCATCATGTTTGGTGTGTTTCACACACACACACACACTTACTTTTCAACCATTCATAAATGTGCTTCAAACACTCTTTGAGATTCTGCTATGAGTGGATAAGGGGGGATATAGTGGGAATTGAACTTACCAATTTTGCCAGGACAGTAGGGATGTACCTCCTGCTCTTTCCGATTTTCATAAGCATATGGGTGCAACTGGATCAGAGTCTCCTCCAAACGACTTGTTATTCAGTTTGATTTTCCAGTATTGAGTTCCATGCTATGGAACATTCAGTAGCAGGTCTCAGTTTCTCAAGAGATGTTTTCCAAAAGTCAAAATCACACATTAGCGGCACAAAATCACATACATGCACAATTTAGGGTTGAGATTATGGCAGGAATGGGAAGGAGAGAAAATGCACTCTATTAGTATCCCTGTACATAATAATGAGAGGTCTAAATAACAGATTTTCTTTTTTGTTCTTTGGCTAGAGCTCTGAGGTTTACTTAGTGAGATCTTGCATAACATGACCATGTGACCACAATTAAGGCAGCTGCATTCTGACTGAAGGGAGGATGTCTAAACGTAACACCAGTGCGCATGTGTTTTGTCATTCATTCCTATCAGCACGCAATGTCATTCCCTTCCAAAAGGCGCAATTGGCTTTATCTTGTGTGCACAAGGTGTTCTCTGTGTGTTCATACACAGGACCTCAGTTTATAGTCTCATCCAAAGGACATTTGGTGGAGTTGGTACTGATGCTCCAGGGAAAAATTCCCCAAGTGATAGATCGAACCTGCACCATCAGATTGTGATCCCAATGCTTTACCACTAGGGTATCCTGTGCACAACTGCCCCCACCTCCCCCCCTTTCGAAGAACAGATTTGAATACGCTAGTGAAGTCTCATATAGTAGTGTCTCCACATTGATAACAGGTGACTGAAGAAAAAGTCACTGACATGAATAAATGTAAATATTTTCCTCACCTTCCCCCGAAACGTACACTTTTGCATTCCACTTTTTTAAAAAAAAAAAAAGGAAAATCTGAAAGTGTCCTTAATTTTTAGTGTTGGCTATGTCATAGGAAAATGTGCGTGTGTGTGTGTGTGTGCTGTTGTTCTTATTGTTGTTGTTGTCTTTGCTTTTATGTCTGTTCACTCTAAATGATTTTCAAAAGAGAATAAAGACGAGAGATGTAAAGTGAGAGATGTGTGTCAAGATATGTGTGCAATAAAATATTGGTCTAAAACAATGCCAACAACTATAATGTAAAAACATGGCAGAAATAATGCCAATGTACAACTATAATATAAAAACAAAACAACTTATACTATGCCAGAAAACAAACCATTACAACTGTGAATTATGCAAAAGAGTCTCCTGAATGGATAAATATACAGTGTGTGTGCACATATTGTGTGTGTGTGTAGTTTAAATGGAATTTGATTCAAGAATCATGATGCTTGTCTGTGTGTGTGTATGTCGCATTTGTTTTAAATTTGTTGCCAATGATTTCAGGTACAAATCTTTTTCTGATTTTCGTTGTGATTGTTATCACTGTTCTTATCATGAAGTATAGACACTTTTAGTTTTTCAGGAACAGATGGTCTACTCAACATGTATTTGTATTTTGTTCTATATAATGATTTTTATTTATTTATTTATTTTTCTTTCTTTCTGTATAATGATATATTGCTTAAAATATTTTGAACGGATCTTGCCTTAGAAATGATGAATTAAATCCTCCAATTACAGATGTGATTATTCCTTGTTTTTTCAGATCTGTTGAAAGGTTAATGTTGATTACTGCCTCTAGCTGGGGTCTCTGATTACTACTGCCTCTAGCTGGGGTCTCTGATTACTACTGCCTCTAGCTGGGGTCTCTGATTACTACTGCCTCTAGCTGGGGTCTCTGATTACTACTGCCTCTAGCTGGGGTCTCTGATTATTACTGCCTCTAGCTGGGGTCTCTTATTACTACTGCCTGTAGCTGGGGTCTCTGATTACTACTGCCTGTAGCTGGGGTCTCTGATTACTACTGCCTGTAGCTGGGGTCTCTTACTACTGCCTCTAGCTGGGGTCTCTGATTACTACTGCCTGTAGCTGGGGTCTCTGATTACTACTGCCTCTAGCTGGGGTCTCTGATTATTACTGCCTCTAGCTGGGGTCTCTGATTACTACTGCCTCTAGCTGGGGTCTCTGATTATTACTGCCTCTAGCTGGGGTCTCTTATTACTACTGCCTGTAGCTGGCAAAGTCAGTCAAATAACTTGATTTTAAACAAATGACAAGTAGAAATACAAAATGAAAAAAACTACCTTTTATAACCGCTCATGAAAGCAATAATGATAATCATCATAGACATATTTTGAATTTCCTACTCCATACTTCATCCACAGTCCTTAACACATTATTTTTACAAGAAAAATGAAGAGAAGAAATAAAATTAAAAAAAAGATCCAATACAAACTCCACAGTCACAATCCTGTTTAGCGTAACAATCAAAGAATAACCTGAGCACCTAATAGGTAAGGGCCTGCTCTGAGCTTGAATGAAAACAAAAGACAGAAAGAAAATGGAAGGGGAAAAAGTTTTTTTCTAAAATTAGGGGGTGGGGAGGAAGGCTGCTTTTGAGCCTGAACCACAATAAAACAAAATTTCTCCCAAAATTGTTTTAATTAGTAAAAATAACATTTAAAAAACCAACAGAAAAAAAGAAACAACTATCAAAGATCAAGACTAAATAAAAAACCAAAAAACCCCAATGGAAATCAAAACACCCATCCCCTAAGATGCCAAGCACAGGTCAAACATATTTTTTTTTTATCATGGACGATCAAATATATATACTACCTATGTAAATGCTAGTAAGGATATTGCAAAATGTAACCCTCACATGCACGTGCACACACACTCTCTCTCTCAAATAAAATTTAGCAAAAAACATCACAGAACTGCAAAGAAGACATTAAGAATTGAATGAAAAAATGGACCATATTATACACTGGCTTAAAAATGCGATTTTGACACCTTCACAAACAACTACTCATACAAACATGAAGCCACAGAGAATTGGTCACTTTCTGTTTTTATTTGAATGAATACATCTTCCCACACATTGTATACAGGTCAAATAAATATATATACACCAGATAAATGCATCATATAACTGCAAATGTATATACACTTAGGAAAGATTTTCATTATATAAAATCAGCATGAAGGAAAAATTAATCCTTTCATCAATAAGACACCCCCCCCCCCCTCCCTTCCCCACTAATTTCCACACACAACAGAACTCATCAATGCAACAAAAGTCAGGGTTTCCCAAAACCAGAGTCATCTGACAAGTCCACACTTTTTAAAACTTTTCTCTTTTATACAATTTTTTGGGGCTGCATCATTTTCTATGGTGTGTTGGTACTACTGTTCCCTCGCTGCTCATTCCATTCTCACCATCACTCATTCTGTCACATCCTCAACAATCAGACAGCCCACTAGGCACCATCTGCATTAAGCCGCCATAAGGCCACCAACCAGATGGGCCCTGCATTGCTGCTGATTCACTTTGGTGGCTTTCAGTGGTGTCTGTTCTGATCCGACATACTCGGGACACCACCTACAAAGCCCCTATGATGATAATTTAAGATAAGTGGCTAAGCCAGAATGAATGAGACAGCCACCCAAGGCTGGTGACCATCAACACATCCCTCCTTCAACCATTTCTCATGAATTGGAGTCAAGGAGCTTTGACACGAACTCGACACAAGCATGAGAGCAAAGTAGAAAGTATGGTCACAATGAGACCAGGGCAGCAGAGGCAACTCAGAGACATTTTTTCCTGCATCCAAGATCAGTGGTGAAGAAGGTAATGCTAATATTACAGGTGTCTTGCTTGGAGACTTCATCATAGGGATGTTTGCTACACGTCCTGTCATGAAATCAACTAAGCCTGACCTTTATGAACACCTGCAATTGCTGGTCCCATGAATTAAAGCAACACATTCAAGAACACTTCTAGTCTCCTTCTTAAGTCACAAACTCACTCTATGTGGACACAAGCCAGAGCCTTCAAAAAGTTCTGCCTCTAATGAGATTTGAACCCAAAATCTCTCAGCCAGAGCTTCATCAAGCTAACCACTGCGCTAACAGGACAGTCTCTCAAAACTTAACTTTTGTCAGCCTTTCCCTCCTCTTTTTTTTAAATTTTTAACTTAAAAAAAAATGTTTTGCACCACTCCTTCTTCACTCTTGTCCAACAGGGGGACGGGATAGCCTAGTGGTTAGAACATTGCACTTGCAATCTGACAACCCGGGTTCAATTCCCATTCAAGGGGATATTTTCCCCTGGAGTTAACATCAGTGCAGACTCCACTCTCCCCAAAGACCTTCGGATGAGACTATAAACCGAGGCCCCGTGTGCAAACGCACACAGAACATCTTGTGCACATGTTAAATCTGTTCCGCTTTTCCTAAGAGTAGGCCATTGTGTGCCAGTGGGAACAGATGACAGAATTTACAAAACCACATACACATGGGGACTGGATGTAAAAAAGCACATAAGTGCTTATTCCATTATCCTCGATATAAAAGAATAAAATAAAATAAAATAAATAAACACCAAGAAAACACATATCATTTTCAAATCATTCATCAAATGTTGCTTTTTTTTTAATTCCCTTCCCAATCATACACCATTCTGTTAAAGTAAAAAATATAGACCATATGTCGCTTTATGATTTTGATTTTTAAACATTTGCTTTGAGTTCTAACATTCAGGGTTATGATTTAAATGATTTGGGGGTAGATGAAATGAGGTGTTTTTAAATGTCAAGTTGCGTATTTTGTTAATACCTTAGAATCGTTGTCACACATGTTTACACTTAACAGGATCGTTGATATAAAAGTAACACTACACTACTGACTGTTATATGCACTTAACTACTATGTCATTACGAAATTTAAGTATTCTTTACATACATGCACACACACATATGCAAATACATAAAGACTCTAAAGCAATTAAAACTCACACTCACTGACACGCAATCACACACTTAAGCAAATAAACACACAGATGACTCAAACGACAGTAAGAAATCATGAAAGAAGAATGGAGAAAAATACTGTATGCACAATACATACAGACACAGGTATGTGCTCAAAAGCTCATTCTGTATTCATCCTTGCATGCAGGCACCCCCCATGCACACACACACACAAGACTTGCAAGAGTATAATTATCAAGTATAAAGAAACAAAGTAAAACACAAGTCTGAAACACTGTTGATAAATGGAACTAGTAAGTACAACTTTGGGGAAAACTCGCGTTCAACTTTTTCAATCTGCGTTTTAAAAGCATAGTTTCAGAGTCACGAGCACAGGAGAAGGAAGACCAGGCACTATGCACCCCATCTGGTAAAGAAACTGAGAGAAAGAGAGGGGGGTAAAACAAGGTGGCTCTGTCACAAAAAAAATCAAAAAAGAACTTGTGCTTATTTTTTAAACTTGATCTCCAGATCTACATCAGTTGTTCCTGTACTACCTGTAAACTGTACTGCTACTTCACTCCCTAATATACTTACACTATTTTTTGTCATGAGTTACAACTAATATTTCCACCATTTCTACTTCTAACAAATGTATTGATACAACAATAACTGTAAACCCCACCCACTTCACCCTTACCCTCACAAAAAAGCAACTACCACAACTCCTCCCCCCCCTTCCCCTTCCCCCCCCCCCCAAAAAAACCAAAACAAACAAAAACCCTGAAAAAGAAGAAAGAGAACAACAAATTTCGGACCAAATGGGGATGTTTTGTTTTCACACACACACACAATGTATACATTAAATCACACACACAACCAAGTGACAACATACCACCTATAACAGGGAGCGAGTCTCTCTTAACCATCATTTAAAGCAGAAAGTATTGCAGCACCAGCTTTCTCAAGCCCTTCAGCAGGATAAATCTAATCCTTCACCTGACCTGTAGCTTCTAACCAAGCAACCAAACAGAAAACTGGGCATAAGCTTCGTTCACAAAATTAGTTTGGCAGAATACAGGCAGTAGTACCGATAATAACAACAATGGTGGGATAAATATCACAGAACTTGTATGAAAGGCACATTCTGAGTTGTTGGAAGCCATATACTTAACTGAAAAGACAGCAGGAAAACTTAACGAGGACAATAACTCAGGAGTTGCCAAGCACAGGAAGACATTTACAAAAGTACAAGTTTACATCTAGTTTGTTTAGAAGGTTTGTACAAGTCTGATTTTAGTATCTTTGAAATGCAAGTTTACTTCCAGTATGTTTTGTTAGTTTGTTCTAGTCCGATTTATCAAGCTTTAAAATGCAAGTTTACATCCTACATTATGTATTATCATTATCATGTATGTTCATATCAGTTTCATTAATTAAGCTTTGAAAAGCAAGTTTACATCACACGTTTTGTACGTTTGTACTAACATGATTTTAACAGCCTTTTAGTGAATTACCTATATGTGCTAACATTTTCTCCCTTGAAAGGGCGAGAATGAGCATCTGAAGAATTTTAGTCATGTTTTGGTCAAACAGCTACATACACTAGTATTTTGCTTGGAATGTCTTGGTAGATCATCCATGATGGATTAAATCAGTTGTGCTGACTGCTGACTTCATTCACAGGCCCCTGTGTAACCTGGAGTTTACACTGGATGTAAACATCAACTTCAAACCTGTTTCCATCCTTTGTCCCTTCAAACCACACCAGAAAGGGAAAAAAAGACTGGAAAGTATTTTTTTTTGTTTTCTGTCAGCTTCCTTTCTGATACAGACTCTGAATTTCATCAGAAAACGCACAATCTAGCAATTTTCATTATTCATGCAAAAAACCCCCAACCTAACCAGTAGTTGTTAAGGAAAAAAATCTACAATATTTATCACATGCACAGCATACACGAGCCTGTAACCACTAGGTATTCACACTGGACGGAATGGTTAAATGCAATTTACAAAACTTGAAAGAAAACAAAAATTCAAAACAAAACCAAACAGCACAGAAAAGAAGCACACAGGGATCTGAGGTATATATTTGTTATACTACAGGATGAGTTAAAACAACAACAACAGCTCTTGGATATTAGACATCAAAACACAAATCATGACACTTTGCTTACTGTTGAGTTTGCAACAAACTGGCACACGAATGAAAAATAATTATTAAAAAAAAAATGATGGAAATGATTAAGTTTTCAATAATGCAGCAGTTTTTGAACAAAGGACATTATTTATCCCTATGCTCAAAATAACGTTTTTGTTCCATAACAATGAACAATGGGCAATATCTTTCCTTCTGCTCTCAAAAAATTATTGGGTCAGTACAGATTTAACCATACTGAACATTGGACACCATTTTCGCTTATGCTCATAACAGCTTATTTGTTCAGCAATGACTTAGGCATTTTGTTCTTGACGCTCTCCTTGACTTCACACACATACGCACAGTAATATTGCTCAGAAAATCTTCTGCTCCACAAAACTCCTTAACCATGACACTATTTTATGAACTATAAGGCTTTGTTTTACAGAGAGTAGAACTTCCTGCACTTTTTAAAAAGAAAGAGTAAAACAAAAACAGAATAAATAGATAAATTCTTACTTCTTTTTCATGAGGGATTTCTTTCATAAATAAAAATCTACAGAAAAATTTACTGAAACTAGATTTACAACAACAAAAAACTGATGGCAAAGAATCTTAAAAAATTCAGAATAGATAAACATCTGTTGATTCCTATGAGTATTTAGTTTAGTTCCAATTTAGCACAAGATAAGAATACACAGTCTCAAGCCACAGCAATGTTCAGCACTTGCTACAAATCAGTGCACAGACTGACATATGTATGTGTGTATGTAGCATTAAGGTTCAGAAACTTCCAGACACAAGTAAAGAAAATAAACTCCTATATTTGTTTGACAGTACTTTTTATCAACCAGTCTCTGAGCTGGTGGAAGTTATGAATAACGAGGGCTTCAAACACTATGCCCCTTATGTACAAGCCAAATCAAAATACTCATTTACCCTGAAATATCCTATGCTCATGAGGTCTGCATATTAAATTTCATTTCTTTCGCGTGATCCAGACCAATGAATCTCTCATACTCCTCATGTCCTAGATCTTCATAATATCTCACGTGTCTGCCACATGCATCCTTGTCCACACTCAATAACACTCCTGAAGTTTGTATCTAAGATCTCCTTTCATTTCTTCACCTCACCTTTCCCGTAGTCTTGTACAGCAGACCACTGGGGCACCACTGAAGACTTTGCAACAACAGTCGACAAGACTACAGGGTAGGTGAAGGTGAAGAAAGGAAAGGGGTCTCCTTTCAAAGATACAAACTTTACAGACATCCAAAAGAAATTAAAATTTTTTTTTTTTAAAAAGGAAGGCATCCTTAGTTATGAAGTTCCTAGGAGTACACAAAATACAGTGCACACAGTCATGGAATGAAATAAAGATGAGAGCTGATGGCAGCAGCAGTAGGCATGGCATGACACGACAGAACCATGGCAAAACTGCCATGATGTCAGCTTGCTACCTGTGCCCAGGTACCGGCTGTCGAGAGCGAGATTTGTGGGAGGCCAATTTGGGGGTCTGAAAACCTGCTGGAGCTCTGCAACCAAAACACACACACAGAGACAGACCCTGTAGAAGATCTTCACACAAACACATGGGCAAAGAGGAAAAACACACACAGAACCAAAAGACTTGTGAAGAGAGCACAAACACAGGGAGATGTTTTGGGGGGGGGGTTTTTGTGTTGTTTTTTTAAAGGTGTTTTTTGTGTGTCTTTCTTTGTGTAGAATTTGTGTGCACAAAAATGAAAGAAACTGAGACGGAAGAAAGACCAAGTTTTATAAATTCTTCCCAGAAAAAAAATATGATCAATATCATACCTCATCTTCTCCTGGTCAAAAAAAAAAAAAAAAAAAAAAAGGTTCCTTTTTCTTTTCTTTCTTTTTTTTTCTTACAGAAAACATACACCTTTCCATTTCCAGAACACAACAATAATAAAAAATTTAAAAAACCCTACCAACCCTAAACCAAAATAACACAAAACAAAATAAAGCAAAACACACATTGCACACTTACCAAACATCAGATTACAAAAGTACTCTACCCACATTATGCTAGTAACAAATACCACTTATTTAAAAAGTCAATGAAACAAGACAGTTGCACAAAAATCCAGATCTGTTAGTCTACTTTTGTACAGACAAAAGTAATATAACACAAGGTGACACAAGTTTTCTGTGCCACAAGCTTAATGCTGTTGACTTGCACTTTGTGTGCAAGGCTTCAACAAAACCACTGAAGTGACACACGTCCATGCACAGAGCCCCATGTCCAACAGTGACCATAAAACTTCCACAAACCTTTTCTTTTCTTCTTCTGCCTGACCACCAGTACATCACCTTAGGAAATTCCTGTCACTTTAAACAAAACTTCAGTGTTTTCTTGATATTTTCATGCTATCTTTTTATACTTTATTTGAACAAGGCATACATCCCTGAAGTCGGAATGCGGCTACCTTTATGGTGGGTAAAAACGGTCACATATGCGAAATCTCACTATTGGTGAACCTTGGACATCTAGCCAAGGAACAGAAATAAAATACACCCCCCCCCCCCCCCTTCCCCTGAAGCCATATACAGTGTCTACTGCCTTGCTTTTGGAAATATGGATCGAAAATTACTCACAAAAATCCTCAAACTGAACTTTTTAAAATTCCACAAAAAAAAAGAAACTCTGATCTGACTTATTTAGGCCAATATGAACGGACAACATTTTGTTTTAACAGCCTGCTGTAAAATGTACTGAAAAAAAATTACTATATTAAATTGATAGAAAAAAATCAGAATCTAAGAGCCTGTTTAAAAAAGAATTTATCTATAGGAAAAAAATACTGACTTAACAGTCTTAAAGGCTGACTTGCTGCCGGACGATTTATCAGCAATTCCAGAAACACTGGTCATGGATGCGGAGATTTCAGAATCCTCCCTGTCAACACAACGGCAATGTATTAACCACATAATACACATCAAGCCATCTTTTCATCATTGTGTTATGAATGTAATCAGACTGTCTAGTATGTTGGTACACTCCCACACCATGTTAGTATAAAACATTTTAAAACAAAAACAAAAAACAAGAAAAAGAAAGAAAAATGGCTAAGCTGAAGTTGCCTTGCTCAGATTTGAAGAGTGCTTTCATGCAATTGGTATTACCACTCTAGACTGAAAAGGCACATGATTTTTAAAAAATTTATTTTATTTTATTCTTTTATATTGAGAATAATGGAATAAGCACTTATGTGCTTTTTTACATCCAGTCCCCATGTGTATGCAGTTTTGAAAATTCTGTCACCTGTTCCCACTGGCACAAAAAGGCCTACTCTTATGAAAAGTGGGACAGGATTTAACGTGTGTGCAAGATGTTTTGCATACATTCGCACATGGGGCCTCGGTTTATAGTCTCATACGAAGGACTTTTGGGGAGAGTGGAGTCTGCACTGATGTTAACTCCACAGGAAAATATCCCCTTGAACGGGAATCGAACCCGGGTTGTCAGATTGCAAGCGCAATGTTCTAACCACTAGGCTATCCCGTCCCACTTGACATCTTGAGAGAAAATCACAATGCACTGAATTAGTGGCATTTCACACAATGAAAGGATAGAAAGGTTGATAGTTTCCACTTCCACCAACCCCCTACCTTTCTTCTATCTACTCTTGAACAATATCAGCTTGAAATCCTTCGATTCTGAAATATAGCTTGTTGTTTTTACCTTAAAAAAAACACCCAATCTAACAACTTAATGGAAACAAAGGTTTCAAATTTAAAATGTATTTATCTATTTGAAAAAGCCTTCATCTAGATATTAAAATCTGGGTATCTCTGACTGGTTCAAATGCCAACCATAGACATGTTTCTTCAATAAGTACTTCGCCTAGTTCTCCCAAACCACTCACACCACAAATCAACGCTACTACTTGACAGAAGTGTTCACTTAAACCTGCTGAAAACTGTGACATCCACACAAAGGATTAGCGAAGAAAAACTTCACACACTTCCTCCCAGGCACAAAGCCCTGTTTTCTCAATTGTTTACTTATTTAGAGTGACTGTTTCAATTTTTTTAAAATTATTTTTGTTTTTTTCCCTCCATTTTATACATTAATCAATACAGTAAGTGTCAAACTTACCTAAGAGGTCTGAAGTCATCTCTACCACTAATGTCTGTGTGAGACACGGAGGGGGTGAGGTCATATTCATCATGCGTTGGCAAATCCTGAAAAAAAAACACCAATCCATCATATTCATCATGCACTGGTAAATGCTGACAAGAAAAACAGTTACAGAATCAATGGGCCAACTTTTAAAATTTTCTATTTTGTGTCCTTCCCCTTCAAATCACAAGAGACAAGGATGAAAACTAAAAGACAGAACATTCTTATGGTAATTCTTCAATATTCAGAATCTTTACTGTTGCGTAACTTTCTTCTTCATAGAACACTCACACAGCAACTACTGTTGTCTATCACATGAACGAAAATGTCTTGTGCTGCTGTTAAGCACCTGACAAGTCAGGCCCAGCATATCCAACTTCAGCATGGGAGAGAATTGTTATCTTTTAAGTCTTTCTGGAAAAAAAGCCAGCAGAATGGATCAAGAACGCAGAAAAGGAGGTGACAAGAAGAAAAGGAACAGAGCAGATACAAAGAGAGGGATAGAAAAGAGGAAATTCCTAGCACAGAATTTCCAGAAGGTGGGGATGCTATTTATACTGACAGGCCCCCGGCATCCTCATGGGAAAGGATGACTTTCTGACCAGGACAAGATCAATAAAACAAGGCTGTTTGACTGTCCATTCAGCAACAGACAGCAGCTATTCAAAACCAAAGACCACAGTAAGAGACAATGTTCAGACTAAGGAGTAGCCAGCCACTGCTGCCTCCTGTCACACAAGCATGGGTTGAACCTACTATTTATGAACAAGTGTCTACGTGGCATTGCTGAACACATCCTTCAGGAAATCCTATGAAGTTGGAGTATGGCTGCCTTTATGGTGAGGTACTTATAAAAACATGCTGAACACATCCTTCAGGAAATCCCCATAAGTCGGAGTTTGGCTGCCTATATGGTGAGATACTTAAAAACAGTCATACACACAAACTTCTCATTCAGCGTGCAATTTCAATCTCACGGTGAGATCCAGGGGGGATGAGTGAGTCAGAGTGCATATTCTGGGTGACCCCCCAGAGTGTTAAGCTGGGGAACGCACAACAACAACATCCTTCAGGAATTCCCAACTCACCAAGACATCAGACAATGATTAACCTGAAGATGTGGACGTCTAAGGGAGGCTGTGGGGTCAAACTAAGTAGCTGAGGAAGCCCACAGGCTTCAACCTCAAGACATCTTCTAAAGTTGGATATGGCTGCCTTTATGGTGAGACACTTAGAAATAGTCATGCATGCAAACTTCTTATTCAGTGTGTACTTACAATCTCACAGTGATTTTCAGTTGGGAGAAGTGATTATTCTGGGTGAGCCAAGGGTATTAAGCTGGGTACTACTCTACAACCACCACCACTTCCACCTCAACACTGGGCGGTTAATATACACATGGTTTGAACATCAAAGAAATCAAAACATTAATTTTTTAGGCTGATCAAACACAACTCTTAAGAACCTCAAACTAGAAGACATGAATCTTAAAACATGACAACAAAAATAAAGACTGAGAACTGATACAAGACAACTTTCACAGCTCTACCTGTTCATTGAATTCCCTGTGAACGGCGTCACTGAGCTCCCGTTTCAGGGAGTTGACATGCTGCTGCAGTGACGCTGTCTCTTCCTCCAGGGTGCGCACTCTGGCCAACGACTGATGGTGGAGATCCACAAAGGCTCCAACCAGGTTCTAAGACAAAGACAAAAAAACAAAATTGTAGTAGGTTGCATAATTTCACTGTGTACTTCTGACCTGATAAATGATACAATGCGTTTCTTACAACTTTTTTTTGCTGTATTTCAGTCTGTCTGATATAATGCCTTTCTTACAAATTTTGGGGGGCTGTATTTAACAGTCTGTTAAACAAGGAAACAATACATAACAAAGAAAACTCAAAGCCCTTCAGAACATTATACAAGAGTTATGAGTTGAAGGTTAACTGTTAGAATCAACGTTTTCACAAGCTGCATACAAGTAACATGACATAACTTTTATTCTACATTGCATTATGATTTGTTATGACTGTCCATTAAGATTCTAATCAAAGCCATCCTATCCCCCACCACCCCCTCAAATTAATTCCTAGCACTGTTGTTGTTTTTATCTATGTAAGACATGTTAGCATCATTGTTTCAGATTCTCTTGGTCTTACAGAAATAAGATATTCATTTTACAGGAATAATCTATTCATATAGATTCCATGTGCACAGATATCACTACTTTCTTTTTAGCAAAGCTACTTCAAAGTACCCATTCCTTTTCTCATGCAATGAAAGATTATGTTTCTGCCTTCTGCAAAAGGCCTCTAACTGCTCAACAAAACAATCAATGCAAAAGCCTACCAGTCTGTTCCTTAGGGCAAGTCATTGTTATATTATTACTAAAACAAAATAACAATAATCCAAAACCAAACCTGAAACTAACATATTACAAAAACTGTTAAAAAGTTGAATTCACTGACAAGATTCTGACTAACTGACAACAACAGACAATGCTCCAACTTCTGTACGGAATACTTGAAACGGTCAAACTATGACCTCATACATGGTAAACATAGTGTTGTTTCTCTACTAAATGAAGAACAGGGGAAGTATGTAAGATGAACTACAGCTACACAAGAATGCCACAAAATGCAGATAAAGATTATTCCCACCTCCTCCACACACACACACACACACACACACACACACACACACACACACACACACCACACACCCACAACACAACCACACACAATGACAACACAAAACAAACACACAACAGCCTCCAACAAGGAATAAATAACCAAAGACACACACACACACACACACCACTGACAACACAAAACAAACACACCACACCCTCCAACAAGGAATAAATAACCAACACACAACACACACACACACACCACACACTGACAACACAAAACAAACACACAACACCCTCTAACAAGGAATAAATAACCACACAACACACACACACACACACCACACTGACAACACAAAACAAACACAACAGCCTCCAACAAGGAATAAATAACCAAAGACACACACACAACACACACAAAACAAACACACAACACCCTCCAACAAGGAATAAATAACCAAAGACACACACACAACACCACAGCACACTGACAACAAAAACAAACACAACACCCTCCAACAAGGAATAAATAACCAAAGACACACACACACAGACACACCACACTGACAACTCAAAACAAACACACAACAGCCTCCAACAAGGAATAAATAACCAAACACACACACACACACACCACACTGACAACACAAAACAAACACACAACAGCCTCCAACAAGGAATAAATAACCAAAGACACACACACACACACCACACTGATAACACAAAACAAACACCCAACACCCTCCAACAAGGAATAAATAACCAGAGACACAAACACACACACACACACACACACCTGACAAGCGATCAACTCTGGCCCAGCTTTGCCGATGTCGGTGGGAATGAGGTCAGCGTTCAACAACAGCTTGGACAGGGTGATGGTGGAATCGGTGCTGCTGCTCTTGCTGCTGCTGTCCTTGGCAAACACCAGCTTCTTTTTGGCCTCCTCCAGGGCCCCCTCTACAGACTTGATGTAATGGGCCAGGATCTCTTTGTCCCTGAACACACGTGCAGCAGCAGGCGGGCCTGTGTGTCAGCCTCAAGTTTGGGGTTCAAAAGTATGTGTAATGAAGAAGCCGAAGTATTCATGCTTTGGGGTTCGTCAGCCAGAACTTTTGGTTCATGTGTGTGTGTGTATTACGTACGACTCAGAGGTGTGCATATATGTTTGTAAAACAGAATTTGCTTGTTTAGTTGTATGTGTATACTTTTTATGTGTATATGTGTGTGTACTATTGACAAAGAGGCATGCATGCTTTTGTGTAAATTGGAATTTCTTGGTTTCGGTGTCTTGTGTATTATTGTCACCACTGATTTCACGCTGGTGTGTGATGAGAAGTTCTTAGCACTTAAGTAAGCACTTTGGTAGTTCAGCAATTATACTCTTTCACTTAATAAAATAGGTGATGAACTGACTGAATATCAGAGCCATTTTCTATTTTTAAAAAAGAGAAAAAAAAGTATACTGCGATCCAGGGGTAAACGCACAAAGATATTCAAATATCAAAAATGGATTCACAGAAGTCTTTTATTTTTAAAACAACCACAAGGCACTGATACATCTCAGGAATCTTCACTGATAAAAAACCAACCAACAAAACAATGTCCCTCCCAAAATGAAGGGAAAAAAATTATCCATTGACTAAATAATGAACAGACATAACCAAAATAGATAATAAATACATTATGACACCAACCCCCTGAATAAAAAAAATCCAACCCACCAACAGACAAATAACACCCCCCCCCCCCCCCCATCTCTACCAGTTTCAAGTAATCTGAAAATGACAACATTTTTTCAGATGGAGGCAGTAACAAGTGGGGAGAATGACCAAAGTACACACAGCAGGAGGCAGGTAGTTTTCAGGCAGGACCCTTAATGTTCTTATACATAACCTCGAAATCTTGAAGCAACTTCTGAACTAACATTATCTGCTCAGATAAAAAGTACATGTATTCAAGTTGGGCTGTTATGTCAGATGGACCGCTTGGCACATTAAGTAGATATATTTATTTTCCAGCCTTCACTCACTGTTTTGTGTTAATCAATTGTGCTGAACGCTTTCACTGTTCTGTTATTTTCCACTGCTAAAAGATGTGAATGCTGTGTAGTGTGTGTGTGGGTATGGGTGCTGGTGAATGCATGCATACATAAGTGTGTGAGAAAGAGAGAGTGTGAGAGTGAGAAGAGAGAGAGAGAGAGAGAGAGAGAGAGAGAGAGAGAGAGAGAGAGAGAGAGAGAGAGAGAGAGAGAGAGAGAGAGTGTGTGTACGTGCATGTTAGTGCACACATACACAACTGTTTATGTAACCCACAAGTTTGTATGCATGTGTATGTGATACATGTATGTATGCACATAATTATGCATGTCTGTACATACTCTTTTAATCATGAAATGTATTTGCCATCTAGCAATACACTGAAGACAGTGACATAATAACAAATGAACCCCTTTAAATGGTTTCCCACTTTAAGCAAATCTCAAACAAGAAAGAGGAAAGCCAAACACAGACTGACACAAATGAGGTAAACAAAGAAAAATTATCTCTGCAAAGATGGCTCCCCAAAACAAAAAATACTTCCCACCAAAAGGTGACAAATGAGGCACAGTCCTTTTACTGGATTTCTAAGCTAGTATTTCTGACAACGAATGGAATTGTGACTACGGTTGGATTTCTGGCTACAGTTGGATATCTCAGACTATGATTGGATTTCTGTCTATGGATTTTCATTTATGACCTATTTCTATGACAGGATTTTTTGGGTAGGATTCGATTACTGACAATGACTAGAGAATTGTGACTACAGATGGATTTCTGGCTACAGTTGGATATCTCAGACTATCATTGGATTTCTGTCTATGGATTTTCATTTATGACCTATTTCTATGACAGGAATTTTTTTGTAGGATTGGATTACTATGACTGGAGATCTATGACAGAATTTCTGACTATGGATAATTGGATGTCTATGACTGGATCTATGGTTGTGACTGGATTTCTGATCAATCTGACAGCACCAAACATAGCCAGGTTTTGCTTTATGTGAGGCACAAGGTTCACAAGCTCATTCATTCTGTAAAGACTATCACACATACAAATGTAGTTCACATCAAACTCTGTCTGATATATACATAAGTTTCGTTTGAGCCGAACTTGAACAAAACTGTACACATGTACCAACAATACTTATGCAAAAGAAACAATAACAAAAATTCATCCTACCTGATGACTGCAGACCACTCTAGTGTTGTTCCACATCCGTCAGCCCCATGAGCACCACTGCAGCAATTTCCTCTACACTAAGTGTCTTGCATGTCAATCTGTGTGCCCTACAGCGCATGTAGCATGCAGTTAGCCACTCTACCCATTCAGATCTTTACATACACCTATCCCTTCACAATGACAAATGAAGACCAAAAAATCATGCTTTTAGTAAAAAAAAGAACAAAGTGGGACATATCTGTGTGAGTTTTGAATTATAGCATATATGTGACGGACACTCCACCATGAAATGAGTTACACCGCACCTGACTCACTTTTCAGCTAAGAGCCATTTTAGGCAGGTGGGGGGGGTCAGGTTGTCGATTTTAAGTTTTTGATTGATTATAAAACTACAGCCATTTTTCTACCTTGTACTGAAGTATTAAAGTGTACTTTTGTTTCCTTTTAAAATGAGTTTTAAAACACCTAAGCCCTAATTCTGACCACTGATTTCGATGCAAAACTGGTCCATTTCTCAATTTGTCACTTCCTGCAGTCTATCATTTCAATTTGTAATAACTTTTCATAGAACTGACCAGTTTTCAGTGCTTTTGTATTGAATAGCCTTTTTCATTGCTGATTAATAATGACTGAAATATGACCTCTGACACAACGGGACTCATTATGTGGTGGAGTGTCCCATGTTCCTCTTTCAGTCTGTTGTTATTCCATAAGCTGATCCACCTGAGCCATGGAAACACTAATTTGTGTGTGTGTGTATTTTTATAACAAACTTTTAGTCCTTGATCTTGACAACAGCCCATAAAGCCACAGTTTATGAAAATACTGGTGAAAGTTGAGGTGAGAACACCACACACACACACACACACACACACACACACACACACACCTCTACAGTCAGCTGCACTGTACACAAAACAAAAACACAAGATAACGAATCCACATATCTGTCATCAAGGTCAAGGACAGAAAGAATGGAGTGGCATTTCTTCTATTTAAAAAAAAAAAAATCAGGGTTCCACGGTAGCTTCCCTGTTGTCTAAACCCACTGCCCCTAGTGCTGAGCTGGAAAACTACCTCCTGATATCAGCACATTCAGGTTGCTTAGTTGGGCTTTTTTTTTTTCCTTTTGGTTGCAGGAGCTTATGAACACCTACCAAAAATAAACTAGGATATATTTAGGTGTTTTTTTTGTTTTTTCAAAAGTTTCTAATAGATGTTTGGGTTTTTTGTTTTGTTGTAAAAATAAACAACTACAAAGAAACAAAAACCTGCATTTCCTTCTTTAAAAAAAGAAAAGTGTCCTAGGAGTTTTATAAAAATACACACCTGCCCCAAAAAAACAACAACAAAAATGAAACAACCGGGGGAAAAAAAAAAAAGCGAGCGACACTTACTTGGCAGCGGTGCGCAGCGCGTCTTCAGCGTCTCGCAGGTTGGCCTGAAGCGACTTTCGCTGGAACTCGTACTGCATGGCCTGCTTGCGGCTCTGCTTCAGCGCCTGGTCCTTCCGCCTGTTGTCCTCCTTCAGCTCCCCCAGACCCTGAACACGCAACAGCGATTACACCAAACTGGTCACACGTGCAAAGCTGATGATCTGAAGTCTGTAGCTAGTACCAATAGACTGTGCTGGTTTGGGCACGTTCGACGGAAAGCAGACCACCACATCATAAAAAGAGCAATGAACTTCGTAGTGGATGGAAAGAGACTAAAGGGAAGACCTAGCAAAACCTGGGCTGCCTTGTATTGCGGATGATCTTAGAGAAAGGGGCATAAATAAGGAGGAAGCTCAAAACAGAGAGAGACGGAGAAGGCTCATCAATGTCAAACCTCCCCTGGGAGAAACATGACAAAAAAGGAAGAAGAAGAAGAAGAAGACACAGTCCTCTCTGTCTTTTGCTAAAGTAGGGAACATGATACCAAAGTGGCTTTAGTGCTAGGCTTTTTATTGGATTAAAAAAAAATTTAACTTCACTTCTCACCTAGAGATCGACAGTTCACCAATAGTGAGATTTTGCATATGCAACAGTTTTTGCCCACCATTAAGGTAGCCACTTTCCAACTTTGGGGATTTCTTGAAATGATCTTGTCGTCATGGGTTCAAAATCTTCTGGACATCTCACAGCTGTCAGTTTCCCCCACTTTTAGCTACTCTTAGTTGCTATCCATTCCATCCTATAAAATCCCAGCTGGTGCTAATTATAGCAGCGAACTGACCACACTTGGATTTGGCCAAAGGAAGGAGCACACTACTTTAAGCACTGGACTCTGGACCAATGACTGGGTTACGCTGGTTATGTGCACTGTGATCTGGCAGATTTTTCTTTTTTGTTCATCAATGGAACAGTTCAGTCTCTGGCAAAATCCCATAGAAATGCTTTACAAGGATCACACTCTCCAAGCAAGAAAAAAAAAACCATAACAGAAAAAAGAAAAAAAAAGGGGAGGGGGAGGAAGAAGGAGAAGACCATCCCAAGTTCAGCCAGAAATATTTTAAATGAACAAAACTGTATACAGTCTAGCACATGTACTCAACACATGCATTGACACACACCAATCCACTAAACCACTTCTCACCCACCATTACAGGCACAAACCCAATACAATCTTTCACTCTCTTTCCTGCAGCCAGCAGTACACACACACACACACACACACACACACACACACACACACACAACACACACACACACACAGAACGCTCACCGTCATGGCTTCAGACAGCGTCTGTTGTTTCTGGGCCCCCTGAGTGTCGCTGAGGTCTAGACGCATGGTCAGCTCCTGCAGCTGTCGGCTCTGTTCGTTCAACAGCTGCTGGGCCGTCTGCTCTCGCTTCAGGGCCTCGTTCAGCTCCTCACACACACGCTCAAACTTGTCCATGGTGATCAGCTTCACTGACTGTTCATCAGCAATGAAATGGAAAAAAAAAACCAACTCTTATTTTTCATCAGTGGAACGTTGGTTGTTAACGATTAAACAAAATTAATTGGTATGATCAATGGTATGTTGGTTAATGATTTATGAATCATTCAGTAAACTGATCACACAACAGCTTCACCATGTGTCCAACAACAATGAAATAAGAAAAAAAATAACTCATTGTTTTTTATCAGTGAAATTTGGTTGTTAATGATTTAAAAAAATTAATTTGTACGATCAATGGTATGTTGGTCGATGATTTATGAATCAGTCAGTACACTGATCACAAAACAGCTTCATATCAGCCTCAGTCAGGAGACAAAAAGATAAGACATATTTCTCCATGAACTTCTTCTTTGTCAAACGCTCAGACAGCAAAATATTGTTGTCTGTCATATGAGCAAAAATGCATTGTGCTGCCATCAAGTGCCTGACAGGTCAGGCCCAGTGCATCTGGCTTTGGTGTGGGAGAGAATTGTTATCTTTTAAGTCTTATCAGAGAAAAAGGCAGGAGAATGGACCAAGAAGGCAGAAAACAGACAAACAGGAGGCGGCAGGATGAAAAAGAACTAGGTAAAACAAAGAGAGGGATAGAAAAGACGAAATTCCTAGCACAGAATTTCCAGGTGGGGTGCCATCTATACTGACAGGCCCCCTGGTATCCCCAGAGGGGAGGGGTTAGGGGAGGGGGGAGTTCCATGAACTAAAATGTCTTTTGTTAAAGGTACTTGACAATAACTCAAATCAGTTATGTGTACTTGCTACTAGGTCAACTCTATTAGCATGGATGTTTTACAGACAGTGATAAGACAACAGACCAATGTCACGTGTGTGAATACATACATGAATTCTTGCGCATATTTCAAAAACCATCCACCTTCCATGGAAGAATAGGCAAGCTAGTGTCCAGCACTATGGAAGACACAAAAATATCTAACGCACACCCATGGTTTCACTAACACATTGGTGTATGCAGTCAACAAGGTTGCCACAATCTGCATGGCAGCATCTTCTTTTCTAAGAGCATGCAGCATAAACAAGTGTACACAAAGAAGTGGCCTTCAGCCAGTTTTGTTATTTGATGTGTTGTCTCACTGAGGCTAATTTCTTATAGAAGCAAACCAGTTCTTTGTGGCTGCCAGAAAAAAACCATTCTATCCTGTCATAACAAAAAACAATAATAAGACCAAGCTCCTGGTCTCTATTTAGAGGCAGATCTTCTCTACAAGAGGAGCAAAGGTGTATGCCTTATCATTTTAAAACAAAAGGAACTACTACCTAATCTTTATCTGATCATCTCCAAGACAGGTAATGTCTCAGTACTTAAAGAAAAAGCACTACTTGACTTCCGTTAAATGGCAGTGATCTTTCATTGCTGAAACCAAAATGTATAATGTCTTATCACCTTTCATTACTCGGACCAAAATGTATAATATATCGTCACCTTTCACAACTGGAACCAAAATGTATAATATATCATGACCTGTCACAACTGGAAACAAAATGTACAATATACCATCACCTTCCATAACTGGAACCAAAACATACAATGTCACATAACCTTTAAAATACCAGAACCTAATCTCTGCAAAGTGGTAAAGGTATTAGATTTCATGGTTGAGACCACCTTATCTCTCTTCACCACCACCAACAGGAGGAGGAGGAGGAGGAGGAGCAGCAGCAGCAGCAACAACACCAACAAAAAACGTACCTGATCCCCACTGGAGGGCAGAGGCCCTTCACACACAGAGCCCAGGCCAGCAATCTGCGTCTTCAGTCCTCCCAGCTCCTTCAGCAGCTGTCGCCTCTCCACCTCCACGGAGTGCAGTCTCTGGGTGAAGTCCAGGATGTGGTTCTGCAGGGCGATCAGCAGGTCCTGCCCATACATCACCACCGCCCTTCAGTGACGCACCTCCACACAGCAAAATGCCTTCAGCATGCTGAAAGTTGAAGCTTTTTGTGTGTGTGTGCTCCTCGGCTAAACCTCCCCCAAGGTTCACCAATGGGGAGATTTTGCGTATGCAACCATTTTTGCCCACCATAAGGTAGCTGCATTCTGACTTTGGGGACGCATGCTGGGTATGTTCATGTTTCCATAACCCACTGAACGCTGACTAAAATTACGGGATCTTTAAAGTACATATTTGATCTTTTGCATGTCTACATACACGGAGAAAATTAAGGTCCTGGCAGGTCTGCATTTGAAGCTGACCTAGGAGATTGTAAACATCCCCACCCTAATTCGCTATACACCATCGGAATTCAAACCTATTACTTCATGGACCCATGGGATTGAAGTTGAAAGGTCTTAACCACTCACCCATAGCGTCCGTCAAGTTGAGACTAAACCACTTACGTGCTTTCAGGCTTGCAACTCTTATCAGCATTCCCCTGCCCAGGCATGTAAGATAGAACAAGCCTGCCTACTTCATCTTGGCGGTGGATTTTTGCAGGCACAGTTGTTGTTGGTTTTTTTAGCCTGCCTTAAAAGTAGTTTCACTTTGTATCTGGGGAGTGGGAGTAAACAAATCATCACTCATAACACTACTAAAGCTGTCGCAAAATGTAAGTGCAATAGCAGATAGAAGATAAACACAACACACAGAAATATAAAAAACCAAAAAAAACCTGGTGACAAGATCTCAAAGTAGAACTCAAATGATTGAGCAAGGTGGGGGTGGGGGAGGGAGGAGATACAATTGACACAAGGCTGTACAAATCGCCCAATACAAAGAAAGGTAAAAAGCTGTCATTGCTGAAGTTATGGGCTTTACAAAGTTTAAGTCAAGAGAAATGACGATACAAAGCAGCTGAAGACTTACAAATAAGCCACAATTTTAAAACATCCTGCAATCTTATTGTGTATGAACAAACTACATCTTTAAAAATCAACAGAAATTTTAAAAAACACTTTTCTTTTTAAAAAAACATCCTTAAACAGGCCATACTGGAGAAGAGACCACAAACATTATCATTAAAAATCAACAGAAAGGAAAAAAACAGAGACAAAAGTTGTTTTTTTTTAGAAAACCTCAAACATGCCGGCATACCTGAGAAGAGACGACAAAGTCTTTTTCCACCACGGACTTCCCTTGCAGTTTGCGGGCCAGGGTTCTGCCCAGCCGGCCGGCCAGGGAGCGTCGGTCTCTGGCTGCAGCCACAGGGTGCAGCCCCACAGAGGGGAAGAACTGGCCGAGGTGATCCATCAGCTTGGAGAAGGACGACTTGGCTGCAGCCACCAGTGCTCGGTGTTCCACGGCCTCCCCTGAAGGACAACACAACCTCTGTTCACTACAACTAGATTTATAGTGATCCCCAAAGTCGGAATGCAGCTACCTTCATGGTGGGCAAAAATGGTTGCATATGTAAAATCTCACCAGGGGGATGGGATAGCCTAGTGGTCAGAACATTGCGCTCGCAATCTGATGACCCGGGTTCGATTCCCGTTCAAGGGGATATTTTCCTCTGGAGTTAACATCAGTGCAGACTCCACTCTCCCCAAAAGTCCTTTGGATGAGACTATAAACCGAGGCCCCGTGTGCAAACGCACACAGAACATCTTGCGCACACGTTAAATCCTGTTCCCCCGCTTTTTTGTAAGAGTAGGCCATTGTGTGCCAGTGGGAATAGATGACAAAATTCACAAATCCGCACACACACAGGGACTGGATGTAAAAAAGCACATAAGTGCTTATTCCATTATCCTCAATATAAAAGAATGAAATAAATAAAAAAATAAAAATAAAATAACCTTTGAGCTCTAGCCAAGAAATGGAGATAAAAAGTTATAGTGCATATCTAGAAGCGTTCACTGTTTGGTGCTCCTTCTCTAGCTGAAGATAAAACTCTTGTGAAGTGACTGGTGACAGCTGGATCGGTTTATGACCATATTTTTCTTCTTCTGCGTTCCCCAGCTGGGTTGAATGCATAGTTCCTGATCTTCTCCTGTGCTTGTGACTGTACACTACAGGAGGTCTGCCAACTGGCCTCAGCCGACACATTCCAACTTCATGGCAGCTCATGACCAGTCTAGCCTGTGATGCCACCCCTCTAGTGGAAGATGCTTACAACTAGTTTTGTTACCGTGCTGGTTGTGTTTCCTACAGCTTGAGGCTGTGCCTACCATGACCAAAATTTTATTTATCTGATTAAATTCTTTTATTTGGAGGACACCCATACTAACATGGCATGGAGGTGCGACTAAAGAGTTTGCTCCTGACCCAAGAGAGAGGGAGATCTTCATAAAGCTGACTGCATTTTAAATGAAGTCTCAGGATGCTGAGTTTTCAAGTGTAGTTTTTGCACCCCAGTAATCTGGTAATACGGCATGGAAATCAGTGCCGAGAAAACCAAGCTCATGACAAACAGTGCCCAGCCAATCACCACCAAGATCACTCTCAGCGGAAAAGAACTGGAGACAGTTGACCATTTCAAGTACCTTGGAGCCATCATAAGTGAGGAGGGATCGAAGACCGAAATCCTAGCAAGAGCGGCACAAACAGCAGCAGCAATGGCAAGACTGAAGACCATATGGAGAGACAGAAACATCCCTCTCGGAACCAAGGTAAAGTTACTAAACGCGCTAGTCACCTCAATCATGCTTTACGCATGTGAGGCATGGACACTGAACGCAGACCTACAAAGGAGGATCCAAGCAGTAGAAATGAGATGCCTCAGAAGGCTCCTTGGCATCTCATACAAGGACCATGTCACCAACAATGAAGTCCGCAGAATGATCACTCAACAGGTGCGGGACTATGAAGACCTACTGACCACGGCGAAAAAGAGGAAACTCAGATGGTATGGGCACGTAACACGCTCAGAAGGACTTGCAAAGACCATCCTGCAAGGAACAGTCAAGGGGAAGAGAAGACGGGGCAGACAGAGGAGAAAGTGGGCCGACGACATCCGTGATTGGACAGGGGAGGACTTCAGTGTCACCCAGGCACTTGCCCACGACCGCGCTAAGTGGAGCCAGCTGGTCCACCGTTCGTCCACCATGCAGCGCCCCCACGACCCTGGCGGGTTACGGGACCAGTGAACAGTGAATCTGGTTTTAACTTTGCCAATAGCTAATGGATTATTGGCTGAGATCATTTAACTCTCTATAATCTTCTTATCTGCAGATCATCGAGTCCTTCAACTCCTTTTAGAAAGCCAAAAGGATTAAAGATTTCATACTTCAACAGTGCATGCGTTTAAAAAAAACCAACATTGTCATTACATGTCAGTACTCTGAGAAGATGAAGTATAAGAGGCAGACAGAAAAGCAAAAATCATTAAAATCAACAAAATCAGAATGTGGCTACCTTAATGGTGGGCAAAACTGGTTGCAAACACAAAATCTCACCTTTCGAGAACACAAGAGCTCTAGCAGTGGAATAGAAAAAGAATGAACTACCAACTGATAAAAAACCCCACCTCTAAAACAAATACAGAATATGGAAAAAACAAAAGAGACAAAAAAGAAAACAAAAGAGAAACTCTTTCCTTTTAATAATAAATAAGGGAGGTAGTTTTTCTCCTCCCAAAGAAACCATGGCACATTACTCAAAGTCATGGATCATTAAGCTACCCACCAACAAGCCAAAAGGTAAGTGGCAAATACAGAAGACAAAATATAAGAGGGTCCTGCATTGTTCATGGCCCCATCATTTTACATGTGCACACAGCAGCAAAGGGTGAAGAAACATGCACTCCATTTCCCATACATTTTGCATCCTGTACATACAGTGGCAGGAAAGGCAAGAGAAACGTTCAACTTTAGCATTTGTTCCAAACTTCACTTCACTAATAAAGGGTAATTGTCCAGACATTAAAGCTGAAGAAAGAGTGCTCAAGGCACAACCTCAACAATAATGTTGTTTTTATTAAACACCCCCTTCCCCTTCCCCCCACACTACCACAAGGCAGTCACCTTCATCTTTGATGCGATGCGCAGCATCAGTGACATCGGCCATGCAGGCCAGGACAGTGTCGGACAGGGCAGTGTTGGTCAGCCATCCTAACAGCTGTGTCTGGCCCTGGGGAGGACCGCTGGTGGGGGGCAGCGTCAGTTCACTGTCCTCCATGGTTGACTGGTCGCCGTCAGGACCCAACCCAAATGCTAGACAGATCGAAAACCATAAGAAATTTAAGTAAGGATTGCCTGGTCCTGGTTATGTGAGTAAATAAAAGAAATCGTAACAATTTGGCTGAGTCACATTATTTTCTTCAGCTATGCATTTCCAGTATGGTAACTTTGAAGTCGGGCAGAATTATGAAGTAAATCTAAACAAACAAGACCCCCTTTTCCACCACCTTCCCCTCCTCCCCCTCGAAGGAAACAAAATATTTTACTCTGCAAGGTGGAATTCATAGCTCATAAAAGTAACTGCAAGATTCTCCTGGATAAGATCTTTTTGGGAGGTTGAGAATGTTAACAAGAGGGTAAAATCTGTCTCAATATAAGTGAATCAGATCTCTGAGCTATCTAACATTCTTTTGTATTTTGGTGTGTGCTGTGAGAATGTAGGTAGGAACTTTGTTTTCCAATTGGTCTGGAGTGTTTCAGACTTCAATTTGATAGTACTTGCTGCTTTAAAAGTGTTTATTTTTTAGTTTCATATCTGAATGCAACAATATAGGTGACTAAAAGAAGTACTTTTCCCCAGATCAGTATTTGTGCAGGCCTGTTAGTGCCTAAGATCTCTGTATCTTTACTATTGGTCACTCAGCTTGTTGGTTTGTCAGTTCCACTGAGGATCTTTGAGCCAAAAGCGCATTGTTAGCAAGTTTATTTTTTTATCAGTTCACTCATTCAGTAACAACAGTGTCACTTTTCAATAGACTGTTCTGGTCCAGGTCAAAGGCTTTGTCCCTTACTGACACACAAAAAAATGTTGTTGTACTCTGAAAGTGTTATGTTGAGAGAGTGTTCATCAAAGACACAAGCTCTTGGTCTAACAACTTGTGCTCTCTATTAAAGGAGAAAACAATCCTCTGAAGCCAGAATATGGCTACCTAGGCGAGGTATTTTTAAAAAATCCTCACAAAACTTCTTACGCAGTGTGCACTTATGCACAAAATTAATGATCTTCCAGGTGTGGTGAGTGAGGATATGTATTCTGAGTGATCCCCTGGGTGTTAAGATGAGGTGTGCCCATCAACAACAAGTCTTTTAGACAAATAATCAAGGAAGAAGGTGGCAGGATGGTTAAAACATTCACCGGCCTAGCAAGTAAACCATGAGGTTCTGGGTTTGACTCCCAGCCTTACCCCATCTTTTCAGTCCGATGAGAAAATCAAACTAAATGTCAAAGTCTTTCAGATGAGACAATAAATTGAGGCCCCGTGTGCAAATGCACGCAGAACATCTTGCATGCACGTTAAAAAGCTGTTCTACTTTTCGGAAGAGTGGGCCATTTTGTGCTAGTAGGAATGGATAACAAACTTCTAAAAAAAATGCATGCACTTAGGTGTTGTGTTTTAGACACCATCCCTGAAGTGGGAATGCGGCTACCTCAATGGTAGGGAGGGAGGGGAGGAGGGGGGGGGGGGGGGGGGGGCATGTGCAAAAATCTCACCATTGGTGAACCTTGGAGTTCTAGCTGAGGAACAACAACAACAACAAACACACAAAAAAAGGCAAAAAAATGATCAGTAGCCACTCACCTCCACAGTGTATCTGCTGCAGCTTCAGCCCCCCCGTGCAGACCAGAATGCCATTGCCAGCAGACACCGAGTCGTAGGACACGAAGCAGCGACAGCACTGTCGGCCCAGACGGATGAGACGGTGCGCGGCCATGACGGTAATGGCCCCCACACGGAACTGCAGGAGACGATTCCGCTGCTGGCCTGGTCTCCTGTCCCTCTCTGGGGTGTCTGGGGACTGGAAAAGCACAGTGATTCATTCGGCTGTTGATTTGATTCGTCCTTTTCCTGCACACTACTAGACATATATGAAGGAGCGTATGGGGTCTGGAAATGCACAGTGATTTGAATATTGATTTGCTTATCCCTTTTCTGTATACTAGAAGACATATAAAGGAGCGTACATCTTTGATGGGGTTTTTTAGGGGGTGGGGGTGGGGTGTCCCATCAGCTACAGCACTGAGGTTCCTCAATGGTAAGATTTTGCGTATGTGACCATTTTTGCCCATCATTAAGGTAGCCATATTCTGACTTCAGGACTGTGTCTAAACATCACACAAGTGTGCGTGTGTTTTTATTTTGGCACCTGTTCCTACCAGCATAAAATGGCCTACACTTTTGAAAGGCAGAGCATGTTTTAACGTGTGTGAAAGATGTTCTGCATGCATTTGCACATGAGACCTCAGTTTATAGTCTCATTTGAAGAATTTTCAGGAGAGTGGAATCAGGTTCCCTCCCCCCCTCTCCCCTTTGTGGGGATGCCGGGGGTGCTTTCAGTATAAATAACATCCCCACATTCTTGAAATTCTGTACTAGAAATTTCCACTATGTGAAGATTCATATTCAGATTCAGAAAGAAGATGTGTGTGTGTGGGTGTGCGTGTAAGTGTGTGTGTGTTTCTGTGTACTTGGCATGCACGCGTGCATGTGTGTGAATAAACACATGCACTTCTGTGTGTATGCCTCTGTGCGCGTGCATATAGATGCATGTCTGTACCGCCTACAATCGCTTCACCTACCCAACCACAAACCAAACTTCCCTACATTCTTCCACAACCCACCTGCATCAACTCCGTGTTGAGCACGTTGACGAGATAACGCGCCCGTTCCCGGCAGTTGTCCCACACGGTCATCTGATCCTCCAGAATGTGTCGCTGGACCGACAGCGCGTTGCTGCGCGCGTACATGGGATAGAGGGCGCCACACAGCAGAGCGCAGGCGGTCAGGAGATTCCTGGCCCGTGTGTCTGTTTCCGTCAGCTGTTGTCGCAGCGAGGAGCACTCTGCCTCCAGCCCCTGCTGCACACTGCCTGTGGCCCGCATCTTCTCCCATGCCTGGTCCGCCATCGCTTGACTTTTCTGAAAAATCATCACTCCTTCCATCAGCCGATTGATCCATCAATCAGTCAATCAATCCACTGAAAACCACACTTACAGCCAAATTAAAAATGAAAAGTATATGAAGGCCTATAGGGGGGTGGGATAGCCTAGTGGTTAGAGCATTGCGCTCATGGTTTGACAGCCCAAAATCAAGCCCCAGGTTCCAGCCACCACTGAGACACCTGTTGAAAGAGATTTTCCACTGGAGTTAACATCAGTGCAGACTCCACTCCCCCAATAAGTCCTTCAGAGGAGACTATAAACCAAGGCCCCATGTGCAAATGCATGCTCAACATCTTGCACACATCTTAAAAACCTGTTCTACCTTCAGGAAAATAAAAATGGATGACAAAAAAAGGAAGGAAGGTGGCAGGATGGTTAAGACGTTTGCCTGCCAACAAGTTAACCGTGAGGTTCTGGGTTCGATTCCCAGCCTCGCCCTTTCTTCCCAGTTAAAAAAAAAATCGAACTGAATGTCAATGTCCTTCGGATGAGACTGTAAACCGAGGCCCTGTGTGTGAATGCATGCAGAACATATTGCGCACACGTTAAATCCTGTTCCGCTTTTCGAAAGAGTAGGCCATTGTGTGCCGGTGGGAACAGATGACAAAATTTACAAAACCGCATACACACTGGGACTGGATGTTAAAAAAAAAAGCACATGAGTGCTTATTCCATTGTCCTCGGAAAAAAAAAAAGAGCGCTTTGATTTGTTGCTTTACAAAATTCAGCACTATATAAATTCCATACATTATTATTATTTATTATTAAAATTTTTTAAAAACATGCACACTGGTGTCATGTTTAAACATCCCTGAAAACAGAAAGCCACGCAACCTTAATGGTGGTCAAAAACAGTCACATATGCAAAAATCTCACCATTGGTGAACCTTAGAGCTCTGGCTGAGAACAGAAAACAATCAAAAAAATATATATATACTAAGACCTATCACCTAGTTGAGACTTTACAACTCAAACAAACACTCTAGAGCTTTTCCAGAACTCCCAGATTTAAACCAGGAGTTTATTCCTTTGGGTCATAGAGATGTTCAATCAAAAAAGTATGGGGTTTTTTCTTTGAAAAAAAGCATGGTTATGACACACAGAAACACCATGAGTGACAACAAGCCAGCGGCTTGTAGCCTGCTCCAAAAACAAAACATTACACAATTTCATCAGGTAGCTGGTATATGTATCAGTACTTCTGTTCATTTCTTTCTCTGATCAACAGTCCAGCTGACCACAACATCGACACAGTGGCACAGAAACATCCATACCATCAACAATTTAAAATAAAACCAGTCACTGAAAACTAGAATATTACAGTTATCACTATGTCATGAAAGAACCAAAGACAAATTCACTCGTTCGCACCAAGTTTCTAAATACAGTATTCAGCACAAAGCACTCTCAAGCACTGTCACTTATTTCAAATATGTCTTTTAAAGGCTTGTATTTCATAACCCAATCAATCAACTAACTTGTGATGTTCATTTTGATTTCATATAAGATTACCTGTGATAAAGCATTGAATACTACTTATAGATCAAATAAGAATGCCATCAAAATGACAAAAATGATAATATTGATAACATACAAATGGATAGAAATTCAAAAGTCACTAAATATTTCTCTCTCACTTTACGACATAAACCACCTGATCCTACGTTCACATGTAACACAAATGCTGAGGCTTAAGCTACAGTCATAGTCCAAAGATTCTACACACAGTTTACACTCCCTCCCTCACCCACCCCCTCCCTCTCTCTCTCTCTAACTCTGTCACACTCCATGCACATAAATCCACATGTCACATCACAAAGCACACAAACACACACACTCATCCTACCTAAACACACACACACTTACATACATTAATACACAAAAAACCCCAAACCAAACAAAAACAAACCAAAAATACCCCTCCTACAGACAAAAAACCCAAACTTTCACATCAGTGAAGATGCTCTGAAGTTGGAGCATGGCTGCCTATATGGCGAGGTACTTAAAAACACGTCATACACACAAACTTCTCATCCAGTGTCCAATTTCAATCTCACAGTGATTCCTAGGTGGGATGAGTGAGTCAGAGTGCACATTCTGGGTGACCCCCAGAGTGTTAAGCTGGGGAACACACATATGTATATGTTAGTCCGTCGTGTTCGACGATGACCTCCAAAACAGCAGAGGAGGCAGCTGCTGTTTCGGAACGCACAACAACAGCAACATCAGTGAAGAAAACAGACAACACAGCCTCCCCTGACCTTGGAGCGAGACTGCAGGTCGCTGAGCAGCTGTGCGTAGTGCTGTTCCATCTCCTCCTTCTGCTTGGTCCACGACTCTTCCCGCTCCTTGGCCAGCTGTGTCAGGCGAGACAGCTGCTCCTCGTGCTGCTTCTGCAGCTCCGCCACCACCTCGTCTCTCGACTTGAGGTTGTCCGTCAGGTTCTTCAACTGTCGCAAAAATAACATTTTGTAGACATACCAGTTTCTGACGAGAACAGGCGTCGTTGAACACCTACAAAGCGAGCCAGCAGCTGTGCAGGGCCCCTCTGGCTGGTGGCCCCCACAGCGGACTAACACTGATTTAAGCTCCCTGTGGATTTCTGACCCTGAGGATGTGCCATGACAAGCCTAGGTATGGCTGGGGAAGAGAGATTGAGATGAGCAGCATGGGAACAGCGGGACAGGAACATCACAAAAGATGAGACAGATCCCCCCACCCCCTCCTCCCCCCCAAAAAAACAACAGACAAGCAAACAAGACTTACAGACATCCTAGCTTAGCTCAATATATCCCCTTCATTTTCACCTAGGCCAAAAGTTTGTCAGTTACTGATGTCAGGGAAGTGTCAATGCCTAAACCAAAATGTTCTCATGCGTTGAAATGTTATGTTGAGATTGTCTCCTGCTATAAGCTCTTTGCATCACCTGTACCACACTCCATTAAAGGCGAAAATGCTTTCTGTACATCTGCACAACCTTTGCAATTCAACATGCATATATACATCTCTTTCTCTCTCTCTCACACACACAAAAATATACATAATTGTATGTAAACATATCTCCAAACACGTGTAAGCAAGCACATTTACTCAACACATACACACTTATACCTTCATTTACACCCACATAATTACACACTGTACACCACCCAAACGAAAAACCCAACCCATCAAGCCAGCTGAAACGAAGCGAGCCCTGACCTTGTCTTCCGCTCTGTTGAGGGCATCCACGGTGCTGCCCACCTGCTCGTACACCATGTGGGTGAGGTCCTCCCAGGACAGCTGGTTGAAGGGCCTGTCCTGCTGGGCCATCAGCACCCGCCCCGCCAACAGCCGCTGGTACAACCCGTGCAGGAACGCCTGCTTCTCCTGAAACAACAGAGCAGGGCGGGGGTTGGTCAAGAAATGAAGGAGGTTAGGAAAGGAAAGGAGTCCCATAACCTATAAGGTCGTAGGGGAGCGAGGCGTCAGAGACCTCACTTCTCTAGGGCCAGCATATTGAGGGCGGCGCCCATCTCCTCTCCCTCGCTGCTTTACCTTCCCTGACCCTAAAGAGGGCAGGTACCCATTTACAGCTGGGTGAACTAGGGGAACTGTACTGAAGCCAAAGCGCGCAAACAGTCACCCATCCAACTGGTAACCACGCTCGACGCTGCTTAACTTGGCTGGGGGAAAGTGAGTGCTCCGACCACTGAGTTATCCCGTCCCCAGGAAATGAAGTCGTCTGATTCCCAATCAATTTTACAGGCAGAAACATGTGAAAAAGATATAGAGGTTGGCCAATTTTTGTCAATTTTACAGGTAGAAAAATATGAAAAAAGATATAGAGGTTAGCTGATTCTTGTCAATTTTACAGGCAGAAACATGTGAAAAAGATACAGAGGTTAGCTGATTCTTGTCAATTTTACAGGTAGAAAAATATGAAAAAGATATAGAGGTTAGCTGATTTTCATTAATTTTACAGGCAGAAACATGTGAAAAAGATATAGAGGTTAGCTGATTCTTGTCAATTTTACAGGTAGGAAAATATGAAAAAAGATATAGAGGTTAGCTGATTTTCATCAATTTTACAGGCAGAAACATGTGAAAAAGATATAGAGGTTAGCTGATTCTTGTCAATTTTACAGGTAGAAAAATATGAAAATAGATATAGAGGTTAGCTGATTCCCGTCAATGTTACAGGTAGAAAAATATGGAAAAGATATGGAGGTTAGCTGAATTTTTTTTTTAAATGTAAAATATCAGAAAACATTCTTTCAAGCTGAGGCCTCTCTCTTTTTACACCCCCTCCCCTTTTTGTCTTTCTCATAAGCACACACATGCACACATACAAAAAAACTGCATATACATGGGGACTGAATGTAAAAAAAGAACATAAGTGCTTATTCCATTATCCTTGAAACAAGAGTAAACACACACACACACACACACACACACTCTCTCTCTCTCTATTCCATACATAATGCAGTAGAATGACATACCTCATTTTCTTGCTTCTGCCTTTTCACCAATTTCATGATCTGTAAAAGATAAAATAGATAAATGTTGTTGTGCGTTCCCCAGCTTTACACCTTGGGGGTCACCCAGAACACGCACTCTGGCTCACTCATCCCACCTGGGAATCACTGTGAGATAGGAAGTACACCGGATGAGAAGTTTGCGTGTATGACTCTTTTCAAGTACCTTGCCATAAAGCAGCCATACTCCGACTTCAAAGGATTTTTTTCTCCTTTAAAGGAGAGTGCAGGTTGTTATGTTAAGAGCTTGTCATGGCTGAAGGCAACCTCAACAAAACATATTACAAAATAACAATATTTTAGTGTAGACCTTGGCAATTAGCTGACATCAATAACTGACACAGCTTTTGGCCTGGGCCAAAAACAGACAAATAAACATGGCCACATGATTTGTTATACACCATTGTAGAAGGAATCAAAGCTACATCATTTCAGATTTTCTTTTTCTCTCAGCTACACATCAACAAAGTTCAGTCAAATGCACTTGTTAACATACAGACACAGATGCATACATGCACACATACAGGCGCACATGTAGGCATGATTTTAGACACAGAAACTCTCACTACACATAATGGGAAACACATACACATGTGCACACACTCACGCACATTCACGCACACACATACTTCCCCTCAGAAACAGAAACTTTCACTACATATGTACACAAACATAATGGCAAACACATACACATGCGCACACACTCATACACATACACGCACACACACTTCCCATCAGAATTTAAGATAAAGTTATGTAACAACATAATGGAGAAATCAGTTTTCAAAACTGCTATGTTAATTACAGAATCATTGAAACTTAGAAACAAAATCATTTCACCGTCATAGTTAAGAACCGTTTTGTTTACATTCTCTGAATGGATCTAAAAACATTTTTTTGTTCGCAAGCTTATACTACATTAAGAGTTAAAAAGTATTTTTTTTAAAAAGAGTTAAAAGTCTGTTATGTAACTTAATCGCTCACCAAACATGATAAAGCATATCTCCTGTCCATTTGGGCCAGATAGCCTTTAAAAAACCTGTACAAACCTTTAGTGTTTTTTGTTTTCTTTTCTTTTCTTTACAAACCATTATTGATATTGATACACACACACACGCACACACACACTCTTTCTCTCTCTCTCTCACACACACACAAACACTAACAGACACACACACTCAAACACACATACACTCAAACACACACACACATACAATCCCCTAACCCAACCCACCCTTCACCACAATCCCCCCTAAAAATAAACACACACACTCAACACGCACACACACACTCCCCCAACCCCCCTCCACCCTTCCCCACAACCCCACCCCTGAACCAAACAACGATGACCACCACCACCACCACAACAGTAAGCAAACAACCCACCTCCTCGGAGAGTTCCTGGATGCGGGAGCGGTCTTTGCCCTGACTGGAGGCGGTGTTCTCCAGGCTGGAGCGAAGCTTGCCCACCATGCCCTCCAGCTCCCCATAGTTGGCCCGCGCCTTGTTCAGCTCCTTCGCCGTGCGGGTGTAGTTCTTGTGTGCATCCTGACAACACATGGACAGCCCCCGGTGGTTTAGAGTGATGCGCTCGTGATCTCCTGACCCGGGTTCTAATCTCGTTCAAGAGGATTTTTCCTTCTGGAGTTAACATCAGTGCCGACTCCACTCCCCCTCAAAAGTCCTTTGGATGAGACTATAAACCGAGGCCCAGTGAGCGAATGCACGCAGAGCATCTTGTGTACACGTTAAAAACCTATTCAGCCATTTGGAAGAGTAGGCCAATGTGTGCCGGTAGGAACAGATGACAGGAAAAAAACCCAGCATACTCACAGGTGTCGTGTTTAGACACCATCCCAGAAGTCAGAATGCAGCTACCTAAATGGTAGGGGTGAAAAAAAAACAGTCACATATGCACAAATCTCACCATTGGTGAACCCCAGAGCTCTAGCTGAAGAACAAAAAAGAAATGCTAAATGTAAAAGGTAAAGGTGTTCCCATATAACCTAATTGGTTGTTGGGGAGTGAGATGAGACCTTGATTTATAGTCTCATCTGAAGGATTTCACAGGAATGGAGTTGGTACCAATGTTAACTCCAGGGGAAATACCTGCCTCTGCTGGACACCTCAGTGGATATTAAAACCCATGGCCTCAGTTAATGTCAGTTTACAAAGTGTTGGCATTCTTACCATTAGACTATTGTACCCACCCCTATACAAAAAAAATACATGTGAATATGACTTTGTATGAGCCAATGTATTCATGCCACATATGCACAATTCTTCTCCTTCCTTGTCAACCACTCAGACAAGAACTGTTACTGTTATATGAGTGAAAATGCGTTACACTGCCGTTAAGCAGTTGATAAGTCAGACCCAGCTTATACGACTTTGGCGTAATGCACAATTCTAAAAATGCACAGTCACACACGCAGACACAGATGTATACATGCATCTACACACGAACATACACATGTACACACACACATACTGCAAACCACCTCCCAAGACCAACCATGCAAACAAACACAAAGACAGATATAAAGCAGCTTACCTCCAAAGACTTATCTTTGGATTTGATCATATCTCTGCATGACTCCAGTTCTTTGGCTTGCTTCTCACTGGTCTTCTTCAGTTTGGATAACTGCAAACAAATGCATACTTCAACATAACATACCTGATCCGCAATAAAGGCATAAACTTTGAATACACCGTTTTGTTGTTGTTCTTTTTATCTCAATCAAATCCAGTCACGGGCATGGGATGGCCTAGTGGTGAGAGTGCTGAGCTCATGATCTGACAGCCTGGGTTCAAGCGACCACTGAGACATCTGTGCAAGGGCACTCTCCCCCTGGAGTTAACATTTGTATTGACTCCACTCCCCAGAAAGTTTTTTCAGAGAAGAATATAAAGAGAGGTCCCGTGTGTGGACCCATGCAGAACATCTTGCGCTTGTTTTGACCCAGGTGTAATTTTAAAGTATTTGTATTACAAGTATATGTTGGAAAAATTATGACGTTTTATACATATCACCTCATTTAGCATACCACCACCAAATTATTTGCTCACCTTACATCTCCTTCTTCTTCCTTATTTGCTTGCTCGCTCTCTCTCTCTCTCTCTCTCTCCCACTTACTTTAACATAGTAGTTGTTCTATAATCATGTTGCCTGTTTCAGTTTTGTTTCACATATGTCTTTGAAAAATAGCATTTCTTTATACTATGCAGCTTGTCAAAAGGGCAGAATTGGAAATGGCATTCATGGACTATAATCGTCTCTTCTTTCTGTCTTTCAAATGCACAGACTCAGATGAACTGAACTCTACCTCTTCTGACATGTTCTCCTGTTTGCGTCGATAAGCGATCAAGGTCTGCTTCAGGCTCTCCACCACCACCCCTGGGGCCTGAGTCTTCTTGGTCTTTGCCTCCTCTTTCTTTGTCGCTGTGAGTTCTGCACACAAAAGGGAACAATCAACTCTGAAAATATCCTTTAGTTTTCAAGTAAATTTTTTCATGGGATTAGAAGGATGGGATAGCCTAATGGTTAGAGTGTTGAGCTTGCAATTTGACAGTGTGGGTTCAAGCAATCACTGAGACACTTGCTTGAGGGAATTTTTTCCCTGGAGTTAACATTAGTACCAACACCACTCCCTTAAAAGTCCTTTGGATGAGAATGTAAACCAAGGTCAAATGTACATACACACGCAGAACATCTTGCACACACATTAAAACCTGTTCTGCCTTTTGGAAGAGTCAGCCATTTGTGCCATAAGAACATTGACAAGAAATATGTATTTTTAAAATGCATTCACGCTGGTGTTGTGTTTAGACATCATCCCAAAAGCTCAAAGGTAGCTACCTTAATTGCGGGCCAAAATAAAACAGTTGCATACACAACAACCCCACCAACGGTGAACCTCAGAGTTGTAGCCGAGGAATGAGGAAAAAACCCATATCAAAAAACAAAATTTTAGTTTTAAGCAAATTTATTTATGGGGATTAATACCATCTCTTTTATTCAACAAAGCAGCTTCAGTTATGGTTATGCTTGTGGATTTTTTTTCCACAAAAGCAAACATTGAAAATGTTTTGCTATACACAATATAACCAGGTAGCTGTTGTGTATGTCTGTGCATGTGCATGCCTGTGTGTGTGTGCATGTGTGTATGTATGTGTGTGTGTGTGCACATGCATGTGTACATGTCCAAGCATACGTGACTGAAGCTTCATCCTTGGTGCATGGGTTTGTAAGGAAAGGAGGGATGGATAATAGAGTATAAAAAGAAAACCACCCCAAAAAACAAAAAGAAAGTATCGCCACGTACTGGGTTTCTTTGCTTTGTCCTCCATGCCAGTCTCGTAGTTCAGCAGCAGAAATTCCAGCTCTTTAAATGCCGTGCCGTACGTATCCTCAAGATAGGCCTGCCGCTTCTTGGCCTGAAAATACAACAACAACAGCATCCTGTAGCCTTCAGACAATCACAAGCACAATTATAGCCAGCACATCATGTTATTTTGAATGCTAAGATATAATACAATGAGATGAGATGATGTCCAATGTGCACTGTAGATCAGGTTAAAGTGATCAATACAGAAAAGCATACCACAGTGTAGCCTGGAATTATTTATCATTGATTGCATGATTAGGTTGAATGCATGCGCTTTGATTTGTCTTTGCAAGATATAGCGCTATATAAGTTCCATTTATTATTATTATTATTAATAATGTATACCAGTACAGTGTTACACAATTTTCCCCAACTATACACACAGGTTTTCTATGCTTCTTACCTTTCCAAGCTCTGTCTTGAGTTCATTGAAGTTCTTCTGATGCACCTCCAGTTCTTTGGAGAGACTGCCGATGACCACTTTCTTCTCCTCCACCTCACCGCTCAGCTGACGCCGCGTTGCCAAGTAATCCTTCTCTGTTCTGTGCACAATAACACAAATTAAGTAAGAACAAGCAGAGGCGTGATGAAAATGCACAAACCCAGCAGTTCTATTTCTAAATTCAACAAGGAAGATGGCAGCATGGCTTAGACGTTCACCTGTCTAACAAGTAAACCGTGAGGCTCCGAGTTCATTTCCCGACCTTGCCCTTTCTCTCCGGTTCATGGGAAAATCAAACTGAATGTCAAGTCTTTTGGAGAAGACTCTAAACCAGTCCGACCTGTGTGCTTACAGATTTGCGCACATGAAAAGAACCCACAACAGTTAACAATTAGAAAGAGCAGGGAGGTACCTCCCGAGCGCTCTGGAAAAAATGGTAGGTTTGATTCCCAACTGTATCCCTGAAGTTGGAATGCAGCTACCATAATAGTGGGGAAAAAATGGTCGCATTCATGAAAAACTCATCACTGGTGAACCTCGGAACTCTAGCTGAGGAGAGAGGAAAAAAACTAAAATATTTCTTAATTTATAAGAAACACAGAAACTAAAATACAATTTGTTGTCAGATTTCAAAGCTGTACCTTTTGAATCTTATAACAGAAAAATGCATCTATGATTAGGCTATATTTGGGTTATTAGTTGCATAATGACAACACCCAAAGCAACAAATTAATTGTATGACATATCTAGCAATTTCAACATCAACATTACAGTTCCAGAGGACAGTGTCTTACGATTAGAAAAAATGTATTTCCGAAAACTGTTTGCACCATTAAAAAAAAATTTTTTGGGGGGGGGTGTCAAATTAGCTTCTTTTTTTTGGGGGGGGGGGGGGGGGGGGGGGGGGGGGAGGAAGGAGGGAGAGAAGCTAAACATCATGACATCTGCACAAATTAAAGAAGAAAACAACAACACTGAGCAAATGGGGTGGGGGAGGTGGGGGGGGAAGTAGTTGCTTACAACCCCAAAAATACAGTAACTGCCTAGCAACCAGCAAATCTGCCACTTGTCTTGGACTACAGTCAAAGGTACTTACCTGTCCAGTTTCCCCATGAGGTCTTTCTTTGTTTTCCTTTCTTCATCATACATCTGCTCTAGTTCCCTGCAATGGATAAAACACCTTCAATCGTCTGGAAAGATTATGAGTACTTTTAGGAGTGCAGTCATTTCTCCACCTCATCTGTTACCTGTATCCATCACTGCTATCAATGGTAGGAGCTCCAAGCAATGCCTCCAGGGCTCGCCATCTTTCTCTGTCTCTGCTGAGTTTTACCATCTCCCAGACCACAGAACTCAGTGATGTTGAAAATGTAAGATGTTGGTGTGGTCTTCTTCTTTTCCTTCAGCCTTCAACATTGCCTTGACAAACTGTCCTCATCAGATTTGTCTGAGTGTTTCTGTTTGCTTGACCAATATATCTCTGTCTGCGCTTATCAATTTCTCCACCTAAGATTTGGAAATAAATTTTTCCATTGAATAATAAAACTGTTATGAGTTTTGTATTGAAAATAGTCATCCACAATAAGTTTTCAACAGACACAGCCTAAACAGCAATGAAAATTCAGCTCTGGTTTAATATAGACCTTTTTCCTTTCCAAGTGTACAGCACTGAACTGTATAATACTTTCAATCATGGCATATTTCTCTGCATGAAATTAATGCTGCTCCCTCCAAGAAAAGCATGTTGCCACATGAGCAGCACCACCCATTTTGTTGTTGTCTGTGTGTGTATTTGTTTCCCTTTTTGACAGTGACTTTTCTTACAGAATACTGCCATAGACAGTTGTCTTGCTTGCGTGTTGCATGTTCCGCGTGGGACCTCAATTTACCATCTTGTCTGAAAGACTAGTATCAGGACCACCACTCATGATCTAATGGATGAAGGGGTGGGGGTGGGGCCTCAGTGGTGGCTTGAACCCAGACCATCAGATCCTGAGCTCAACATTCTCACCATTAGGCTATCCCAGCCCCAGACCATTGATATAAGTGTCACTTTTCTTGTAAAAAGCGTAGGAATGAAGTCTTCTTCTTCAACCACAGACATGTTTTGTCCACGAAGGGCAGTTTATACAATGATATGATGAATAGAAATCAAAACGCTAGTCTGTTTTGTCTTCTTCCCAATATGGCAGTGGACTAATTAAACAACCCCAAAGTGCCACACCTATTTCAAAGGTGACGGGTTCATGGTTTTTAATACTGTTCAAGTAGGTGGGATAACCTAGTGATCAGTGCATTGTGCTCACAAATTGATGGCCCAGGAACAAGCCCAGGTTTGAGTCACCATTGAGATACCCCTCCCTTCCAGAGGATTTTGTTTTGAAGAGTGGGCCATTCTTCCCTGAAGGAATAGATGATGAAAAAAAATTTTTTTTTTTAAACCAACACATGCAGACTGGTGTTGTATTTAAACATCATCCCTCAAGTAGGAATGTGGCCACTTTAATGGTGGGCGAAAACATATGTGCATGCAAAAATCTCACCACTGGTGAAACTCAGAGCCCTAATCGAGGAATGAAACATATGTATGAACTGTTCCCTTCTCCACAACTATACAACATTCCATAACTAGGATTTCCACTCTGTGAACGTATGTATTGCACGCATGTGCATTTGTGACTGAATGTGTGTCCGATACATGTCACAGATATGGAAAGCAACAGATATCTGAAGGGCAATGGCTCTTAATGCTGCCTTGAAAACAGTTACTGCCCATGGTATTTCACCCATACTCTTTTTTTTCTTTTTTTTGCAGTATGTGTGGGGGGTTTTCTTGATAGAAATGCATTAAAAAGTGACATTTTTTCAAATGATAGTGAAACCATAATGTACATAATCTATTATATCACTTTTACTATCCTTATCATCATTATTGCTATTATTACTATTGTTATCATTATTATTTCAAAATAATGGAATGATGTTTAATGGTTAACACCAAAAAACAAAAAAAACAAACAACAACAAACGACTCCCTCCACCCACCCCACCCCCTCTTCAGCCTGTAAATATTTTGGAAAATAAGTCACACAGGTGTCATGTTCAGATGCCATTGCTCAAGTTGCAATGTGGCTGCCTTAATGGAGGGTAAAAACGGCTGCATACGAAAAAATTCTCACCATTGGTGAACCTAGGAGCTCAAGCTGAGGAACAAACAAATTATGAATACTTCACATATACAGTAAATTATTGTGAATATGTAAAACAAATAGAACTGATGTTGTTGCAGTATAAGTAGTGAATGTGTATACTGTAAAATTTTGTTGTTTTGTGCTTATTTGTTTGTTTGTTTGGTTGTTTTTTGTTTTGTTGTTGTTTTTCCAGTTTTTTTGTTCCTCATCTAGAACTCTGAGGTCCACCAATGGTGAGATTTTGCAACTGTTTTTGCCCACCATGTATATACATGTGTAGAAGATTGAATATGCATGTTAAAGATCCTGTAATTCATGTCGTTTGGTGGGTTATTAAGTGCTTTGATTTGTCTCTGTACAATATAGCGCACATAAATTCCATACATTATTATTATTATTATTATTATTATATAAATTCCATTTGTTATTTATTATCATTATGGTTATGGAAACACAAAGATACCCAGCATACATCCCCACAGTCGGAATGCAGCTATCTTTAAACACATGAAGAGAATGAAGGCACTGGCAGGTCTGCACTTCAAGTTGACCTGGAAGATGGTAAAAATTCCCACCCTTATTTCACCAGACCCCACAACTTTTTGGACCCATGGGATTAAGTTGAACTGTCTTAACCACTTGGCTATGGCATCTGTCGATAACTTGTTTTCTTGCCAAAACAAAACATCAATAAAAAGAAAACCCCCAAAACTAAACAAAAAAGTAAACAAACAAAATAAAGTCGAAAGAACAAAAAGCACAGGTATGTATCATTCACGCAATACAGAAACAAATGCAAAATTCATTAAAAATAAAATTTTAAAAGGTTTAAAAAATTGTGCACAATAATACATTACTGACTTGTATGATACAATCAAAAACCTGTTTGGAAAAACAATCGAGAACTTTTTTCGAAATCCATAAAATAAATATACTTAAAGACAACCAATCATACACAACCAGCAAATCAGAACAAGGGCCACAAAGAGAGAGATAGAATCAAATCATAGCCACATGGTTAGAGTGTTGCGCTTGTAATCTGACTGCCCGGGATCAAGCCACCATAGAGGGGCCCGTTTAAGAAATTTTAACCTGAGATAAACATCAGTGCTGACTACACTTCTCCAAAGTCCTTTGGATGAGACTATAAAACAAGTGCGAACACAGGCAGAACATCTGGAGCACACACTGAATCCTGTTACGCCTTTTGGAAGAGTAGGCCCTTTCATGTCAGTAGGAATGGATGACAATTTTTTTTTTTTAACGCATGCACACAGTGTCTTGCTCAGACACCTCCCCAAATTCAGAATGTGACTACCTTAATGGTGGGCTGAAAATGGTTGCATACGCAAAATCTCACTATTTGTGAACCTCAGAGCTCTAGCCGAGAAAAGAAAAAAATGTTAATCTTTATTTCCAAGTAATGCAGATCAGCAACACTTAGGGAGTTTTGGCCCCATCTAGCCCACCCCCCCTTAGGGGACGCACATACAACCTTTTACACACAGGTATATGACTATACAAACGAGCCCATACTTGTATTTTCACACACACACACACACACAAACACACACACACACACACACACACACACACACACACACACACACACACAACAAATTTGTAAAATGAACATTTTTCACACAAGAAAACTGTCCATGAATAACTGACCTGAGCTGTTTGGTCACGCGTTCCACAGCACGGTTGGCTTCTGTGTTGGCCGACTTCTCCACCTCCAGACCCCCTTCCAGGTCACGCACCCTCAGCTGCAGGGACAACCAACACAACACACACCCTGCCTTTTTCAAACCAAGAAGGAAGGCCCTCAGCTACAGGGACAACCAACACAACACACACCCTGCCTTTTTCATACCAAGAAGGAAGGCCCTCAGCTACAGGGACAACCAACACAACACACACCCTGCCTTTTTCATACCAAGAAGGAAGGCCCTCAGCTACAGGGACAACCAACACAACACACACCCTGCCTTTTTCAAACCAACATGAAGAAGGAAGGCCCTCAGCTACAGGGACAACCAACACAACACACACCCTGCCTTTTTCAAACCAACATGAAGAAGGAAGGCCCTCAGCTGCAGGGACAACCAACACAACACACACCCTGCCTTTTTCATACCAAGAAGAAGGAAGGCCCTCAGCTACAGGGACAACCAACACAACACACACCCTGCCTTTTTCAAACCAACATGAAGAAGGAAGGCCCTCAGCTACAGGGACAACCAACACAACACACACCCTGCCTTTTTCAAACCAACATTAAGAAGGAAGGTGGCAGGGCGGTTGTGATGTTCACCTTCCTTACAAGGAAACCATAAGGTTCTGGGTTTGATCCCCAACCTCGCCCTTTCTTCCTAGTTTGACGTAAAAATCGATTTTAATGTCAAAGTCCTTCAGATGAGACTACAAACTGCGGCCCCATGTGCGAACACACGCGAAACATCTTGTGTGCATAATCATTAAAAACCTGTTCTACCTTATGGAAGGATAGGCCATTGCGTGCCGGCAGGAATGGTGATAAAATCTTTTTCTGGAGACATACATGCACACAGGTTTCCTGTTCAGACACCATCCCTGAAGTCAGAATGCAGCTGCTTAAATAGTGGGGGAGTGGAGGGGAGGGGGGGGGGGATGGGGGAAAGGAACGGTGGCAAATGCAAAAATCTCACAATTGATGAACCTCAGATCTCTAGCCAAGGAATGCAAAAAGAAACAATTCACCCCCCACACCACAAATCACAACCCCCCCCCCCACCACCACACACCACCACCAACACACACACACACCAACAGACAGGTACTATAGCTGGGTGGGTAAGACCATTTAACTTCAATCCTGCAAGTCCATGAAGCCATGGGTTTGAATCTCAGCAGCAATATCTTGTGAAGTATGGGTGTGTACGTTTACGATCTCCCAGGTCCTCATATAAATAGATCTGCCAGAGCCTTAATTCCCTTCATGTAACATGAAGAAAAAGATATGTATGCAGAAGATCACATGTGCACATTAAAGATCTCGTAATTCATGTGAGCGTCCGGTGGAATACAGAAACATGGATACAGCCAGCATACATCCTATACAAAAAAAACCCAGCTGCTCTGAAGTCAGAATGTGTCATGTGACCAGCAGGCAGATCTCCTGCAGAATTTCAAGCACAAAAAAGACCAGTTACTACACATCCAGAGAGAGAGAGAGAGAGGAGAGAGAGAGAGAGAGAGAGAGAGAGAGAGAGAGAGAGAGAGAGAGAGAGAGAGAGAGAGAGGAAGAGAGAGAGAGAGACAGACAGACAGACAGACAGAGAGACAGACAGACAGACAGACAGAGACACAGAGAGAGAGAGAGAATCAACAACTTGGCTTTGTGGCAGACTAGTACATCACAGGTTGTATTAGCCCTATATTTATGTGGGATTCTTGGGCATTAACCACATCCTATTAATAGCTAAATTTGTTTGGTTTTTAAGATGTTTACTTGGAAAAATCCACACTAAAAAAATTTCATCCACTTGACTGAAGTAAATGTGAAAAGTGTTCAAATTGTATGACCAACACTGCAGGTGCGTGTTTGTTTCTCCCAGGCCTGATTTACTGGGATGTTATTTGAAAAGAAACGTAGAATACAGCCCTGTTATACAGTCTAAAAAAATCCACCTCAACTGTCTCCATCGCAATGCCACCAAGGTCTGCCATCTCTCTCTGTCTCTGCTGAGTTCTACGATCTCCTGAAGCCCTCCCAGACCAATGATTTCAGTGATGTTGGCAATGTAGGATATTGGTGGTCTGTTGAGGACAGTCAGAAGAATTTTGCTTGTGTGGCTTATCAAGGCATTTATTCAGTAAATGCCAAATTCTTAAGTATCCCCACCCTTGCAGAGCATGACAAATTCTTGTTACTTCCACTCAGAACAAATCTCTCCTAGAGTCACCATTAGCATAATCAACTAACTGAGGAAATTCTAAAAAGGCTACAAAAATGTACAAACTTTTGGACAAGTGAACCCTTTCAATGCACTCTCTACTTACCTGCACAATCTCAGAGTTGAACTTGGTTTCCAGGTGAGCAGCCCTCTCTGCCTCCACCGTCTCTTCCAGACTTTTGATTCTGACTACAGCAGTCTGACACATAGCATCATCATCACATTAGATCTTCAGTTCTCCTTTCTTCCTTCATTCATATTGAGTACAGCCCTATGAATCATGAGGGTCACATCATGGCTGATATTGCATCACTGACCAACGAATAACAATGCTGATAACACTTACAAGGATTAGTGTTTAAAAGTAAGGTATCAGGGTTTTTATTCAGAGTAAAGACTGAGCACTACCTGAACAATTCAAATCAATACTAACAATGAAGCAATACCCAGACGATTCAAATAAATACTAACAATGAAGCAATACTTAGGTGATTCAAATCAATACTATCAATGAAGTTCTGACTTGGTGGTTCAAATCAATATTAACAATGAAGCTCTGACTAGGTGATTCAAATCAATACTAACAATGAAGCAATATTAGACAATTCAAATCAGTAGGTAATTTTACCCTGGTGTTAACATCAGCGCTGACTCCACTCGCCAAAAGTCCATCAGATGAGACTATAAACTGAGGCCATGAGTGCAAATGTATATCAAAAAACCATTCTGCCTCTCAGAAGAGTCTGTAATTTCATGCTGGTAGGAATGAATGACAAATTTTTTTAAATGCATGCACACAGGTACCATGTTTTGACACCATCCCCGAAGATGGACTGCAGCTACCTTCATGGTGGGTAAACACAGTCATATACGCAAAATTTCACTTTTCATGAACCTAGTAGTTCTAGCCGAGCATACAGCCTTTTTGAAATAATATCATGAACAAATGCGATCAAAATGTTAACAATTTATACTTTCTCACCTCCAGGTCTTTCTTCAGCCTCTCCTCTCGGTCTTTGCAGAATTTGATTTCAGACGCAGCTCTTCTCAGGTCATCAGACTGCTTTTGGTACTCCGCTGGAACACGATACAGACACCAAAGGTAATTCTAAAACAAAATTAAACAACCGAACTAAAACAGAAAAAAACACAAAAAGAGAAGGGGGACCTCTGAAATAATGGGCACATGGAGCAAAAACTTTCCATTTTAGCCAGGGTGAAGTTTTCCCAGGATGAAGGTAAAATTTTGCAGATGTTTGATAAATGTCCCATTCAAACTGCTGCTCAGGCCTTCAGGTTTTAGTGCAAATATATGCTTATGTATGCATGTTTTATGTACACAAGTATGTGGAGTATAGCAATAATAGTGCATGTGCCAAAACATGTGCTAATGTGAATGCACGAGCATGTTGTGTATAACAAGAATAGTACATGTGCCAACATATGTGCTAATTTAAATGCATTTAGAAGAAAAATGTGTGCATATTCATTTTCATGCATAGTTTTTTAATAAGAACACAAGCAAACTAAAAAATCCCAAAAAAACCAACAACACATAAACCAAAAAAACCAACCAAACAGAAAAGTAAAGAAATCCCCAAATGAAGAATAGTAGCTGCCGTAATGATATCTCATTTAGAACAGCAGTCTTCTTTTCTTTTTTATAATCAAAATGTCTGACCGAATAGGAATCAAAGTTCTACAATCAGTTCCATCTTTCAACAAACATTATATATGTCTACTTTAAACAGGACATTTCATATACATCGTCTGATCAAATCACTTCTACAACTCACAAAAACATAGCTCTACAAACTCAACTGTACAACATGCAAAAACAAATATTCTACAGAAATCCTGTTCTCTGCTTAACTTTGCCATACACAAAACCAGTACTTACTTTCAAATGTATGAACCTTTTCACCAAAGTTATTGATTGTCCTGGAACAAAAATGAACATACACATCAACTGATGGAAAAAGTCAGATGAAAATCTGTGAATGTATATGCACAGCAAAGAACAAAATTACAAGCACAAATGCAGGAGTATATGCAGATTCATTCTCTCTCTCTTTCACACACATGTGTGCACACGCACACACACACACATACCAACAAAACACACTCTTTCTCTCTCACACACACAAACATATCCTCTCTCTTTCACACATATGCACATATATGTGCATGTGTGCACACACATACACGCATGCACGCACATGCACGATAGTAAAGTGGTGCATCTTACGCGTCTTGCTGTCCGCAAATGGCAAACAGATTGTCCTTCTCATTTCGACAAATGTCAAACTCTGCTTGTAGCCGTGCTGTCTCTTGATCCTGTACACAGATGGCATGGTCAATCAGCAAATGTTTACATTATTATCACACTATATCATCTCCATCATTATCATTGTTGTTGTTATGCTGTTTTTATAAATATTATTCCTATTGTTAGTACTGTTGTTGTTACAACTATGATCATCATAATCATCATAATCACCATTATCCTATTTGTTGTTGTTATCATTATCAACACTAAAAGGGTTTATTTTCTGATCCTCAGCAAGAGCTCTGAGATTCACAACTGGTAAGATTTTTGCATATGTGACCATTTTTGCCCATCATTAAGGTAGCCCCATTCCGAATGTGGAGATTTAGTTTGAATGTATCTGTCTAAATCACCTTGAAATGAATAGACAAAAAATAAAGGAAAAGAACTTAGTTTGAAAGCATCTGTCTAAATCGCCTTCAAATGAATAAACAAAAAAACAAAGGGAAAGAAATTAGTTTGAAAGCATCTGTTTAAATCGCCTTGGAATGACTAGACAAAAAAATAAAGGAAAGAAATTAGTTTAAAAGCATCTGTCTAAATTGTCTTGAAATGAATAGACAAAAAATAAAGGAAAAGAAATTAGTTTGAAAGCATCTGTCTAAATCGCCTTCAAATGAATAAACAAAAAACAAAGGGAAAGAAATTAGTTTGAAAGCATCTGTCTAAATCGCCTTCAAATGAATAAACAAAAAAAACTATGGGAAAGAAATTAGTTTGAAAGCATCTGTTTAAATCGCCTTCAAATGAATAAACAAAAAAACAAAGGGAAAGAAATTAGTTTGAAAGCATCTGTCTAAGCCACCTTGAAGTGAACAGACAACAAATGAAGGAAAGAGAAACTTATACATGGCACCAGCCTTCTCCTCCCTGCCCTGTCTCACTCCCTGTCTACCTAACTTCCTTTATGTATCCCTGTGAGTGGTGGTAGTGGTGTGTATATATTTTCTGACATACATATGTGTGCATGCTTGCATGTAAGTGTGTCCGGTTGATGCCGGGATATATTATGATAGTCTGTGTAGAGTACAACTCTGTCAAGTAGTCTCAAAGCACACGCACTTCCCTAGCAGCGTCATCACGTCACCCGTAATAGCCAAGGAATTTTTTTTTTAAAAGAAAAAACAAAATCCATCGAATGACAAGACTGCACAATGGATTGATAAACCACTTGTAGAGACCCACAGTTTGGCAGACAACCAACATAAATAGAGGAATTTGGAAAAAAGCTCTTCAGTGCATTACAATTCCCTACTGCGTTTAAAGGGCAAAGAGGAAGAAGACTGAAATGTGTTTACCTTCTCTGCAGCCTCCGCCCTCAGTCTGCGTTCTTGGTCAGAGGCGTTCTCCTTAGCACTGTTCAGCTGCAGCTGTGTTCTCTTTAGCTCGTCTGTCAGGTCTGCAACTTTTCCTGCAATACACACACACATATATGCATTTCAATGCTGTATCCAACTACTGTTCTCTTCAGTTTGTTGTTGTTGTTTTGTTTGTTCCTTTAACCTCTGTGTGGAAAATGGGTTTTAGACAAAATCTATGGCAAAGCAACTTGCAGGCATAAATAGATGAATTTATAAGAAATGTTTGTGTGTTACATAAAATAGTTTGTAGAAGAGGGGGAGGGGGTGGGCAGTGCAAAACACAAGCACAACTAGATAAATTTATCAGAAAAATTTATTTATGTTATACTAAATCATTTGTATGGGCTGAATAGGGTCTGAGGTTGTAATTTTGCTGGTCTACTTGAAACTGATGCATATAAAACATTCATATGAAAACTGTATATGCGATATTTTCTCTTTTGAGAACACTGGCTTTACTCTGGCACATATTTCTGTTGTTCAATAACAATTTTCTCATATGTTTTTTGTAGGATATGTGATTCTTGTCTTGCAACTGTAAATTTATCTTTGAAAATACTAAAGTAGTCTTGAGTTTTATGACTTTACTTGGGGGGCAGGATAGCCTGGAGGTAAGATTTGACAGCCTGGGATCAAGCCACCACAGAGATTCTGGTTTAAGGTGATTTTTTTCCCCTGGAGTTAACATCAGTCTGACTCCACTCTTCTGAAAGTTTTTTAGATGAGGCTGTAACTAGAGGCCCCGTGTGCAAATTCACACAGAACATCTTGCACACATGTTAAAACACATTCTGCCTTTTGAAGAAGGAAGACATTGTGTGGCAGTGGGAACTGATGGCAAAATTTACAAAACTTCATGCACATAGGGACTGAATGTAAATACACACATGAGTTCTTTTTGAAAAATTTTATTTGTATTTTTACATGACTGCTTATTCATTCTTCTCAAAATAGAAGATTTTCAATTAAAATTTTTTTTTAAGTCGCTACATCCCTTTCTCTTTCCTCTCTCCTGGTCCAACCTAACCCCTACCTTCACACTCACCCTTGAGGTCATTCACAGACTCCTGTAAGCTGGCCTCCCGCTGTGACTGTTGCTGTTTCTGCTGTGTGATCTCCCTTTGAGCCTTTGTTAGTTCAAACTCTATGTTGTGACGTGTTGCTTCCCCTTTCTCTATCTGGGCTCGAAGCTTTGCCAGCTGGTTTTCTAATGAACCCATCTGCACAACAACAACAATAAAAAGTAAGGAAACAAAATAAGACAGAAATGTTTACAAGAATTCTCATATCTGACAGGCTTTTAATAAGAATTTTTTTAAAAAGGGGGGGAGGAGGAATCTGAAAAGACATGGTCCCATCTGAAAGACTTAAATGAATACAAAAAGTGGGAGAAAATGTGTTATGACTCTCTTTCAAACACAACCATTTAACATATTTGTCTAAACTCAATTAAAAAATAAAAATTCACACAATGAGTCACTTTTCAGGTTCAAATGAACTAACTTAACCATTGAACATAATCAACACCAATATTTTTTTTTCTAAAAAGAAAAAAGGAGAAATAGCAACAACAACAAAAATTAGCTCAGCAAAAATTATTTAGGAATTTACAGTTTCTCTTCCCTGAAAACTGTCTGAACAGTGCAAAAAGAAAAAAGATGATAAGTACTGACTGGCCTACCTCTGATTACATCTCTAACTACTCACACTACCCTTGCCCCAGTTCAGATAATATCTCTCCCAATTATTACTAGGCCTGTTCACAAAAATACCACAGATTAACACAGCTACTCATCCCTTCACCTGACTTCATACCCGTCTCTCTTGTTCATGGTGACTTACAAAGGTTGGGGTTCCCCCCCACCCCCCTCTCTCTCTCTCTCTGTCCCTCTCTCTCACCTCCTTATTGTGTTGGCTAGTTCCCTCCAATCTCTGCTTTTCAGCAGTATTGAGACGTTTCCTCAGCTGGTTGACTTGGTCTAAAAAACAACAACAACATAAGATAACATTTTGCCACGCAAATATCAAAGCATATTCCAAAACCATGTGATGAGACTGGCAAGGCAAGATGAAAAGTCATTCTCTTTCAGCCAAATGGTCTACATATAAAGTGACTGAATGCGACAATGACTCAACAACAGGGGCCCAGGCCACAAGCTTTTGTCAGTTACTGATGTCAGCTAAGTGACAAAGCCTACAAAAAAATGTTATGCATTGAAATGTCCTGTTGAGATTGTTTTTATCCATGACAAACTCTTAGCAGAACAGCCTGCATTCTCCTTTAAAGAGCAAAAATCCTATGAAGTCAAGAGTACCACTACCTGTATAGTGAGGTACTTGAAAACAGTCATACACACCGGGGACAGCAGCCCAAATTTCAAGCAGATAAATCTGCCGTGACTTGAAGTGGTATACAATATACAAAACTATACCAAATACAAACTTCTCTTCCAGTGTGTACTTAAGGTCAGATAGGATGAGTGAGACAAAATACATATTCTGGGTGACCCCCAAAGGAATAAACTAAGGAAAACACAACAACTTGCATAATATATACAGATTTTGCTTGCTCATGTACTGTGTTTATTAATACAAGCTATGTAAGTGATGGCATCAGACTGTCGAAACAGAGCTGAAGACCTTCCAACATACCTGGGGAACCATTCGGAAGCTGGCCCAGGACAGACAGGAGTGGAGAACATTTGTTGCTGCCCTACGTGCCAATAAGGCACAAAGGCATTGATGATGATGATGATGATGATGATGATGTAAGCGAACAAACCCAATGGAAGCTGGTTGGATGGTTTAAGATGTTCACCAGCCTAACAAGTAAACTGTGAGGTTTTGGGTTGAACTGAATGTCAAAGTCCTTCGGATGAAACTATTAACTAAGGCACCATGTGCAAATGCACACAGAACATCTTGTGCATACATTAAAAACCTGGTCCACCTTTCAGAAGAGCAGGCCATCTCGTTCCAGTAGGAACGAATGACAAAGTTTTAAAAATGCATGGCCACACCATGCCTGAAGTCTGAATGCAGCTACCTAAATGGTGGTGGTGGTGGGGGGGCAGTCACATGTGCAAAAATCTCACCACTGATCAACCTCAGAGCTCTAGCCAAGGAACAAACAAAAACCAAAAAATAACCACCAAAGAAACCTCAAGGAACTCAACTTCTTTATCTTCATGATCAAGGTTAATGACAGAACAAAAAGCAAATGACAATATCATTTCATATAGCTTGTTATCAAATGCTGAGAATCCTCTCATGTAATCAAGAACTTGCCTTGCAAATATGTCAAAAGAATTGCTCCCAAAACTCAGTATGAATACTGAAGAAATGAAACAATGTGACTGAATAATTCTTTAAAGTTTTTATCATTTTTATGAAGTTCAGGTTTGAACTCAAGAATTTTTGTATCATAAACACAAATTTCTTAATGTGTTTAACCCTTACAGCACTGGATATCTGCTGACAATTACTTCCCCTGTCCTGATTTTCTGCCCCGGCTCTCTACCCTTCAGTCCTGTCAGTTGATTTTCCGGCGATAACGGTATCAGAGGAGGGGTTGTTTATAGTGATCAGTCATGCGGCTAACTGGCATCCAGGAGACTCTGGTAAATAGTTTTGTTAAGGCAAACACTGCTTCTCCTTTCCCACAAGAATGTTTATAAGCTTCCTGGGTTCGTAGTTTTTAGTAGAGGGAATATCTTACTTGCACTGTTTTTCTCTGCCACTTGTCCTGTGCAAAATGGAGGAAGAAGACACTGACCACTTTTCTGATGACGAAATTTATCAAAATTTTGACAATCTTGACCCGTTTCAGTTGAACGAAGAGGAAAGAGCAGAGATGAATGCTGCTATAAATCGTGACAGTGATAGTGGTGATGAATTAGACAATGAGAATTTACCACTTATTTATCACCGGCACTGTTTCAAAATTTTCCACACCCGTGTCACCTATGTGTGACATGTGACAGAGGATGCAGACAAGTGACATGGACATAAGTGTATAGCAGTAGAACCCTGAAAGAAAAGTAGTGTAGTGTTTGTGTTTTTGGTCGTGATAACCTCCATATGATTCAAAACGAACATAAACATTTCTCTATTGCATGGCTGTTTTCTTGAATGAAACCGACATAACAGTTGAGGTGACAATGAGTACTGTGACAATCAGTGTGACTGGATACCTTGTTCTGTGCAAGTGACAGAGATATCAAACTGTAAGTTACTTCATTTTTGGCATGCTCATATCTAATCAATCGTTCGTTTGCATGCATTTGTCATAAAATGTTTGTATGTGACATAGGAAATGTCACATATGTTGACACCTGTCACATACATCACATATACAAGTGCAAAGTTCTTGTCTTAGAGAAAATCTACATTCAATTCTGCACACAACGGTATATAACACTTAATATTTTATGTTTTAATGCAAAATTCTATAAAAGATTTACTGAGGTACCCGTTTTGCACTCTTCTGCACCTCAGAAACCCAGGAATTGAAGGAAAATTTGATTGCACCAGTTTTCCTCCTTACAGGACTGAAGGGTAGCAGGAAGCTGAGCTGGAAAACTGGCTTGCTGTACTGAAAGGGTTAAAGACAGAACTTGTGGGTGGGGGGTGCATGTGTTTTTATTTATTTGATTTATTTATTCTTTTATATCGAGGATAATGGAATAAGCACTCATGTGCTTTTTTACATCCATTCCCCGTGTGTATGCAGTTTTGTAAATTTTGTCATCTGTTTCCACCGGCACACAATGGCCTACTCTTCCGAACAGCAGAACGGGTTTTAATGAGTGCGCAAGATGTTCTGCGTGCATTCACACACGGGACCTCGATTTATAGTCTCATCTGAAGGACTTTTGGGGAGAGTGGAGTCAGCATTGATGTTAGCTCCAGAGGAAAAAGCCTCTTGAACGAGATTTGAACCTGGGTCAGCAGATCACGAGCGCAACACTCTAACCACCAGGCTATTCCATCCTCCCCATGTGTGTGTGTATGTGTGTATGTGCGAGTGTGTATGTGTGTGTGTATGTGTGGATGCACATACATGTTAAGCAAAGACTTCAACACACTATAACAAATGTCTGACCTTGTTCTGCCTGGAGGTCCAGTTTCAGCTGTTTGTTCTGTATCCTCATTTGGTTGACATCATACATGGTGTACGCTGAAGTGTTCAAGAATGATGTGGGACCATCCTGAACACAATCACAACCATAACAATATCAATAATGATAGTCATTATCACCACCATCATCACAGCAACCGAAACAACAACAACAGCATCAGCAACAGCATGGACACCCAGTTGCAGGCACAAATGATCTTCTATAACAAATTCTACTTTTAACACAGAACTGAGTTTGCAAAGAAATTACTGAGAAGATAATTAAAAATACACATGCAAACCATTGCTAATATTGTCTTAGGTACAGTTCCCTGACACAGTGGCATGATTATATGCTCACACCTTTGCAACATAAACTAGCATCAAATGAGACATCTGTATTGTTCTTTTCTCCTAATCCTATATGTGTACATCCACGATGGGGCACTCAAGAAAACGGGAGGGAGGTAGAATTTACTGCTGGAGAGGGAAAAAGCGGAAATCAAATTCCATAATGTTGATTTGTAGTATGAGACAAGGTAGATCATAATGAGCAAGAGAGTGAGTGAGTGAGTGAGTGAGTGAGAGAGAGAGAGAGAGAGAGAGAGAGAGGAGAGAGAGAGAGAGAGAGAGAGAGAGAGAGAGAGAGAGAGAGAGAGAGAGAGAGAGAGAGAGAGAAAGTTGTGTGTGTGTGTGTTTGTCAGCAATGAGCTTTCCTCTCAATAGCAATTCATGAGACAAAGTAAGAGTTCATGTAGAGACTTCTTGTAAAACTGTACAGATCCATGAGACAAAATAGATGTTAAAAAATTGCATTTCACTGAAATCTGAGTGTATCTATTACTCTTGACATAACACAATATCAGATCTATCAATAACAAACACGATATCAGATCTATCAATAACAATGTCCACAAAACTGCCTTTTACCCGGTCAGTATCACCCATATCTCCATTCAACCCAGCCATGCTTTTGCTGTTGTCGTTATCTTCAGCATCTCTCTCCCTTACTGAGTCTCCGTCCATGTCTGTTTTGTCTCTTGACTGCAATTCTGAAAATAAAACATGTTATGATCAATGATGAAAATAAAATGAATGAATTTTTTTTTAATGAAATACCTTGAAGAGCTGCTTTAAGCTAATTCTTATCAACAACTTTTATACCACACCAAATATGTACATGTATGTATGTATGTATTATTTGTATGTGTGTTTTGTATGTGAACCTATGCATATGTATACATGATTGCATGTTTGTGCATGCATGCATGTGCATGTACATGCATGCATGCATGTGCACACATCATACAGCAGTCTTGATGTCAGAAAATGTCATGTTGCAAGCCTGGCTACAGTGTGTTTCACATTATTTTTATAGGGAAACTATTCATGCCATTAGATCAGCCCATGCCCCTGGCAGGGAGTTGCTTCCCTTTAGCTGTTAACTGAACAGTAGAGTCATTATTTTATGGTCAATCTGATCATGTTGTCTTTCATAAAGGGTACCAACATAAAAGAAGATGATTGGATCTTTCATAAATATGGAAACTTTTGACATCAAAACTGATTCTTGAGACTGAGAAAGCTTAACTTGGTGTAAAATCAATCTTATTTTTAGTTGTGGCCAAGCTGTTCAAATTTCAATACTTCTACCATATCAAGATAAGCATGTGACTTTGTGAGTGTTGAAACATTTTGGTTTTCTTTAGCATTCACACTCACAGACTTAATTTACAGTATTCTTTTTTTTCAATTTATAAAATATCAAAAGTACACAAAAGAAACTTTCAAGCTTAAATAATTATAACATGTGTGGCTTTCTCAATTTTATCATGTTTGCTAAATTTTTAAACAATGGCCAAATTAGTGTGTCACTGAATATCTATCACGTAAAATTCAAAGCAATTCCAGTGAATTATTTCAATTCCTCTTGTGGATTGCCATGTGACACAACCACTCCCTTTCAGTTTTATTTATGGTTCTAAATCGCAAATGTGCAGAGACAAAAATCTGTGGTATAACTTATAAGAAAAGAGATCTTATCTATTAAAAAAAAACAAGAAAAATCAATCATCCATTTACCATATTAATTTTGGGCAGCTTAATCTACTGAGAAAGAGATTATACAATGGTCATTGTATATGATTTGCTTTGTAATCTATCTATGATGTAAGTGCCAAAGATCACAGGAATATGAGAAAGAAAAGATGACTCTTGCAAACAGCTACCCATCATTCTTTTTCTAAATGCAGTGGGTAAAACTGAGTATGAGTCTATTCAACAAGCATGCACAATGTTTCATCTTACTAACAACAAAGCTGACAGCCTTTGGAACCATAACATTTAACAGTTAATGTTTTCACTAAATCAGTAAATGCTGTCACGTCAAGGAACTAAAACATCTTTTCATTCTTTTTTCTTTTGTTTGTTTGATTGGGTGGGTTGGGTTTTTTAATGTCATGTCAACAAACTAAAACATCTTTTCATTCTGTTTTCTTTAGTTTGTTTGATTGGGTGGGTTGTTGTTGTTTTTTTAACACAAACTGCTATCGAATGGGATGCACTTCTTAATAAATATCAAAACTTGCACAAAATATTACTTTTTATTACCTGCAAAAAAGTTCTACATGATAGCTCCAGATTGGCAAATATTTCTTATGAAGCAGATAGAGTATTGTGCAGAAATTAAGCAAATTGGTTGGTACATATGAGTAGGATAATACGATAAAATGAAATATTCTAACGTGTAATAGTAATAAAAACAAAAGCTATTCAATGCAAGTCTGGACTGGCTCCGTCAGAATGTTACTTTCGATCAAACTTTTTAAAGTTAAAAAAATGTACTGCACTATATTGCTCACCTGCATACCAATATAGTAAATCGTCCGTCCTATAAGGATTTTTTTGAAATCTAGATATATACCATGAACTGTGTGGTAAAGCAGCAAATTCTGCACGTACCAGCTCCAATTTTCTTTAGAGTTTCGGTTCTAGAACCGCCATTGTGTTTGTGTAGGAGATCCGGTCTGGCTCGGGAAAGCGTGGTTTAGAGCAAAATGATTGGTTGAAAAAGACTACACTGCTTTATGTGATGAAGTAGAAACCAGTTGCTACCAGCCAGGACTTCTTTCTTTCCCCTCCCCAGATCGATTGAGAGAGAGAGACAATGACAATGACAATGACAAATTCTTTTATTTCGAGGATAATGAATAAGCACTCATGTGCTTTTTTACACCCAGTCCCCGCCCGTAGGGATACATCTTAATAATAACCCAACACTTATACACTCTCACAGTAGAAACAAGGGGAAATAACCCTTTTCAAAACAGCCCCCCCCCCCCCCCCCCCACAAAAACAAGAGAGAGAGAGAGAGAGAGACGCTTTGACCAATTTATTTATTGTCATTGCCCAATGTGGCCTATTGACAAGGGGGTTACATACGACTTTCTTTTGTAAATACAAATAAATACAAGAAACATTCCATGATGCATTTAATGTAATGGAAAAAAACACCCCAAAAGAGCTCTCTATGAACGGATACGACTTTAAGCTCTGGCGTAAACTCAGTTTCAAACTGAACACAAAGTAATGTCAAGGAAAAACCACAGGAACCAATAAACAATAACTAAAATAATAACAAGAACATTCTAAAATACAATATTAGACCATCCAATGAAATTGTATGTGAAATTTTCAATAAATATTCTTGCTGGAGATTACTGCGTAGTTATAAATGTTTCTTTAGGTGTGTCACAAAATGTTGCAGGAGCATACAGAATAAAATGTACTTTAGTCACAAATGTTAAACTAATTAAGAGAGAGAGGTTTATTTTATTTATTTATTTTAATTCTTTTATTTCGAGGATAATGGAATAAGCACTCATGTGCTTTTTTCATCCAGCCCCTGTGTGTATGCAGTTTTGTCAATTTTGTCATCTGTTCCCACCGGCACACAATGGCCTACTCTTCCGAAAAGCGGAACGGGTTTTAACGTGTTCGCAAGATGTTCTGCGTGCGTTCGCACACGGGACCTCGGTTTATAGTCTCATATGAAAGACTCATCCAGTTCCTGTGTGTATGCAATTTTGGAAATGTTGTCATCTGTTCCCACTGGCACACAATGGCCTACTCTTCCGAAAAGCGGAACAGGTTTTAACATGGGGGCAAGATGTTCTGTGTGTGTGTGTGTGTGTGTGTTGTGTGTGTGTGTGTGTGTGTGTGTGTGTGTGTGTGTGTGTGTGCGCGCGCGCGCGCGCGTGAGTGTACATTAAAAGACTATTCCAAACCATACAGTATGTTGCAAAAACAAGGCAAAGAAACACAAAAATTAACAAAAACAGAACAAATGAAAAATACTTAAAATTGGAAAACGAACAATTGTGAACTACGTGTAACGGCAGCTGTAAATAAAGCACAGTGTACTTTACAAAAAGGAGAATACTGGGGATTGCATCAGAGACAATGCTATCTCAATTAGTAGCCTAATAACTCTGGATTGGTTAAAACTTCCTGCAGAGACTTATCTTGAAATGCTGGTAACAACTTATTTTAAAACCTTGACATTGATACAAAACACGAACATTGGAAAATGTTTCACTGCATCATTATACATAGTTGTTGGGTTTTTTAATTTGCTCGAAAGCATTTTTACTTTTAATCTGTGGATTGGAGAAACTTTTTTGTTCTAGTACAGGCTTTTCGAAAGCCGTACTGAGTACAAAGAGTTCTCAATATCCAGAACTGAACAAGTATGTTGGGGATAACCAGCCTCTTCCTATTTCTATTTCTTTTTCTTTTTTTACATGTTTCCAGCAAAATTTTGAAGCAAAGCATAACCTTCATGAAGAGAAATAGGAATACCTAAAACAGTTGAATAGCTGTATTGTTTCGCTGCCTTTTTGGCAACTTTGTCAACCTTTTCATCAAAATGAATACCACAGTGAGATGGAACCCAGCAGAAAGTAGCCTAACACTCGAACCTATCGAAATTAGAAAATGTACCAACAAAATAATTTCAATAATAAGATTCTGCCCATCCATCAATGTCGAGTTATTGAGAGACTGTAATGCAGATTTAGAATAAACACAGAAGAAAATTTCATATGTGTGTGTGTGTGTGTGTGTGTGTGTGTGTGTGCGTGTGCGTGCGTGGGTGCGTGCGTGCGTGCGTGCGTGCGCGCGAGTGTGTAGACACCATCCATGAGGGCGGAATTCGGCTACCTAAATAATGGGGGCAAAAGCGATCGCATAAGCAAAAATCTCACCATTAGTGAACCTCACAGCTCTAGCCGAGGAATGAAAAGAAAAGCAACCCCCCCCCCCCCCCCCCCCCAAAAAAAAAAAAAAAAACAAAAAAAAAAAACCACACACAACAAAAACACTACCACACTAGGCCTTGGGCTGTGATACTTTGGAATAAGAATATTTTTTTAGACCGTCCCTGCAACTTAAAAGTACAATGCAAACCAGTGGCATACACAACACACCTTTGCTTGTTTTGTTGTTATATCAAATAAGTCTACTTGACTTAAATGGCAATAAAATATTCTAAATCTGAATCTGAATTTGAATATCACACACACACACACACACACACACACACACACATCAAAGAACAAGACGAAATGGAGGGGAGAGAAGAGAGAGAGAGGAAGAGAGAGAGGAGAGAGGGGAGAACTCGAACTCGAACGGTTTATATTCACAAAAAGGCCATTGGCCCATACATGAAGGGGGTTGCCGAACTGCTTAGTATTTTGGTTTAAACACATACGCACACACACACACACAGCACACCACCCACCCCACACACACACACACACACACACAACACCACCAACATGTTACTGTATAACACAAAGTCAGCTACAAAAATATCACTTAGGATAACAATATCTCTCTTATTCTGAAGGCTTTACACAAATATAAAGTGAGGCTGCGCACAACCTCAGGATGACTTGATGCCAGGAGTAACAGAGTCTAAATAAATTAGGCTGTCTACTATATTTAACAGGGATGTAGTTCTGCCTAACATCCTCAAATACCGGACAGCACAAGACAAAGTGTACTTCATCCTCCGGAGCTTGCTTACATAATGGGCATAACAGCCTGAGGTCGTCAATATCATGTTCTCTGTATCTGAATGTATGAACATTTATATCTGATACACCAAGTCTAAACTTAGACATTAATCTTTTCAAATGTATATCCATATCAAGTTTTAGATAAGGTTTGACATCATGCGAACTTATAAATTGTCTGTACATTTGAAATCTTTCACTGTTTTGTATATGATTACTCCATTGCTGCCATCGGCAGTCAATCAATCTTTGCCTGAAAGCCTTAATAAACTCTCTACAATTTCCGACTCCTTGATTGAGCCAAACAAATCCAAACCCGAGTTCACACAAACAGGTACGTATTTGTGTTGCCCAGTTGTTTTTCCCTTTGACATCTAGATCATAAAGCATCTTGTAGGATTTAAAAGGTAGCCTGCTCTCATTCATATGCAGAATCTTAATCCAATATCTAATGCATCTTACAGCAGCATTAACAGAGAGAGGGTATCAATTAGTTTCACTATAAACAAGATCATTAGGTGTACGTCTATCTAAGCCTAAAAACTGCTTTAAAGCAAAGAGGTGTACTGATTCACAATATGTTACAGCTGCATCCAAGCCCCATATTTCTGCACCATATAACACAGTGGGTTGTATTTGTGCATCAAATATCTTAATGAACAAATCAAAAGAGTTATTATTCAATATTCGTAGTTTTTTCAACACAAATAACAAGCTTCGTTTACCTCGACTTGCCAGATCTTTACATGCAGTTGTGAAACTAAGCTTAGTAGAAAAACAGATTCCTAAATATTTATATACATTAATCACAGGCATGCTATTTCCATTGTACAACCATTTTTCATGAGCAGCTAAATATCCACCTTTTCTGAATACAACGATATTACTCTTACTCAGATTAACCTTAAGATCCAGTGCTGTTGAAGCACTGTTTAAGCTGTTTAACTGCTTTTGTAAACCTACGACTGTTTCAGATAGCAGGATAACATCATCAGCAAGCAGAAGAATAAACAACGAGAGAGAGAGAGAGAGAGAGAGAGAGAGAGAGAGAGAGATGTTTTTATTAATATATATATATATATTATTGAAATTGTCACATTGTCATGTAGTCGTCGTGGCCGAGTGGTTAAGGCGATGGACTAGAAATCCATTGGGATCTTCCCGCACAGGTTCGAATCCTGTCGGCGACGCATATTTTTTCTGTCTACAGTTTTTGTAGTACGATTTTTTTCCCTTCAAAATTTTAGTTCCAGAAAAATACCTTCATACAACAGTGTGTGTGTGTGTGTGTTCATTCAATATTGAAGAGCAGCAGTCACGGTTTTACGTTTTCCTCAGTAGTGAATTATAAAGCTGCGAAAAGTAATAGGCTATGTTGTTTATGGAAGAAATTAAAAGTTGGCTACCTTTAGTGTGTGAGTGTGTTTTTGTTGTTGGTCACATTGTTTTTGCTATCCTTTTTAGGGCTTTTTTTTTTTGGGGGGGGGGGGGGGGGGGGGGGGGGGGGGGGGGGGGGGGGGGGGGGGGGGGAGGGGCGGGGTTGGTGATGATCTTGTATTCATGTTTTCTTGTTTTGCTTTGATCTGTTTTATTGTGTAAATTTTATCCCCGGGAAGCCAAGAAAGAGGGAGCATAACTGACACGTGTGGCAGGACATGCTACCTTGAACACTGCATTGCAAACAGGAACCAGCCAACCTGTTAGCAGTAACGCAGTCTCTGATAATATCTTGATTATTGTGTCTGGCATTTATGTCATACTCAACAACTCAACTGTCTCCATTGCCGCTGTCGTCGGTAGGAGCCATTGTGTGCCAGTGGGACAAAATTGCATACAAACGGAGCCTGGATGTAAAAAGCACAAGGGTGTTTATTTAATTACCCTCGAAATAAAAGAACAAAAAAGAACAACAAAAACAAACAAACAAAACGAAAACGAAAAGGTGCTCCACCCAATGTCATCAGGGTTCGCCATCTTTCTCTGTCTCTGCTGAGCTTTGCGATCTCCTGTAGCCCTCCCATACCACTATCTCCGTGATGTTGGCAATATAAGATGTTTGTAGTCTGTCTCTTTTCCTTCTACTCTCATCCTTTACATTGGGAAACTATCTTTTATCCTCTTTCTTTTTTGAGATCAGATTTCAGCTTTAGTGGTTATTTGTGTTTCTGTTTGCATTTGATTTCATGCAATGAAAATTAAATCTGTAACGAGCATAGAAGCTCAAAAGAAGATTCATGGACACTGATTAAAAAACCACCAAAAACCTATCACACGTGGCTTCCAGCATCCTGATGACATACACAATATTAATCCATGAATTCTCATTTGATCAATTCATTTTTTGCCTGAAGAAAAAAATTCATTGCTTATGTCACAACCAAACAATATATTCTGATGAGACTATAAACTGAGGTCCCGTGTGCAAACGCACGTAGAACATCATGCGCACAAATTAAAACCCGTTCCACTTTTTTGGAAGAGTAGGCAATTTTTGTGCCGGTGGGAACGGATGACAAAATTTACAAAACTGCATATACACGGGGACTGCATGTAAAAAGGCACATGAGTGCTTATTCCATTATCGTCGAAATAAAAGAATAAATAAATCAGATGCTGGATATTTCAGTTTTGATACCGATACATACTTTTGTGTGAATTATAATGATACTTTGGGCTTTATGTTAACATGTTTGGTAATGTTTTGATTTTATAGTCATATCTATGACAAAGACTGTTTTCTCAGCTCTAAGATTCCTTTTAGTGACTGTTAGGCCATCATCATATGTTGTTGTTTTTTAAAGTGAAACTTCTTTCTCTGATGCTAATTACGCTTGACATGACCTGTCATGGGAAGATCCAAGGTTAGTTAGGCTATATTAAAAAGTAATGGGATATAGAATGCATCACTGACTTTCACCAAACAAAGCACATACCCCCCCCCCCCCCCCTCCCAACACACACACACATGGCGACAGCACTCTGTAAAGTGACCTACCATCAGAGGTCTAGTAATTATGTTTCCGGGGACGGTGGTCTGGCTAGTTGCTGAATGAGATAGGCTAGGTGGCAATATCTTATTGCGTTTGAATTGTTGTTCCTACGTCTCAAATATCCCTAGGGCTTCAATCAATCAGCCAATATATGACCTGTAATAGATAAAACAGCAGCATCCCCCCCCCCTTTTTAATTTTAAAAAAAATCTGTTTTCCCAGGACTTTACAATATTTAGTCTGTTACCATTGGAAATCATTGACCAAAAGATCATTATCATCAACATCATCACCACCACACACTCTGGTGTGTGTGTGTGTCAGTGTGATTGTGTGTGTGTGTGCAGCCCATTCATGTCAGGGATATTGCACTCTTTGCGACTTATTTGTGCAAAGGTGTCATACTGAAAATTAACTACAGAAACGTGTTTTTTAATTTTTATTATTATTAGTTGTATTTTAGGCAGGAGATGCATTTTACAAACTGATTTTCGTGTACGAAAATTATTGTTAACACAAACTCAGTAAAGCGACACGCCCATTTCGGGAGTATTCATTGTGACTTTATGTGACAAACTTTTCATAATATAAGATACTGAAAATATCAAAAGAGAACAATTTTTTATTAAAATTTCTGCCATCTTATACCCGTTTTTATAAAAATGGTATGTAAATTACATCAAACTCCAGGAAAAAAAGGAAACACTACGCAGCAGACGAGAGAGTTTCACTTTGTATTCATTTGCATATCAAGATGGAAGCGCGCCGGAATGACCACTCATACGGAAATGTTAAGTTGCAGTAGGAATTTGGTAAGTTTTATACCAGATAGATGGATAGTTATGTATGAGAGACAGACTGAAAGATTTAAAGAAAGCATTTTGCTTGTCATATGCAGGCAGAGACTTGAAAGTCAAAATGTAATTAATGATGATGACGATGATCACGAGTTTTGTCACTAGCCATTGCATAGATGAGAGATCAAGCGGAAATTAGCCAGTATTGCGTTGATATCAATCGACTTCAACTTGAGATGATGGAAATCAATGAGTGTTACTATTTGTTTGTGGAGTTAGAATACTGTACCCATAACAAATGGAAATATGACATGTGTTTGGGTCACGATTTGTCAAGCAATCACATAGACGTATTGTTTACAAATTTATACAGATGTTATATAAATAATATTATAAATGTTGTGGAGAAAGAGAAGAGATATGAAATCAGACTGACTGGAAAAGTCTCAAATTCTGAGTGCATTTCCCCCATGCCATGTTATGTGTGAAATGCATTTCAAAATATAAGGATGTGTATATTTCTTTTAAGGAGCTTAATTCCTCTTGACTGAAGACATCCATTCAGTCCCCCATGTAAAGAGGAAGCAAACAAGGAACAGTGAGCTTTTAGTTTTCTTTTTAAAAATTGGTTTGCATGATGGTGATTGTTATTTTTTTTTATGACATTAGGATTTAGGTTACAGTTCTACAGGAGAGAGAGAGAGATAATAATAATAATAATATGATGGAATTTATATAGCGCTGAATCTTGTAAAAAACAAACAAATTGAAGCGCTTGCACTCAATCATTTACAGGCATGCAACTCTCCTTAAACATAATGAGCAACAGATTTCAAATCCATGCGCGCGCACTACGCACGCACGCACGCACGCACGCACACACACACACACACACACACACGGAACAACACTTAGAAGGTGAAAGATGCTGTTGAAAATTAGGGACAGATATGTGGGGGGAAAGTCTCAGGTAGGAAATAAGTGTGTTTTGAGGCTGGATTTGAAGGAATCAAGTGAAGGCTTTTGACGAAGTGAAAGAGGGAGGTCATTCCAGGTGGATGGACCAGAAACAGAGAAGGAGCGACGGCCAACAGTGGTTTGTTTGAATCTGGGTGTTCGAAAGCACAAAGTATCTGCGGCTGAACGAAGGGAACGGGATGGAGTGTACAGGTGAAGACAGTTACAGAGATAAGAGGGTGCAGATTTGTGGAGACATTTGAAACAGAGGGTATAGATTTTATACTCCAGTCTTTGTGAGACAGGCAACCAGTGAAGAGATCGCAGAAGAGGAGTGATGTGTTCAGATTTTTTCTTTCTTAGGACCAGTCGAGCTGCAGAGTTTTGTATGCGTTGAAGAGAGTGGATAGATGATGCTGGTAGGCCAGCCAAAAGAGAATTACAGTAGTCTAAACGTGAAAGAATGAGACATGTGACAAGCTTGGAAGTTGCATCAGTGGACAGATACTTGCGAATCGTGCTTATGCGCCGTAATTGATAGTAGCAAGACTGGCAGGTCTGGGTGATTAATTTTTTCATAGAGAGTGTGTTGTCAAGAACTACTCCTAAATACTTCACAGAGTTGGACAAAGGAACTGACGTATTGCCGAATTGTATTGAAGTTTTTGTGATAGAGGAAAGTTTATGTTGAGTCCCTATGAGCATGGCTTCGGTTTTATCGGCATTAAGTTGTAACTTGTTCTGAGTCATCCAGTTTTGAATGTCTTGAAGGCAGTAGGACATATTTGTCAGGAGGGAAGGCAAGTTTTCAACAGTATCGCTGCACTGAAGCTGAGTATCATCGGCATAGAAATGATGATCAATAGGGTGGTTGTTTATTATATGTGAGAGTGGAGCAGTGTAGAGAGTAAAGAGAACAGGGCCCAGGACTGATCCCTGCGGGACTCCACATTCCATTTTGACAGGTTTTGATTGAATTTTGTTTACAATAACTTTCTGGAACCGGTCTGTGAGGTATGAAGTAAACCAGGTGAGGGCTGTGCCATTAATACCAAACGTATTTTGGAGGCGAGAAAGAAGATAATGATAATGAAATGTTATTTTCTGAGGGTAATAGAATCGGTACAAGAGAGAAATGTGTGTTTGTATGTGTGTGTGACTGTGTGTGTGTTCATTGTTTAGTTTAACATTACTTTAGTAGGACTGATGCAAGATAAAAAAAACAACCACCAAAACCCTCAAATGTTTATCTATAAATCAAATGTTTTCACTTTCTTCATGTTGTTTAAATTATATTGTGTTGTGGTGGTGGTGCAGGTGGTTGTGCTGTGTGTGTGTGTCAAACTTTTTTTTCCAGATGGTACATTGAATAAGCAGTGCAGTTTGTGTGTGTGTGTGTTTTATTTCTATTTTTTCTATTTTAATCTTTTCTTTCGAGGATAATGGAATAAGCACTCATGTGCTTTTTTTCCATCCAGTCCCTGTGTGTATCACTGTATGCAGTTTTGTCATCCATTCCCACTGGCACACAATGGCCTACTCTTCTGAAAAGGGGAACGGGTTTTAACTTGCGTGCAAGATATGTGTGTGTGTGCATACGGAATTACAAGTATGCATACATTCATTAACAAGTTGTATAAGTTGTAATGACTACTCTGTGTATCATATATGTCCATCCATGCTTGTTCAGTATTGACATGAATATGAAGAAAAAGGATTATGTAGTACTACTAGTCTACTACATTTGGTAATCTACCTTTACTAACATATCTAGATATCAAACCCACAATGGGCACATTGAGGCCTGTTAACTAGTGTTAAGGCTTATTACCCTATCATAATTTAAATTACAGATAAAAAAATAACAAGATTAACAAGTAACAACTTTAACAATAACAAGAACATTACAGTCCCTACATGGCCTGTAGGTAAAAGTGGCATTAGTGAAACTGTTTACTAAGGAAAGGGAAAAAATATACTTTATATTTTCACAAACTAGACACACATACACACACCACCCACCCACACACACACACACACACACACACACACACCACACACCACACACACACACACAACATACATACATACATACATACATACATACATACATACATACACACACACGCATGCACACATGCACAAACACATGCATGCACTCACACGCACATGCACACACACAGTACACAGAGAGAGAGGGAAAGAGAGAAAGAGAGTGTGTGTGTGTGTGAGGGGGAGGGGAGTGATTGAGAGAGAGAGGGGTAGGGTGGGGTGGGAAGGAGATATATACCTAGCAGCAGAAGAACTGAGAGATTATCTGTGTAATAATGAGTAGTTTAAAGACTCACTCAGCCAGTAGACACGCAATTTATCCTACATAACACTTTAAAAGGATCAAGTTCTGTTAACAAGGGTCACACAGTCACACAAAGGATCATCAAACATAGAAACATGAGGACAGTTTGAACAGTTGAGGCTTTTTGCTTCAACTAGTTCAAGTACAGTAGCTGAAGTTGATTCATGTGAGTTTGTAGCCCAGTCAGGGAATATGCAGATTATTCTGAAGACAAAATTTGGTTTTTTGAACTGAAGTTGCTCATGGGTTATGAACTTCCAAATCCACACACACACCACACACACACACACACACACACACACACACACACACACACACACACACACACACACACCACACACACACAGGGTTTTGTATTTATTGACTTAGAATAGATCATGTTGGTCTGTAACCTAGATTGTGGGTGTCTGGACAAAACATCACACTTTATGGCAGCACACACATAGTGAAGAAAACAAAAATCATTTTTGCAGTCCAGTTACTGAACACTGGGAGAACTTGACAGGGAATTCAAGTTTCTTGAAACAGTGGGAGTTCACAAGAGCATGTGTTTTACGTAGTACTTGTACTGTTATGTCATTGTGAAAATTCATTTTATCATTGAAAAAAACAAATATATGAATTTCAAAACAGGATTTACACTTTAAAAAAAAAAGCAGCCCTTACCTTTATTACTAAGGCAGATGCATACAAGTGTGCACATACACTTGCATGCACATGTATATTGTATACACACTCTACACTTGCATGCACATGTATGTTGTATACACACACATACAGTGACACACACAGTGACAACACAACACAACACAAACACAACACACAACCACAACCACACACAAAACACACACACACACACACACACACACACACCACCACACACACACACACACACACAAACACACACAAACATACACACACACACACAAACACACTCATTCACCCTCATTAATCTCGCCATATATCATACTGCATATCCCCTGTTCGTATGGACCAGATGGCCTGCAAAAACTGAGCAAACCATTTTTGTTATGATGATTGTTATTCTGTTCATACACGCACAGACACACATGTACATGCATACATACAGTTCAGTGGTTTTGAGGTAATGCACCCGTCTAGAAAGAAAAAAGTCCGGAATGAAGTGTGATGGTTCGATCCCCATTTCCCCTATCCGCTAGACCATGAGTGGTGGTATGGGTGCTAGTCTTTGAGAGGAGACAATAAACCCCATGTGAAACACACATTTAGCACATGTGAAAAGGCCACTCTGATATGGAAACAACTACACATGCAGACAGGAAAAGAAAAAAAAATAATGGGTGTTGCTGCTCTTGTGGTAAAGTGCTCTCCCTGGGGAGAGCTGCCTTAATTTCAATAATAATGATAATGATAATAATGTATGGAATTCATATAGCGCTGAATCTTGTAAAGCAACAAATCAAAGCGCTCAGATGACATTAAAATTTTTTTTTTTTAAATCGAGGATGATGGAATAAGCACTCATGTGCTTTTTTTTACATCCAGTCCCCGTGTGTATGCGGTTTTGTAAATTTTGTCATCTGTTCCCACCGGCACACAATGGCCTACTCTTTCGAAAAGCGGAACAGGTCTAACGTGTGCAGAAGATGTTCTGCATGCGTTCACACACGGGGCCTTGGTTTATAGTCTCATCCGAAGGACTTAATAATAAACAATAAACATAATAGAGATTAATCAATAAATACAACAAAATACAATGCAGTGCAATACGATATAACACATGCACTCACCCACCCACCCCCACACACCCCCAAACACACACACACACATACACTCTCATTCTCTCCCACCTCTCTCCCCCCCTCCCTCCTTCTCTCTCTCCTTCCCCCCCTCCCCCCCCCCCCCCCCTTTTCCCCCCCCCCCCCTCCCCCCCCCCCCCCCCCCCCCCCCCCTCCCCCCCCCCCCCCCCCCCCCCCCCCCCCCCCCCCCCCCCCCCCCCCCCCCCCCCCCCCCCCCCCCCCCCCCCCCCCCCCCCCCTCCCCCCCCCCCCCCCCCCCACCCCCCCCCCCCCCCCCCAAATTTTTCTCTCCCCCATGCAATGATGCATACATGTACATGCTGAAAGAATTCCCCAGGCCTCTCCACCCCTTCATTTCTTTCTGTCTCACATGTTGCAGAGGTGAGGAGAACAGCTGTCACAAAGTGTTAGCACAACACTAACCAGCAATATTATAACCCTGTAGATGTAGTGATCGTTGGAGCCCAAGGACTTAGAAGCAGACCGTATTGTCCCAGCAGTAGTGAAGTGTGTCCATACTTAGTCTCATGTGACACAGTCATTGAGGAAATGATTTTCCCCCCTTTTTCCTGCTCAAAGGACTTGTTTCGTAAATTAGACAAAACATTAATAACAGGCTACAAGTTTGTGCAGTGGTTGAAGAATTTGCCCCCAAGAGCAGAAATGGTGACACCGTGGTCTATTGATTAAAGTTGCTTAATCAATGGATGGATCATTGGATGAGAGTTTTGGTGGTTTGAGAATCGTTTCCTGGTTTGCCTGTAGATAGGTTTCGGCTCTGTTTACAGACAGGGAAGGTAAGGCAGCAAGTGACAGAGAGAGGGGATGGATTCAGCATGCCCTTAGGATACTGCAGTCGTATTAAAGAGGGCTGTTGTAATTTTACTACTTTGACATCATTATGATTATGATATGTGCTTTTTGTGTTGCTGAAAATAAGGACTAGTCGAGTTTATTATTTTGTATTGCTGAGGAACATATTGGTCATGATTGTAAATTTGCATTTCACATTGCTGAACACAAGCATTGGTCATGATTATAAATTTGCAATTTGCATTGCTTAAGACAAGCATTGGTTATGGTTATAAATTTGCATAGCTGAAGGCAAGTATTGGTCATGGTTATAAATTTGCATTTTGCATTGCTGAAGACAAGCATTGGTCATGATTATATAAATTTGCATTTTGCATTGCTGAAGAACAGTTTGGCCATGATTAAAAATTTGCATTTTGCATTGCTAGAGAGAAGCATTGGTCATGGTTATTTAAATTTGCATTGCTGAAGACAAGCATTGGTCATTATTATAAATTTGTAATGCTGTGTTGTGTGTGTTGTGTGTGTGTGATTTCTCTCTCTCTCCCCTCTCTTCTCTTTCCCTCTCTCTCCTCTCTGTCTCCTGTCTGTGACTGTGTTTTATTTTTTATTTATTTTATTCCCCTTTTTTATAGAGGATAATGGAATAAGCACTTATGTTGCTTTTTTTACATCCAGTCCCCGTGTATATATGTGGTTTTGTAAATTCTGTCATCTGTTCCCACCGGCACACAATGGCCACTCTTACGACAAGCGAACAGGATTACCGTGTGCGCAAGATGTTCTCTGTGTGTGATTCTGTGTGACTATACATCTCTCTCTCTCTCTCTCCTCTCTCCTCTCTCTCTCTCTCTCTCTCTCCTTCCATCTCTCTCTCTCTCTCTCTCCTGCTCTCCTCTCATTTCCTCCTCTCTCTCTTCTCTTGTTTGATTAATAGATTTGGGCTTACTCTCTTTGAGAATTGAAAATCAAAGATTCTTTGCATGAGAACTGCCTTTTCCTGTCTTCAAAACTGTCTGTATTTAATGAAGAAATTGGGGACGGGATAGCTGCAGTTGGTCGGAAGCACTCGCTTTTCCCCAGCCAAGTTAAGCAGGTCGGAGCGTTGGTTACCAGTTGGATGGGTGACCGTTTGCGCGCCTTGGCTTCAGTACAGTTCCCCCAGTTCACCCAGCTGTAAATGGGTACCTGCCCTCTTTAGGGTCAGGGAAGGTAAAGCAGCGAGGGAGAGGAGATGGGCGCCGCCCTCAATATGCTGGCCCTAGAGAAGTGAGGTCTCTGACGCCTCGCTCCCCTATGACCTTATAGGTTATGGGACTCCTTTACCTTTTAAAACTACAGGGTTTTTGAAGGAGAAGAAACTTCTGTTTAGCAAGAGCTGTTTCTCTTTATGATACTGCTTTTCCCCTCATGAAGTGGTGGATTGATGGTATTAAACTGTTAAAGCAGAACAGTCAGTTACCTTAGCACAGTTCAGCATCATGTGCCTTAACAAAGCTGGTGGCTCAGAAAATATCATGTATATTATAAACCATATTCTTTTGTAGAGTGAAGGTTGGTGTGCTATGATTCAGTGATGCAGTTGATGCGATGTTTTTAGAGTGTATAGAAAAGGGCTCCCTAATGTGGCCCTGGCTGTCATTTAGGGAATAAAACATTAACCTACATTCATTCACATACACCTGCAGGCACATTCATACACATCCACACACAGGACACTTACCCGACCCTCCCCCCCCTCCACCTCCCTCACACACACACATTCTGTCTTTTTCTCTCTCGGTGTTTCTCTTTTTCTGTGTAGATTGTTCTTAATTTTGAAAATTGGTGTTCAATTAGAACCTTTGCTTTGCATATATATGCATCCAAGAAATGGAGATTTACTGTTAATTCACAAACAGAAAAGGCACATGTATTAATAATAATAATAATGTATGGAATTTATATAGCGCTGAATCTTGTAAAGCAACAAATCAAAGCGCTCAGATTTATTTTATTTTATTTTATACCACTTTAAGTCACGAGATTTCTCTGCGTGAAATTCGGGCTGCTCTCCCCGGGGAGAGCGCGTCGCCTCAAGAGCAGCGCCACCCTTTTTTTCCTTTGTTTTTTTCTTTTGGTCTGCAAAAATTACTTGTATCATATGTTTTTTAAATGTCCCTATCCATTTGTCAAATACTGTACTCTATGTGGAAGTGGGAAGAAATATATATACATCAGAACGTCTATTAAGTGTATCAAATACTGGCTAAAACTTGTGAAACTTCCACAGTCATATTTTTGTAGGCAATCTTCTGACATGGTGGTTGTACAAATGGAATTGGGTAAGAAGAATTGGGCATATCAAGTTAAAAAGTTTTTTGTCACAGAACAGGGTTTTGGAATTGTGTGGTTTTCTTAGGAAGTAGGTAATGAGCGTCAGTGTATTTCTGAGTTTTAAGACAGTTTCATTTGTTCATTTTTTAACAAAATTGGCACTTAGGTATATGGAAAGTAAAGATAAATAATGCGGTTTTTTCTGTTCAAGTGTGTATTTCAGACTGAAAAATAACTTTGAATAGTTACTGACAAATCGCAACAATTACATTTTGCAAGATTTAAATTTTTTTATATTAAAAACACTTGGTTTTATTACAAACAAAAGATGGTTTCAACCTGAGATATCCACACAGTTCCCATGCCATATGTGTAGACGTATTTTTGATGATGAAGTACGTTTTCTATTTAATTTCAATGTGAAGCATGTTTCAGAAATGAAAACTGTAGTCTTTTCAATTTAGAAGCTTTCCAATGACAAATCTTTCTTATCGTCTGATGATGAAACTCTATTCAAATCTGTTGCAAAGTTTATTACTGAAGCATAGAAACTATGACAACCATAGCTTAACACCAGTTAGTCTAATATTTTGTAACACAATTAGACAAATTTTATTTATATTGGTGTAATCTCCAGCAAGGGTATGTACTGAAATTTCTCATAGAATTTGATTGGATGGTTGAATACAGCATTCAAGAGTGTTCTTGTTATAATTTTTAGTTGTTGTTGATTGTTTCCTGTTGTTTATTCTTTATTTATTTTGTGTTCAGTTTATAGTTGGGTTGATGCCAGAAATTATGTAGTTGTATCCATTCATAAAGAGCTCTTTTCTTTTTATTACATTAAACATGTCATGTAATTTCTCTTGTTTTCTGCTTTTGTTTTTTTTATTCACAAAAGAAAGTCTTGTGTAACTCCCTTGTTAATAGGTTATATTGGGCAATAACATAAATTATTCAAAGGGTCAAAGTGTCTCTGTCTGTCTGCCTGTCTGTCTGCCTGTCTGTTTGCCTGTCAGTCTGTCTGTCTGTCTGTCTGTCTCTCTCTCTCTTTCTCACACACACACACGCATGCACGCACGCACGCGTACACACACACACACACACACACAGAGGCACATGCTTGTAAACATCAAACAACAGCATGGAAACAGAAACTGAGGAAGTAACTCTTCCTTCTACCTATCCAGAAATAATTTACCCCCCCCACCCCCAAAAAAAGCCCCCCCCCCCCCCCCCCCCCCCCCCCCAACCAACAACAAAAGCAACAAAAGACCACAAAACCAAAAAAACCCACTACAACCCCCCCCCCCCCCCCCCTCCAATTTTGCAACCATCAACCCCTTTTGTAGACTCCTCCTTTTCCTCCTCCAACCCCTTTTGTAGAACTTTATTACACATTTCTTCCCATCCTCAGTTCCCCCACCCAGGCTTGTTTTTGGGAAAAGTGCATGTTCATTTTAATGTCTATCCACTAAAAAGTGATATAGACAGACTTGTTTTTTTAAAAAAAGTGTTCCCCAGAAAGAGCAGCCTGGTGGTTCTTTTCCCACTTTTTTTTTTTAAAAGCCATTTTCATGTGCCTGTGAGTGAATGTGAGATTAGGAGAGGCAAGGGCTGAGGAGAGAATATAGGACATGGATAGTAGGAGAAATCAGGGACAATAGGAAGCTGTGTTGGACCTGAACTTTTGCTGTATGTGACTGGTATTGTTCTTAGGTCCTGTTGACACATAGAGATACATGTGTCATGGTTATCAGACATAATCATTGTGCTGTGAAGGGAATTTTGATGCGTACTGTTTTCTGTGTTGCAGTCTGCACAGGACCATGAAGCCATTTTGGACCAAGGAAAGACCACCAGTGTGTGTGGTGTGTGTGTGGGTGTGTTGTATGTAAGCAGTGATTGTGAGTGTGTGTGTGTGGGAGGGGTGGGTGGGTGGAGAGAGAGAGAGAACATGTGTTAGTGTGTTGTTGTATTAGTGTTGTGTGTGTGGAGTGAGGGTGTGTGGGTGGAGTACAGTGTGAATAATAAAAATAATGTTTGGAATTTATATTTCGCGAATCTTTAAAGTGGAATGTATATAAATTTAAGGAACATTTTTTTACCTATGGTATTTTTTTTTGGTGAAATTCACTTTCCAGATTTCAGATTTAAAAAAAAGAAAATCGCATTCAAATTCAGAGTAACTTTCTATATACTATCTACACCATTTAGATTGCTGTTTTGAAAAACACATTTTTGCTCCATATTGTAAGTTCATTAATTTTACTTTTTTTTTTCTCTCAGGAAGCTTTAATTTGTAAAAGAAAAAATCCCCTTTTGTGTCAGATTTGGGGAAATTTTTTCATTTGATTTGTTTTAAAAAAAAAAAACGATTCATTTTTGTACACTTTTTGATTTTGACCAATCTGCATTGGATGCCAACATGTATGTGAGTGTACGTGTGGGGAAATTAGAGACAGAAAAAATTATCCCTTTGGTCTGCTTTGTTGAAACTATTCTCATACTTTACACCATTGGCCCAGCTTTTTAAATTATAGACTGTTCTTTTCATTTATTTGTTTGGGCATTTCTGTCATTCTGTTCTCGAAATATAAGGGTTTTAAATTTAGAATCCATTCACAAGTTTCATCTTGTTTTTACAAAAAAATTCCATAAAACTTGTTTTCTTCTGTCAAATTTTCCAAGAAAGGGAAAAAAAGAAGAAAAAAAATTCTATGTTATATTGTCAAATAATATTTAAAAGACAGCATGTGTAGTATAGGGTTGATAGATCCTGAATGACTGATGACGGGTACATGAACTTCAAGGTCATTGGGGTTATAGTTCAAATTCTGGAACCTATAGTGAATCCAGGGCTTGAGCACCCTTTCAATTCAGGCCAGCCTGCGTAGCTTTCTTTACATGAATGCATTAATTTTGCTCAAAGAAAAATTTGTCATTCGAGTAAGAGTGTCTGGGCCCTACTTAAAAATTATTTTTTAAAAGTGGCTTTGGATTTTTAGCTTGGAGTTTTCTCCAAACAATGCACTCCCCCTTTAAAAAGACAAAAAAAAATCTTCTGAATTGGAATCAACACAAAAAACTTCTCATCGGTTGTACTTTCAATCACACGTGATTACGGGGGATGGGGGGAATAAACAAATGAAAAATTGAACAAAGAACAAATTTTTTTAAAAGGGGTTTATAGAATAAGCAAAAAATAGTTTTTTACATCCAGCCCCTGAAAAAAAAAAAAAACGAAAGTAAAAATTTTCAATACATAGCATGAAGAATGTATAAAGAAAAAAAAAATACATACTTTTGATGATGGATTTTTCCATGAAAATTCATCCCTTTCTAATTTCATACATGAAAAACATTTTTTTTTTTAAAGTAAAATAAACAGGAATAAGCCAAAAGGATGGCACTGCAAATTAATTAATTTTTTTTTTTCATAACACCCCCCCCCCCCACAACACACAACACACATTATAAAAAAATATATATAATATATTTTTAATATTTTAAATATCTACTAACACACACACTTACTTACAACTTTTAACACACATATAAAAATACATACTATACACACACACATATACAAAAAACATACACATACCTACATACATTACACATACACACATACACAAACCCACATAACACACATAATATACATAAAAACTACAAATATATAAAAACATATATATATATATATATTACATACCACATACACATATATATAATCCCGTATATCCCAACAACACTATATATAATACAGTTTTTAAAAAACATACAATACATACACTACATCACTTTACATAAAATTTAAAGACAAATGAGAAGTTCAAGAAAAAGTTTTTTTCAATAATGTAAATGGAAATAAAAAAAAGGAAATGCAAAAAAGGGGAAGAGAAAGAGAGAAGAGAGGGGAAAGAGACAGACGACAGGCAACAGAGGGGGAGAAGAAACAGAGACAGGACTTTGGGAGAGACCTACAAGACAAGACAGAGCTGACAAGAGAGAAAACAAGAGAGAGGGGACAAAGCGAAAATAGATAATAGATAGTGGTAATAGACAAAGGGCAGGCAACAAACAGACGGGTAACAGACGACAGACAGTTAGATTGACAAGACGGGAAAGTGAAGAGAGAGAATGGATGGAAGAAATCAAGGAAAGGAAAAAGGCCATCCTTTATTTTTTCTTAGGGACATGGGAATGAATATTTTCGGATCCTGCTTTCCAAATGCCCTTGGGGGTAAAAAAAAAAATCCCCTTTCATATACACATCAAGTTCCCAAAAAACCCATGTGAAATTTGCATAAAAAATCAAATTTTTAAAATTTCCACCAAAAACCCAAAAAACAAAAAATTTCAAGGGGGGAAAAATCTTGACAATAAATTTATAGAAAAGAGAGAGAGAGGAAAGAAAAAGAGAGAGAGGAGAAGAGAAAAGAGAGAGGGAGAGAGCTCTGTTTGCTCCATTCATTCATTTTCCCCCATGGAACATAAAGTTTCGCAAAATACAGGGACATAAACCTTTCCATCATACGCAACCCCAAATTGGTCGCATACACTCACAGCTTAATGAAAAAATAATGTTTTAATGGCCCGTTTCCGGGGCGAGTGCTCTCCCCGGGGGAAAGCACCCGAAACACACGCGAGAAACGTGCCGCGACCCAAACGGCTACAATCAATAAATTATAATACAACCGACATAAAATATCATACTCAAACTCTTAAACATTCATTACACATTGCACCCGGACACTCCGCTTGCCTGCTTGCCAACCACACACACAACAAAACTCCCCCGCGCACACACCACACACACACACACAAAGTATAGGTGCAATGAAAAGAAAGTTATTAATTTAAAACTTTGCCGTGAAAACTTTCACAATTTTCGTTATTTTTTCATTTGCAATGTTTTGTCATAAAACGCTCATTACATAAAAAAAAAGGTGATTTTTAAAAGATTTTCTAAAGGATTATGGCTAAAATCTCTTTAAAATTGGAAGCTGTTCCAAAAGGGAAACCCACCAGTAGTAAAATTTTTTTTTAAAAGATATCAACCTTGGGAGGGGCCTGCTTTTTTGAAATATCCCTGTTGTTTTTTATATGGAAACAATTAAAATTGGAAGTGGGTGCCGCTCCATTAATTACCTTATGCATCAACAGTCCCCTTGTTGTGCACACTCTGTTTTTAATGGTTAAAATACCCAATGTTTTATAATCTTTTTGGGTCAATGAACTTTCTTGAAGAACAAATTTTTAGATCGCTTGTGTAGCCCAATAAAGTTTTTAGAGATTTCCCTTTGCGAACCCCCAAAATGTAGAGGCAAAGTCCATAATCACTAAATTTGGTTTGAAAAAAAAAGTTTACGGCTGAATGTTTAAAAAGTTTTTAAATTTTTTGATAGCTAACACTTTTTGGAGATTCGTTTGCAATATGAAAAATGTTGTCTGTCCATGACAGGTTATTGTCAAATAAAACCCCAGTACACGTGCAATTTAAAAACTATTTCCACACTTGTCCGGCAACTAATAGAAAAAAAATGTTTAAATACTTTTTGTCTTTTTCTGTCTGTTTTTTAAACAATGCATTTTTTTTTGTGTATTTAGCACATATATTGATTTGCCCAACGAACAAATTTTTGTCGATCTTTTTTTGGGGTTATTTGTTAATTTACAAAGGTAACATTTTTTCAACATGGAACGTCTCGAAAATATTCACAAGTTTTTGCTAATGCTTTGGCAAATCATTTATATTAATATTGAATAACAGGGGGAAACCTAGTACGGATCCTTGGGGTATCCATTTTTAATAGTCTAAAAACTAAACAGAAAATTCACACACACAATTTGTTTTCTATTGTAAAAAGGAGAAATTATTGGGAGTGGAAACTGAAAACCCTATACCATTAATTTTTTTAAAAAGAAGAGTAGGTTAATGACATCAAATCCCTTAGCAAAGTAATGAAAACTCCCAAAGTTCATTCTTATTTATTTTTTAAAGCCATTTATCAATCTTTTGGGTTTAGTGCTGTATGGCAAAATTTTTTTTTCTCTATACTGTTCTTGGATGTTCAATTTGTATTTGTTCAAGGGTTATTAAAAGTAGTCTAATTTTTTTCGGGGCTTTGACAAACGAAAAAAAATTGATAGGGGCCTAAATTTTGGAGGGGTTTGTGGGGTCCCCTTTTTTTGAAAATTTGGAATTACCCATGCTTGCTGAAACAAAAAGGAAAACATAGTTCTTGTTAATCACTTTAAAAATTAAGTCATGTTTTCCTAAAGGGGAGCAATTTGAGTTTTTTCCCATCTAATTTCTCCAACTTTTGTTTTTAAATTTTTTGGGAACAAAAAGAGCCGCATTAATTTCTGGTCTGATAAAAAGGGAAATATTCACTTTACATCATATTTTTTGCAGAGAAATTTTTTTTTTTAAAATTTTTCAAATCATTTTTTTCCCGTCATTATTTAATAACAAATTTCCTGCTTTACAATAACGTTGTTGTGTTTTGGATTTTATTCTTTTTTTGTCGTACTTCAAATTTTCTTTTTTGGGTTAATTTATTGATTATTTCCAGACTGCCCCTTGACCCTTTTTTAGGGTTAAAAATCTTGAAAAAAATTTTAATTTGCTTTACCTTCAAGTATTTCTTTTTCTTTGTTCTTTAAATTTGCTGTCATTTTTTTGACTTAATTGTTACAAATTTATTTTTTTTTAAAATCTCTTTATTAAACATGGAGGTTTGATGTGGTTTCACTCTTTTATTTTTAAAAGGGGCATGTTTTCTAATTCTATGAAAATTTTACCCAGATTTCTGTTCCTTATCAGGATCTATATTGGAAAAACCTGGAAAAAAGTTGCAAGTCTGAAAGAAAAGAGTGCTTATTTTTCAAAAAACATCTGTAAGAAATCTTTTGTGCTGCCTGGCCCTTAAACTCCTTTTTTTGACCACTTTAACACAACAGGATTGGCACTGCGCTAGATACAGAAAACATATTTCTTTGATTTTTATTTTTGATTTGACATACACATGGTCTATAAGGGAACGAATTGACTGTTTCTCGGTCGGACAATCAAAATTTGACTTAATTACATTATTCATACAGTTGTACCCACGAGTCTAAACGTTTCAGGAGGTCAAGAAAAAAGTCACCAAAAAAATCGTCTCTTTATCTTGAAGCTCGAGCATCCATCATAGCCAAAAAATTTTCTACCAATTTGTTTTTTCAGCGGGGTTTCTGTAATAAACCAACGTTTGGTTTTACAGTGTTTTTCTTTAATTTTATCCAAAAAGATCTACCCCCATCCCCAGCTTTTTGTAACCCTTTTATTGTGCAGACTGATATAATACATCAGTATCCTGTTTCCTTTCTACTTTTTGGATCACTGCGAAAACAGACTGAAAACCAGGTAACAGACATCTAAATCCAAGGCGGTTTGTTAGTCGGTTTTTAAAAACAGAAAATGAAAATTATTTCCCGAATTTTTTTAAAATGAAGAAATTCCGAAAACTTTTCATGCATTTTTGATTTTAAGAAAACCCAACGTACCCCTTCCTTTGGGGCCAATTTTTGCGACAAAATACCATAATAATAATATTGTTAAATAAAGACCTATAAAGCCAAAAAGGAATCAAGAACTTTTAAACATAGCCACAAAAATTATAAAATACCACATCACTTTTTCATTTTTTACAACTTATATTCCAGGGGAAAATGTATTTAATAAAAAAAAAAAAAGAAAAAAATGTTGCAATAAAAAAAACAAATCTTATAAAAAAAAAAAAAATCAAAAAAACGTGACACTACCTTTTCTTAAAGGCATGGAGATATTAAATAAAAAAGATCAAAATAATCAAGAGAATAATTCCCTCTCCCACAAAAAAACGGGTATTTTTCAATGAAGCTCAAGATAATTTCAGACCTGTGTCGAAGTCGTAAACACTGACTGCACACGACATTCACAGAATTTTCACACACCACACACAACAAGTCAGTACATGGGGGAATTTGGGTGCATATGGGGGTCCCCCCCAGGGTAAAGGGGGGAAATGAAACAACTAAATAGTAGCATCATAGAACCTATGCAATTTTATTTCTTTAAAGTCTATAAAGCAACATTTGACAGGGTATAAAAATCGCAGCATGCGATTGTGAACTCCACCACGAAATGAGTGCGTTGCATCTCCCTGACCCACCTTTCTGTAGGAGCGGGGGGGGGGGGGCCAGTTTTTTCTTTTTGAGTTAAAAATTTTTGGTTTGTTAAACTATACCCCTTCTTCTTCTCCTTGTACTGAAGTAAAAGGAATAATTTTTTTTCCCTTGGCTTTTCAAAGTAGTTTAAAAAACCCGACCCTCATCTGACCACCTTTTTACAATGAAATATTTTTGTCATTTTTCATTTTTTTGATTCACGTTTATTATTTCAATTTGATGTTTTCTGTTTTCCCCATCTTTTTTTTTTGGGTATAGAATTCCTTTTTGTTGCGAACTAACTTTTTATGTTAACAAAAAACATTGACCTGGGCAGTGTGACTCTTGGTAAGCGTCCTATATGAAAAATATGAAGAGACGTTTGCCTGAAGTGCAGTAAAATGATCATGCATTCAATAGGTGCACCAATCAGGAAGATCAGGTGAAATATTCTTGTATTATTTGAGCTTCTGCCGTAAACAAAAGAGTCAGCAGCACTTCCCGGGCACCATTGGTGTGTGTGTTTTGGGGGGGGTTTTGTGTGTGTACTTGATGATTACATTTGCATACAAACGGAAAAAGGATTTTTGTCAATTTTTCCAATTTTATTGGCAATTGAGTGAAAAATTTCAAATCAATAGAGGGATGTATAGCAAAATGGTTAAGACCTTTTTGTTTCAATCCAGGGGTACATGAAGTTTGGGTTTCCCTATCTGGCGGGGGCGTCGGGTTTTAAAGGGTTGGGATTTTTTATGACCCTCAAGTCAACTTAAAGTGCAGACCTTCCAACCTTTTGTTTTTTATGCACGTGCAGTTAATGCGAAAGCGAAGTGCCAAGGCCTACTTTAAATTTTGTGTTTTTTAAAATGAATATTGGATTGTCTATCCGTGACAAACTCTTAGCAAAAAAACCCCCGCAATTTTCTTAAAATGGGGGGGGGGAAAAATTTTTTGGGGTTTGGAGTATGGCTGCCTAAACTTATGAAGGTATTTAAAAATGGTCTTCTGCAAATCTCTTTCATTGTGCTTACAATCTGACGCAATGCCCTCATGGGAGTGTTGTCTAAGACAATCAGTTTTTATTTCCAGGGGTACATTGAATAAGCAATGCATTGGCTTTTTTTCCCCCCATAAAGTCGGATTTGATTTTTTTGGCTGACCCCAGAGTGTTAAGTTTGGGGAATGCCTTCTGCAACGACTATTGAGCGAAATGCTTTTTGCTGCTTGAAAATTGAAAGGGGGATCAAAATGAAACTCGAATACAAACCCCATTTCCAATATGCAGTGAGTGCTTTTTTGTTGTGTTGTGTTGGGTTTTTTTTGTACTTTTGTGTGGTGTGTGTTTCCCGGGGAAGGGGCCCTATGAGGTGTTGCTTTAATTTTTCCCTTTTACTTTACTGTCCAGGTTTTTAGGTAAGCGCTTTTTTTTTTCTTTCTTCTTTTTTACTTCCTTCATTTTATAGCAAAGTGGCAGATAATTATTAATCGGGGGGAAGGTTTACTGCATGTTGTAGGTATGTGGATTTAAAACCCCCTCCCTGTTTGAGTAATGGAAAAGAAGGGAGTAAGAGTATTGTAGTTATAGTTGTTTTTTGTATGTAGTTTTTTTGTTGTTGTGTGTTTTTGTGTGCGTGTTCAAATTTTTTAACGCTTTTCACATTTGTAAAAATAAACGGCGTGTTTGTGTGTGTTGCCTGTAGTGCTTTGCCTTTCATGGGAATGTCAGATAGGCAATTTAAAACTGTTAATTGCTTTATTTTGTCTTTTTTCAAAATTAAGTAAAGAAAAATGTACCAAAAAATAAAATAAAGGGAAAAAATATGAAATAAATGCAGACGGGGAAGGGAATAGAGAACGAAAAACAGACAACCATTGTACTAAATAATGTAAAAAAAAAAAAACCAAAAAACCCACCCCAAAAACCCCAAATAATTACAGAAAAAAACATGGCCCGGAAAAAAAGTTTGGTTTTAACCAAAAAAAGTCAGTAAAGTTAAACAAAAACCCTGTACCGGATAAGATAGCATTTAGGCAAATATTACAGAAGGGGGAAAAATTGGATTTCCGGGAAAAACGGGCTGGCTTTAAAAAAAAGAATCTTTTTTCTTCACAAACCATTGAAACTTGCGGGTTACAAGGAAAGAATTTTAACCTTTTTCCCCAGGGGTAACCACTGTGGGGGTTTACCAGCTTTTTTTTCCCCTTTTCTTGGGTAATCACCCCTACGGGGTTACAGTATACACATCCCCAGTGCTGTGTACGGGGAAAGAGGGGTTTTTTCCCCTTATGTGGGATGTGTTAAACATAGCTCTAGGTGGACCTTTAGCCAAAATTTGATTTGTTTTCGGTGGTCAGGCACTTTTTGGGGGTTTTTCGTGGGGACTTGATTTTACTTGTGAAACAAAAACAAGATCACAACCTCAAATAAAACATCATCACTTTTCTGCCCCAAACTTTTTTTGAGCTTTAGCGGCTCGCCAATGCTACTTTTTGGGACTGCTTTTTTGAGGCATTCACTTTGTTGTTTGTTCGTTTTTTTTACCAACTTGGTTTTTTGTAATATCTTTTTTGAAATTGTTCTGGAAAATTTTTTTTGTAGTTTCGACCAGTGACAAAATCGTAGAAAGATAACTGAATGAATGTGGATTAAAAATTTTGTATTTTTTTTGAAGTTATTTGTGCTTAATGTAAAAAATTTTGTGTCTTCTGTTCTTCCATTTGCTTGAGTTGAAAAACAGATGAGGTTTGGGGTGATGTTGGTTCCATTTGGAAGAGGAAACAAGAGAACGGATGACTGATGCGATTTTTAAAAATTTTTCAATTTTGGTTTAGTGCCGACGGGGGTTTTCAACTTTCCCCCAAGTTTTTGTGTAACCTTTTGACAAAGGCAAGTATGTGCTTAAAATTTTAATGACATGCGTCACAAAAAGGTTTGGGAATTTTTTTTTTTTTAAAGTAAGTAAATTTAAAATTTTGCTAATGAATCATAGCTTTTTTTGGGGGTTTTTTGGGTTGTTGTTTTTTTTCCGATTTTTCTGTGATTCAGTTTTATCGCACTTTGGTTGTTTTGTTGATAAATTCAAATCCTAAAAGGGAATGAAAGGATAGTTTGTATTGTGTCCTATGTTAAAGCATTTGATAAAAATTCAGCAATATTTTATTTTGTTATATATTTGCATGTTTATCATATAGATGAAAAAAGGAAAAGAAAATGGTTTGGTCTCTTACGACAGTATGCTTCATTAGGCATAAATAATAACAAAAGTGAAAAGGGTGCTTTGAAAATAGGAAAGAGCTTTTACTTGAAAAACAGGTTTTGGGAGGAAGAAAATTTATTGATTTTTTTTTTAATTAAATTTTTTGATGGGGAAGGACATGGATAATAAGGTAACGGGATTTGGTATTGTTTTGGCTCTTCAGTATTTTTTTTAAGGAAGGATTCGTGCAAGGTCAAACAAGTGAAAAAAACCCCATTTTAAAAAGCAAGTCAAAAAAAAATTTGCTCAATCGAAGTATTTATTTCTTGTTTTCCGTAGTTTGACGCAGCTAAAAAAGCATTAATGCATACTAAAAGTAGATACATTTTCCACATTTTTTTTAAAGTAAAAATTACGGGAGTGAACAGACTAAAAAGGAACAAACGGGGAAAAAAAACAAGAAAATTGATATGTGTAGTAAAACCATGGCTGATAGCAATTAGGGTTTTTTAAATTTTCCAGGGCTGACGCGATTATGTTATTTTATATAATAAAATATATTCCGGGCTATAGCGATTAGTGTATGGTGTTTATTCCAGACTTTAGTGATTAGGATGTATTATATTCCGGGGGGATAGAAATTATGTGTAGTAATTTCCAGGGCTGTAGCGTTTATGTTATGGATTATTTTCCGGGGGTGATACGATTTTTTTATGTATATTCCAGGGCTGTAGCGATTATGGTCGTATTTTCCGGGCTAAGCATTTTTGGTATGGTTTTTTTCCCAGCGGATACGATTATGTATTGTTTTTTAATTTTTCCCGGGCTGAAGCGATGATTGTTTTGTTTTAAAATTTCCCAGGCTGATGAGTTGCAATGGTGAATGTGTAACTGGTGGTGCCCAGGGTTGGTGATGAGGGAGTCGGGGTGGAGGGCTGAGGGGTGTAAGTGTCCCTATTAGAGGGTTTTCCGAGTGAGCCCCTTTTCACCAGCGTGGACACAGGGGGGTTTTCCAGAGTGCTTTCTTTTCCCCTCATTTGGACATGATTTGCAGTTTATCAGTTCCGTAAAAAATCGTTTTTTTTTCAACCATTGTGGTTAGCACTTTGCTCTTTTCCTTTTTTCCTTTTTTGTTTGAGATTTCATGCTTTTTGTGAAAAGAGACTGAAATAAACTCAACCCAAACCCCCGAAAAGAAACTTTTTTTGTTACCTAAATGCAAACCCAAGCTTACAGCCCCCAAGAGGGAAAAGGGCTGCCGTTATTTTTCCCAGACACTCGACAATGTAAAGGGAACGGGAAGAAGTTTAACCAAACGCGTGAATCTTTTTTTCATTTTTAACACAAATTTTTTGCTCGTTGAGCAGAACTTGTGAAGAAGATTTTTTGTGTGTATTTTTGTTCTTGGTTGAATCTTTTATGAAAACACAATTCACCTTTTTTTTTTTTTTTTTGGATTTTAAAAAAAAAATTGTCTCTTTTTTTTGGTGGTTGCCAACAATGTACGCCCAAAAAAAAAAACGTGCAATAAGTGTTGAAATAAAAACGGTAGGGTTGATATAAGTCTGCGACATATTGAAAAAATTAAAACTGCATTAAGATTCTACCCCCATTTTTATGAATGGTTTTTGGGTTTACATAAAGGGAAAGTATTCAAAAGCCCCCTGCGTTGGAAAAGTTATTTCAAAAAACCCTTTTGGGTTTCTTTAGTAGAAAAGAAACTTGAAAAACAGGGGAAAAAATGTTGGGGTGTTTTCTATAACAATGTTGTGCGTTGTTCACAAATTTTAATTAGTCCCCCTAAGCTAAAATGAAAAATCGGGGAAAAAGACAGAGAGAAGTGAAAAAAACAAAAAAAAACCAACCACCCCTTTTTTTGTGTTTGGCTTGAGTTTATGATTTTAAGTTTTTTGGATATTTTCATGTTATTTTTTTTATTTTGTTTTGTTGATCTTTTGTACTTTTGTTTTGAAAAAAAAATCAGCTTTAAATAAGTGGTTAATGAAAAAAACCCTGCAGCAAACTTTAAACATCCGGCCCTTGTATACAGACTAAAAGTTTACCATTTGAGCACACATCCCAGTTGAAGTGGCCTTTGGTTCGTTTATTAAGCAAAGAAAAAAAAATTTTTTTTCTCTCTGCTTGAATCTTTAAACCATGAGAAGATCTTTTTTTTTTTTGTTTGTTTTGTTTTCAAAACCGTTACCTTAAACAGGCAACATTAATTACTCCAAGATTCTGCTATAAAAGGTTCAGGTTATGTGTTGTCAGTAATCAGCAAAGTTTTAAAAGGTTTTTTGAAATGGTTGATTTTTGACAGTATGTTATGAAAAAAAAGGGAAAAAATGTGAACCACGGGGAAAAAATCAAAAAAAAGCTTTCCTTCTCGGAAAAAAATTGTCCAAATTAACTCTTTTTTCTTCTTCCAAAATGTATACTTTAGAAACAACGGAGCATAAAAAGGAGGTGATTTTGTTCTTTTTTTTTGGGAAGTTTACGGGTATTTTTTTGTTTTGGGTTTTTGTTGATAAATTTGTTGAAATGATATCAGCTCTATAATCTTCATGTTTTAATGAATTTATGTAAAAAGGGGGGGTGGGGTATTTTAGGGGTTAGAGCGTTGCACTCCAAATTTGATGGCCAAGGACAACCCCGGGTTCAACCCATCCGGGCCCCGTTCAAGGGTTTTTTTCCCTGGCGTTGCACAGTATCTGACCCCACTTCCCCAAAAAGCCTTTGGTGAACTTAAACTGGGGCCCTGTGTGAAAGTCCATCAAAACCCTTTTTGCCCATTTAAAACCCATTCTGCCTTTGGGAAGAGTGCCATTCATGCGGTTTGGAAATGGATGACAAAATTAAACAATCAAAATGCATGCACACGGTTTCATGTTTAGACATATCCCTTTATCTGCTTTATGGTAGGGAAAAATGGTGGGTACACTCAAAAAAACTCTCTATTGTGAACCCCAAACTCTAGCGGGGCCCCCCCTGGTTTTGGGGTTTTTGGTGTGTGTTGTGGTGTGTGGTGGTGGGGTTTGGGGTTTGTGTTGGTGTTTCGTCTCCCCTGTTTCTCTGTTTCTGTCCCCATTTTAGTTAGAAGTAACAAAAAACCCTTTTTCCTACTCCTTTACATGTGGTTTTTTAGTTGTTGTTTTGTTTTTTTTTCATTTTGTGCTTAGGTTTTTCTGTCAGTTAATTTTAGTGTATGTTGGCATTGAAAAATATTTTTTGTTTGTTTCCATGACTTTGTGTAGCTTTTTTTTTTTTTTTTTTTTTCTGAAATAATCCATGAAATCATGACTATATTTGGGCAAAAAATTGTCTGTCATCACAAGCCTAGCTTTCATAGAATCTACAAAGTTTATTACATTAATTTGTTTTAAATTTAAAAAAAACACAAAACGGTTTCCGTCTGGGATATTTTATGCTTAAATTGAAAATTTAACCCCCAAAAGACTTCTATGATTCGTAGGTAGGAACAAAAAAAAAGTTGATTTATTTTTTCAACACTAAAATGTCAATTAAAACAACAAAAAACAAATTTTTAATTTTTTCATTTCCTGGCCTGTGCCCACCTTTTGGGGGGGGCTTGCTCGTGGATTGCATGGTTGGGGGCCTTGATCTCTCGTTGGTCCTTGTTCTTTTTGGGCCCGTCATCTCCTCCCTGACCCCCCCACCCCCATCATTCCTTGGTGGCGGTGCTCCTTGTCACTGCTGCAAAAAGAGCTGTGGACGTTCGTGAGTGGATTTGTGTGCCCTGTTGTGGTTGCGTTTTGTGTATGTGTGTGTTTTTTTTTTTATTTTATAATTTATTTATTCTTTTTGTGTTGTTGGTAATTAGTTAAAAAATTTTTGAATTAACATCCAACAAAATGGATGTGGGCCATAAATGAATCAAATATAAACAAAGAATTATTAACAAGCAAACTTTAAATAATTCTTTTGACCAACAAAAATGGGGGGAAAGTGACATTATTCAGTATTGAAGCAGTATCAAAACATGTATGATAAATTAACAAGCAATCTTTTAAAAAATTTCTAACAAACAACAGGAATGGGGGGAACGATGAATTATCTCTAGTATTGAACATTCAGAGCGATGAATGATAAAATTTTTTATTTCAAAAAGGGGAAAATGCCTTGGAACCAGAAAATTTTAAAGTATATTTTTTTGTTTTTGGAAAACGTTTCCACAAAGGGGGTAAATTCTCATAAATTTTTTTTTAAAAGTCCCCTTTTACCCCTGTAAAACAAGTGATTGATGTTCCACAAATATTTAAAATTCTTTATTAAAAAGGAAAAAAACTGATAGAAAAATGTAAAGTATCTAAAAAGTTTGACCAAATTTGAGTTTTGTAATAGTTTTGTTTTTGGTGTGTGTGTGTTGTTGTTTTTACTAGTTTTGTGATTTGAGATAGTTTGTTTTGTGGTGTGGTTGTTGGTGTTGTTTGACATTCTGTGTTGAGTAGTTGTGTGTTGTGTTGTGTTTTGAGGGGTTTTAGTGTTTTGTATGTGTGTTATGGTGTGTGCATTCTGTAGTAATAAAACTGGGTTTTGATATTGTTATAATTCATTTATCTGGGGGCATGTGTTGTTTTGTACTGCACAAAAAACACGGGTTTACCAGGCAAAACAGAACAAACACTGCTGCGCAGTGGAGATTGTGGAAGTTTGGCATAAAGTGTCGTCGCGCATCTCAAGCTAAAAAACAAAGACTTTGGGCTGTGAGTCTACAGATACTTTTTAGTCAGAGGGTAGGAGGAATGGACTTTGATAAATCATTTGGCCGGTATAATTTTGGGGGGGGCTTGCCTTCAGTTTGGCAAAACCAGGGTTGTGCCCAATGCAACCACCATCAAGAGCCTGTTCAAAGGGAATTTTTTCCCCTGGGGTAAAAAATTTTGTTATGGGGTTTTCTCCCCCCAAAAATCTTTTGGATGATGCTAAAATAATTTATTTATTTATTTTTTTTTATTTATTCTTTATATGGGATAATGGAATAAGCATTCATTGCTTTTTTACATCCGTCCCCCTGTGTATGCCCGTTTTTTGTAATTCTTCATCGTTCCCCCTGGCACACATGGCCTACTCTTATTAAAAAAACAAACAGGAATTAACGTGCGCAAGATTTTTGCGTGCGTTTGCAACGGGGCCCTCGTTTATAGTCTCTTTCCCAAAGACTTTTGGGGGGGAATGGGGTCGGGTTTCTTTCATGTTAGAAATCCCGCCCCCCCCCCCCCCCCTCCCCCTTTTTTTCAGTGGGGCCCCCACCACACCCCAATTTTTCATACCCCCTTTTATATATATTTTTTTCTCGTTAATATACTGAGAGTAACAGACGAAAAAAGAAGACAAAAACAACAACAACGAGTTTTAAATCCGGGGAAAATATCCCCTTTAACGGGAATCGAAACCCCGGGTTGTCAGATTGCGAGCGCAATGTTCTAACCACTAGGGTTCCTGTCCCTTAACACTAAGGGCCCCGTGTGCCAATGCACCAAAATTCTTGTCTAGGTTAAAACCTGTTCGCCTTTTGGAAAAGGTCCCCTTTGTTGGGTAAAATTGGTTACAAAAAATCAATTTAAAAAAAAAAAAAAACCAAAAAAACACACAAAGGTGTCGTTTTCTAAGACATCTCACGAAATTGGTGTGCAGCATTTTTTTATGGGCAAAAAGGTTTACATTGCAAAAATCCACTAGGAGGTTTTGGTTTCACCCGAAAAAAAAACACCCGTGTATTAGGGATTTTGGCAGAAAAAATGCAGCTTTCACCGAATCAATATCTCCCAGCTGTCAGTTTTTCCCCCCCCCTTTCAGCTACTCCACCTGCTATCCATTCCATCCCAGCTGATACTAATTATAACAGAAACTACCACACTTTGGGCTTGGAAAAAAAAGGGGGAATTTTAGCACTGGGGGCCCGGGCCCTTTGGCTGAGCCTTTTTGGTTTGAGCACTGTTCCATTCATGCCAAAGGAAGGGATTGAGCCATCAGATTAGTGGTTCCTTTTTTTTAAGGGAAATTGTGTTTTTTGCATTTTTATAGCTCTGTTTGAAAGTGGGGGGTTTTTTGGGGTGATTTTATTGAAAAGTATAGTTCCTTTCTCTGACAAAAGTAAAAAAAATAAATAAAATTTCACATGAAAAAAATTTTAATAAATAATCTTTTTTTCCCAAAAATTTTTTCGGTGATCTGCTGTTGTGTCCACCAGTGGCCCACATCTCTGCTACATTGAAACCCTGAAATGGATGGTTTGTTTTAGTTTGTGTGTTGTGGTGTTGTGCAAAGTGCATGATGTGTGCATTGTTTGGGGAAAGGGGGGTGGCAGGGTGGTTTAAAATGTTCACCTGCCAAAAAGTAAAAATGTAGGTTGTGGGTTTGATTCCCAGCCTACCCTTTTTTTTTTCCGTTTTACAAAAAAATCCTTGGGTGGACTATAAAAATGAGCCCCCTGTTGAACGCATGAAAAACATCTTGCGCACAAAGTTAAATCCTTTTTCCACTTTTGGAGAGTAGGCCTTTTTGGGGCCGGTGGAAAACAGTGACAAATTTACAAAAATGCATACACACGGGGAAAGGGTGTAAAAAAGCACTGATGCATTCCATTATCCTTGATAAAAAGAATAAATAAATAAAAGTTTGTGACATAGAGAGAAAGAGGGGTTTTTTACATGCCTTTATGTGGCCCTGTATATATGCGTGAGAGTGTTATGTTATGCCTTATGTTATGTTGAGTGAGCATGCAATTGTTTTGGACATGCTTGTGAAAACTCTGAAGATTGAAAATGATCCTGTATTTTGCGTTTTTGTACTGAAATGTTCAACCATACTTGGCATTTTTCTTTTTGCGTAATTTTTCCCCCTTTTATCATTCATTTTTTTCTCATTCCTCCACGCTCCTTTTCCACACTCTTTTTTTTTCTCACTCTCATTTTCTTCTTTTCCCGCCCGTTGTCTCTGTAAATTTTTTCTGAAACATTTGTATTTTTGACAAGAAAAAAAGAATTGTGAAAAGGGTTTTTTTTGGGGATGAACCAGGCATTTTTTTCTTCCATTTCAGGGGGAACCAACTTGAAAGTCCGCCAAACTCTGGAATCACAGCAAACTGGCCAATGACATCAAAATGGTGCCTTTGCGGTAAGATGGTTCCTGTCTTTACTTTTTTTGGGCCCTCATTGCGTGTTGTGTTTTGTGTGTGTGATTGGGTGTGTGTGAGTGGGAGTGAGTGATGAGTGTGTGTGTGTGTGTGTGTGTGTGGGGTTTAAATCTGGGAAATCCAGTGAATGGTAAAGAGAAAAGAAAAGGGTGTTTGAGGTATGAGTATTTTCTCTGCCCTTTAGGGAAAAGGGGCATACAGAAAATATATCAGTATTTTTTGTAGTCATCTGATTTTACTGAGCAGTGTGAAAGGAAAATAAAAAATTTCCATGAAACACTAACCACGTACAGGTTCATACCCTTAGTTTGGTGAATGCCATCACAATCTGATCACATAATTTCATGAATCGAAAATTTCATCCCGTGGCTAGCTGCTTGTATGGAAAAAAAAAAAATGGATATCAGTTGTTGGAGCTATCCCAAAAAGGGCTCTAATCTAACTGCTTATCTAAAATTGTTCTCTTTTTTATGAAAACAGGTACGTCTTTTTTTTTTTTCTTTTTTTTTTTTTTCTTTTTGCTTTTTCCCTTTGGGTGGAGTTTTTGCGTCTGGCCCATTCCTCCAAAGTAGCGATGGACTAAAATTGAGACTCCCTTGCAAAAATATGCAGAACATCTTTTGCCTGGGGAAACATGTCCTCCTTTCAGAAGAGAGGCCATTCATTCAGTAAGAATGAAAAGACAAAAAAAATAATAAAAAAATAAACAAACCCAAAATGTTTTCACACTGGTGTCATCTTCTACAATCAATGCAGACCTAAATGGTGGGAAAAAGCATATGGAAAAATTGGGGAATATCGGGGCCCAGCCCAAGGACCCCCCCCCCAAAAAAAAAAAATTATCCTGAAAAAAATATGTGCATTAAATTTTTTTCTCTGTTTTTTCCTCTTCTTCTTCAAACGCTCAGACAGCAAACTTTGTTTTGTTATATGATGAAAAAGCTTCACGTGCCGTTAAGCGCTTGAAAGTCAGACCCCGCGATCGGACTCTGGATAAAGAGAATTGTTTTTGTTGGGTTTGTGTGTGTGTGTGTGTGCAAAAAGCGAGATCCAGGGGCCCCAAACAAAAGGCTGTCCAAGTTTTTGGCAAGATGCACTGGGTGGCCAGACCACTTTTGGGCAATGAAAGTTCGTTGCGGGGCCTGCGTGTTAAGGAACAGGGCTGTGTTTCGGGGTGGTCATCTTTGCTGGCAAAGACACCAAGCTGTTATGAACGCGGCAAGACAAAATTCAAACGCACCAATTGATCGGTTTTTGAACAATTGATTGTTTGGGGTAAGTGGGGGGATTTATATATAAATTTTATATTTTTTTTCATCTTATCGTGAAAAGAGAATGCATGGGCCACTGTGTGTGTGTTGGTGTGTGTTGGCAAAACAAATTCACACACATCACATTTTTGTTTATGAACAAAATTTATTGTTGGTGGTTTTGGGGGGGGAATTTTCCTTGTTATAAAAAAGAGAAAAGCCCTGTGTGTGTGTGTGTGTGTGTTGTGTGCCTGGTTTGTTGTGTGTGGTGTGTTTTTGTTTGTGTGTTGGAGCAAGGGAAAAATCTCTTTTAGCAGAACTTGATGTTTTCCGTAATGTTTTTCTTGATTTAGGAAAAGAATTTTTTCTTTGTTGTGTGTCTGAAATTCGTTTAAAATCTTTTAAAGCGAATTTTTCGGGGAGGCACAATCAATGGTTATTTTTTCTTTTAATAATGAAAGGGTCAAAGAGTCGGGGTGTTTTTTACATTTTGTTGTGGAAAACTATTTGCTTTAGGTTTTACTGCTTCACGTATGGGGATGTTTAGCTATTGGGTGCATGACCCCGTAAGAAAGTTAATGCAAGCGCATGATTTTCTTTGCAAAATATAGCACGTACAAATTCCATTATGATGATGAAGTAGTTTATACGCCACCAATCTTCCAGATAAAACTTTTATGAAAGCTTTCAGTAAAAATTGAATTTTGGTGTGTGCGCCTGTGTGTGTGTGTAGATGTTTCTGGTCACTACTACCGCCCTTCTGTGTGTGTGTTGCGAATTTTTTTTTGGGCACTATGTTTCCCGACCTTCGTGTGTGGGTGTGTCAAAATATTTCTTTTTTGTCAAAAGTACCCGACCTTTTTGGTGTGTGTGTGTGTGCAGATATTTTGTTTCTGGTCACTATGTACCTGACCTGGGTGTGCAATATTTCTGTTCTGGTCACTATTGCCCCGACCTTCGTGTTTTTGTGTGTGTGTGTGCAGATATTTCTGTTTTTGGCACTACGACCTGACCTTCGGTGTTTTGTGGGTCCAAAATTTCTGTTTCGGTCCCATGTGCCTGATTTGCACCATCGCCCGTGGTGGTGGGAGGGGTGATTTGGGCCCCGACTTCCATGTTTTTCCCGCCCTGGGGTACTTCATCCCCGAAAAAAAGCCCGTGGGTGTGTCGTTATCGCCTTTTTCGTCTTTTTTTCCTACACCATCATCCCCCAACACGTTTGCCATTTCACTCTATGGGTCGTCCTTTGTGTTTTTTTTTTTTCTTGCTTGTTTAGTTGCAGTTTTTTTTGTGTATGTTTTATGTCTTAAAAGTAGTGTCTATTTACTTTGGTGGGGGGTCCCTTTCATTTTTTTTTGGTTTTTTTGTTAAGTTTTTTTTTTTATGTTGATGTCTTCAGCACTGTAATAGTGCCTATGTGTGTTTTTGTTGTTTATTTTTTTTTTATTTATTCTTTTATTTAAAAAAAAAATGGGAAAAAGCATCATGTTTTGGTTTTTTTTTTGTCTGTCCTAGGTGTAAGCATTTTGTAAATTTTGTCATCCCTTCCCCCCCGGCACACATTTTGGGCCCACTCTTTTTAAAAGCGGGGAAAAAGTTTTTAAGGGGGGCAAGATGTTCGCTGCTTTTTATACGGATCTCGGGTTTATCGTCTCTCCGAAAAAATTTTTTAGGGGATGGAGTCGGCATGATGTTAACTCAAGGGGAAATCCTCTTGAAAGAGATTTAACCAGTTGCGGATTTCGAGCGCAAGCGTTTTATTCTAACCAAAGGTACCCCGTCCTCCGTGCGCGGGTGTGTGTGTTTGTGGGTGTGGGGTTTGATTCTTTTTCTTCTTCCTTTTTTTTCATGTTTCTCCCCGGGGAGATTTGACATTGTGAGCCTTTCCCCCTGATTGTACATGATGTAAAAAGGTGTTTGTATTGTTTTCATATTTTTTGATTTTGTTTTTTTTTTGAATAATGGTGGAAAATTTATGTGAAATTTTTGGAAGTTGTGTGCTGCCTGTTAATTTTGACAGATTTTTTTTTTGGATTCACTTTTTTGTGTGTGTGTGATTTTCCTTTAAAACATTTATCGTCATTTCAAATCATCCCTTGTTTTTATTTCATTATTGTTAGTATTGTTTCCAAAACCACCAAAACCACCCTTTCCCCTATCATTGTTGTTTCCTCCCAATCTCATTGTCCCAGTATTGTTATCGTTATGACAAGACATAGTTATTGGCTGTTTTTTATTGTTTGGTTTTTCAATGACATGTTATTTGCTTTTATTTATTGTTACGGCAATGATCAAAGTTATTTGCTGTTATTTATTGTTACGACAATGATCGAAGTTATTTGCTGTTATTTATTGTTACGACAATGATCGAAGTTATTTGCTGTTATTTATTGTTACGACAATGATCATAGTAAATGCTGTTATTTATTGTAATTGTTAGGACAATGATCGCAATTATTTGCCGTTATTTCCACAGTGTTGAAATCATCCGTCTCGCACACAGCCTGTGGATCAACTGGGACATCAAGATGTATTACGATAAGAAAAACACACCTGCCAAAGCCAGAACCCCCACCCCGAATGAGGGGCTGGGGCCCGATTGAGTACAATTTTTCTACAAAAAAGGGGGACCCCCACAAAGGTCTTTTCTTTTTGTTTCTGGTTTTTTATAAACTTTTTTATTATTTTTTTTTTTCATTGCACAGTTAAAAAGATCAAAACCATAAAATATTTAAGAGAGAGAGAGAGAGAAGAGGGGAGAGAGAGAAGAGAGAAGAGAAAACTGTCAGGTAGGGAGACAGAGAGAAAAAGGGGCAGCCTACAGGCAGACAAAATGACCGAGGGTCTCAAATGGGTACAAAGTTCAATAAGGCATGATATATATCGTTCTTACATTCTTTTGCACTAAAAAAGAATCAGGTTGTCTGTGTTTTTTTCTCATTTCTACTTGTCAAAATTTTTTTTTAAAAAGAAAGGCCTCCACTGGAAGGACTGTAGCAAAATTGAAATTCCTTTTTAAGTTTTTTGTTGTTTTTGTTAATGTTTTTTTTCTTTTTTCCCCCCTCCGTTTCTTGGCTTTGGGGTTCCCAATTTCACGGTGGGAGATTTTTTTTTATGCAAGGTTTTGCCCGCATGAAGGTTTCCGCATTCTGATTCGGGGTGATGTCTAAACTCCCCTTTTGGGTGGAAATTAAAAACCCAGGCCCCTGTGTGAAGATGCAGAAAAATTTCCACATGTTAATCCTGTTTCCCTTTCGTAAAAAAGAGGCCATTGTGTGCGGTGGGAAACAAATTTACAGAATTACAAACCACATACACACGGGGACTGGGTTAAAAAAGACATAATGCTTTTCCCTTATCCCCGATATCAAAAATAAAAAAAAAAATAAAAAAATGACCCCAAGTGCTGAATTTTTTTTTTAAAAGTCATCCTTTTTACAGGGTCGCAGTGGCCTACAGGGTGATGATTTTTTGGTCTCTTGGGGAGACCTGCCATTCCTAAGATTCCATTCATGTAAAATATGCATAGCGGAAGACCAAAAACACTATGAAAGATCTTTTAAATTTATGTTTTTTTTTGGGTTACGAAACATGACATTTTTTTATTTTAATTTTTTTTTTTATATTTTTTTTTTTAATCGAAGATAATGGGAAAAACACTTATGGCTTTTTTACATCCAGTCCCTGTGTGTATTGGTTTTGTAAATTTTGTCATCCGTTCCCCCCCCAACAATGGCTATCTTAAAAAGGGGAAAAGGATTTTAAGGGGTGCGCAAGATGTTTGATGCGTTCGCCCCAAACCGGGGCCCCCCCCTTTATAGTCTTCCGAAGGACTTTTGGGGAGGTGGAGTCTGCACTGTGTTTCTCCAGGAAAAATTCCCCTTTAAGGGGTTTTGAACCCCGGGGCGTCAGATTGCGACGCAAGTTCTAACCACTAGGCATCTCGTCCCCTATACCCAGCAAGCACCCTGTTTCCCGACATTTTAATCTGATGAATTTTCCCTTGGACAATTTTAAAGTCAGCTTCCAAATGTATGATGCCTATATTTCCTTAGATTTCTAGGTAGTTTTTTTATAAATGGGTGTTTCGTGTGAGAAAGCATGACCTTCAACAAAAGTTCCATCAAGGGAAGTCTTAAAAGGGACCCCAAAAAAATAGAGAAAGGGGTCCTATTTAAGTCCGAGGTACGCAGTCTTTAAAAGTGTTGGGGTGGAGAAAGAGAGAGAGTGTATTTTGTGTGGGAGAAAAGGGGGAAAGAAAAGAGAGAGAGTGTGTGTGTTTTGGTGTTCTTCAGTTTAAGGTCTGTTCATGCTCAGTATATTAGTGTGTGTGCGGGGGTGGGGTTTATGTGTGGGGATGTATGTCGCCTGATAGTAAAAGTACAAATTTCTGAAAGGCTTTTTAAAAGGGAGCACAAAAGTAAGGTATCACCCCCTGGTTTTGGGGTGGAAGGTTGGGGTTTTGAAACCCCAAAAAGTCATGGGGTGTTCTGGACTCCCCCAGTGTTATCCCGATGAGCGGCTGTGGCTCATGGGAAAACGGGACCACACAGTCAAGCTTCATCCCTTTACGGATGTGATTTGGAGTGTTGTGAAATTTTTAAGGGGAAAACAAAGAAGAGAGAGAGTGTTTGCTTTGCTTCAGTTTTTCTGTGTTCGGCTCGGGATAATAATCGAACTACGTGAGAATTTTCAAGGGTTAAAAAAGAGAGAAAAAGAGGAAAGAGACAAGATACAGACAGACGACGTTTGCGTAGCTTCAGGTTTACTTGGGGGGCATCCCTTTAAGAGACTGACTGTTCTGAACTGCTGTTGTGCAGTTAAACCCCCGAGTGGCTTTTCAGCCACCCCCTATGGGAGAAACTTTTAGTTTTACGACGGGAAGCTGCTGGGGGTGGTGCATCAGGGACCCCCAGTGCCGCACCCTTCTTTACCCTGCTGGCCCTCTCCCACCCGTCATGGCCGAAGTGCGGGAAATGGTGAGCCGGGGTTTTTTTTACAGATTTTTGTCTGCTCCCTTTCTCCCCCCTCCCTCCCCACCTTTTTTTCTCCCGTTTTTATTTTGTTGGGAAATCAGACCCCAAAGTTTGGGAAACAGCTGGGGGAATGGTGGGGAAAAAACATTTTTACTATGGGGAACGGGGGGCCTAGTGGGTTGAACATTGCGTTGCAATCTGACACCCGGATTCGATTTCCCTTTTTAAGGGAATATTTTTTTGGGAATATCGGCAACTCCATCTCCCAAAAGTCCTTTGATGAGACATAAACCGAGGTCCCGTGTGCAAACGCACGCAGAACATCTGCGCACATGTTAAATCCGTTCCCTTTTCATAAAAGTAGGCCCTTGTTGCCGGGGAACGAGACAGAATTTACAGAACCACATACACACGGGACTGGATGTAAAAAAGCACATAAGCGTTTTTCATTATCCTCGATGTAAAAGAAAAAAAAGAAAAAACAACCTTGGAGCTTTAGTGCAGGAAAAAAAAAAAAGTGCAGGTTTTTAAGTTTATTGAAAGTTTGAGTTCATAAATAGTTCATAAATTGAAAAAGGGGAAAAGGGGGGTAATAGGAAAATATTGTGTAAAAAAAAATTTTTTTATGTCAAAACATCATCTCATCTGACTCGAGTCGGTCGGCCAAAGGCATGGTTGTTCTCAAAAATGCCAAAAAAGTTTCCATTTAAAGTTTTTTTTTTTTTTAGAGAGTTTTTGGTGTTTTTTGTATATTGGCTTTTTAAATCATTTTCAAAAAGATTAAAAAAATTGAAATGGGTTTCCAGCACTTGTTTTCCTCCACTACTGTTTTCATCATCTCGTGAAATGTTGGGCTTAAGGTGCGATGCTGTTTTCCTTTGAAAGTTCTGTATAGTTTTTAAACAGGTTGGGGGTTTTTTTCACTTCTTGGATGGATGACCGTTTGTGTGCTTCTGTCCTGTCACCCAGCTGTAAATGGGTTCCTGCCCTCTTTAGGGAGAGGGAAGGTAAAACCTAGGGAGAGGAGATGGGCACTGCCCTTGACAGGCTGGCCCTTAGAGAAGCTGAAGTCTCTTGACACCTTGCTCCCCATTGACCGCATAGGTTATGGGAGCACTGTTCCCTTTTTACCTTATTATCAGAAAAGAATCAGGCTATATTTGGTGTTTCTGTTGTCTCTGTCATTATCAAGCTTACTTCTAGGTATTCATAACCCAGGCTTACTTTTAGGGATTATATGATAAACTAAGCTTGCTTTTAGGTATTTGTGATAAACCCTTTCTTCTCTTGCTCTCTTTTTCTGAACAAGTTTCTGTTTTTATTTTTGCTTTTAATATTTCTTTGCCTAACCTTTACTCATGACCTTTTGAGCTTCTTGAAGGTGAAGTCTTATACTGTAGTTTAGCAGCAGACTCAGGCATCTGCACTATGTGCTAAGTAGATTTGTGTGTGTAGGTGCTTAGTTTGGAGTGCAGACAGGAGTTGAAAGGTAGTGTAGGCACAGCTGTCAGTTTCCCTCACTTTCAGCTACTCTCACCTGCTATCCATTCCATCCCAGCCCAGCCCAGCTGGTGCTAATTATAGCAGGAATTGACCACACTTAGTAAACTGGGAGGGTGAAGAAAAGGAAGGGGCAGGCTGATTATAGCCCTGGACCCTTGACTGACCTGTACTGATTTTACGTGCTGTGTAGGTTGAAGGACAAGCAATAAGTAGGAAAGAACCAACTCACATACACACGCATGCACGCACGCATGCACGGTCGCATGCACAGACACACACTCAGACACACACACACACACACACACACACACACACACACACACACACACACACACACACACACACACACACACAGAGTAGTGACAACATCTGTGATGACCTGCTGTGTGTTGTCCTCATCAGGGACACTGGAATACCAGGCCCAGTCACCGGATGAAGCAGCCCTGGTTTCTGCTGCCCGCAACTTTGGCTTTGTCTTCAAGGTGAGTCTAGACCAGCCAGTGTGATTCTGAATTGCTTCCTGGTAAAGACATTTGGCACTATGTTGTCAAGATATTTGGCATTGTGTTGTCTGTGTTAGCTGCATCATCACTTCTCTTAATGGAAAGATATTTGGCATTGTGTTGTCTGTGTTAGCTGCATCATCACTTCTCTTAATGGAAAGATATTTGGCATTGTGTTGTCTGTGTTAGCTGCATCATCACTTCTCTTAATGGAAAGATATTTGGCATTGTGTTGTCTGTGTTAGCTGCATCATCACTTCTCCTAATGGAAAGATATTTGGCACTGTGTTGTCTGTGTAAGCTGCATCATCACTTCTCTTAATTAACGGAATGATATTTGGCACTGTGTTGTCTGTGTTAGCTGCATCATCACTTCTCTTAATGGAAAGATATTTGGCATTGTGTTGTCTCTCTTAGCTTCATTTTCTCTTCTCTTAATTGAAAAAAAACCATCAGAAAAGGTACTGGTTGCAAAGGAAGCAAGCAAGTTTGTTTTTGTTGGTAAAGACTGGAAGTACTCTGAATGCAGTGTGATTGGAAGATTTGACAAGCAAGAAATTTGTGTGGTTCAGTGTGTGTGTGTGTGTGCGCGTGCGTGCCTGCCTGCATGCATGTGCTTGTGTGAATACACACACAGGAACATGCAACCTTTTAATACTTTTACACTTTCAGAAGGTGGGGAAAATGAAGTTTTCACTTAAGATCAGTAGAGTTGTATAATATATTTAATAAAATCAAACTTGGGAGATCAAGAATATCTATTTAACAGGTTTTTTGTATGTATTTCCTATTGCTTGGGAAATGAAGAATATCTTAAAAACAGTTTTTTGTGTGTTTTCTATTTTGTTGCAGGCTCGTACCCCGAACACAATCACTATTGACATTCATGGAATACAAGTGGAGTATGAGCTGCTGTGCATTCTGGACTTCAACAACGTGCGCAAACGCATGTCTGTGAGTGCTCTTTTTGTTTGGTTGTGTTGGACTTATTTTTTCTCAATATTTTTGGTGCTTCTCATTAAAAAAGAATTTGGGGTCAACATCCTGTCTGAAATCAGTATACTTTTTAGAAACTGTAATTGGCTTGGATTTCTTAAATTTTTTAAATTATTTTAAATTTATTAATTTTTTTAATTGACTTGGATTTCACTGCTAATGAAAGTGTGCTCAATATGTGGACAGGTCATAGTGAGGAAGGATGACCAGATCAAACTGTACTGTAAAGGAGCAGACAACATCATCTTTGAGCGACTCAGTCCTGCCAGTGCTGACATGAAGGAGTTGACCACGCACCAACTCAATGTGAGTCTTTATGTTTTAAAAAAAAAAGGTAAAGGTGTCCCATAACCTATAAGGTCGTAAGGGAGAGAGGCGTCAGAGATCTCACTTCTCAAGGGGCCAGCATATTGATGGTAGTGCCCATCTCCTCTCCCTTGCTGTTTTACCTTCCCTGACCCTAAAGAGGCAGGTATCCATTTACAGCTGGGTGAATTGGGGGACTGTATTGAAGCCAAGGCTTGCAAACGGTCACCCAACCAAGTGGTAACCACGCTCGATGCTGCTTAACCTTGACTGGAGGAAAGCAAGTGTTCCGACCCTGAGCTATCCCATCCCGGTCTTAATGATGATAGCAATAATGAGAATAATAATGATAATAATAATAACAATAAGGAATTGTTCCTATCAAGTGCAAAATTTTGCATCAGCAATTCAACACACTGTGCACAAGTCTTTCACACCAGAATATGATATTACCTTGTAACCAGTCTTCACAAGAAAGGATAAGAATCTGATTGTTTTGTACCCCTGAAGTCTAATTATTTTGTACCCCTGAAGTCAGAATGCGGCTGTCTTCATGGTGGGCAAAATGAATCTCAGAGCTCTCGCTGAGGAACAACAACAAAAAGGTTTTGTACAGTCTGTCTTTGTCATTTGGTGTGTAATGGTTTGAAAATGGTGCGACGATAACAGTGATGATAGTGCGGTACTTTCAGTGATGTGATGTGATGACAATGATGACTGTCAGGGTTGACTGTTAAGACTATTTAGGCAGGTGGGTTGATAAATGTTTTAGTTTCTGGCAATTCATTATGCCATATTAATGTGGCACAGCTGTCAGTTTCCCCCAATTTCAACTACTCTCAGCTGCTCTCCACTCCATCCCAGCTGGTGCTAATTTATAGCAGACACTGCCTGCACTTCAACTTGTAATTGGAAGGGGCTAATTTTAGTACTGGGTCCTGGTCCCTTGACTGGGTTATGCTGGATTTGCATGCTGTGGTGGGGAGATTTTATATGGAAAGAGGTTATACATTTCCATTTTTTTCTCACTCACTTATTGGTGTTTTTAATTTCTATGAACACAGAGGCTTTTACTTGTAGATGGCCTCAGACTGTGCTGCATTTTGTTATAATGGAGTATGTGTTCCCTTTAAGGTTTTGCCAGCTCGCAGAATTATCTCTGCTGCATTGGATTTTGCTGACGGGTGTGAAGGCTTTAATGCGCTTTGTGCATAAGAGAGCACTATAGAGATCACAGATTGGTTTATTCACTGTCACAACAGGGTTTTTTTCCAGTAGGCAGGAAAAGCGGGCGAGCTAACAGTAACGAAAATAAGACTTTATAAATCCTCAGTGGCGTACAAAAATAGTTGTATGCGCAAAAATCGTCGGAGCTCTAGCTGAGAAGCAACAAGGAAAAGACTGTATAAAATCCGATTCTTTCATCTTTTTTTGTCTCTTTGTCTCTCTCTGTTTCTGCCTGTGCTGTGTATGAGTCTGTCTGTCTCTCTCAAACAGTAGTTGTTCATTATGCAACAGTACTAAAGTCTTAATTACTAAAGCACAACTCCCAATGCAGCTTTACATTGCCTTAACATGACTAAACTATGACCCTTTAAGTTCATCTGGCCGAGGTGTGTTTCCGAGTGTGACTGAATGAAAATAGCTGAAGAAGTGCTGCTGGGATTGTTGTGAACGGTTGCACACAGGTGAATGATGGGAATGCAAGCGCTTTGATTTGTTTGCTTTGCAAGATTCAGCACTATACAAATTCCATATATTATTATAATTGTTGTTGTTTGGTAGGACTTTGCTCAGTCAGGTCTGCGAACGCTGTGCCTGGCGGAGAAAGACATCGATCCAGAGACGTATGAGATGTGGAAAGTTAGACACCATGAAGCCAGGTGAGAGACTGTTATTTTTCATAGACAAGGTAAATTAGAGATTTGGAGGGGGGTGGGGGATAGCCTAGTAGTTAGAGCATTGGGCTTGTGATGATTCGGCTTAGATTCAAGCCATCACTGAGATGCCTGTTTGAGGGGATTTTTCCCCAGGAGTTAACATTAGTACCAACTCAACTCCCTGAAAAGCTTTTTGAATGAGACTGTAAACTGTGGTGTGTGTGTGTGAATGCACGCAGAACATTCTGTTGTGCCTTTTAGAAGAGTAGGCCATTTTGTGTCCATAGGAACGAATGGCAGAATGAAAAAAACAACAACAAAAAACGTTTGCACACTAGTGCCACTTTCTAAATAGTGGGTAAACTTTTGCAAAAATCTGACCATTTGTGAACCTCTGACCTCTAGCGGAGGAGGAAAAAAACAAAAGAAGACCCAAAAAAACCCAGAGAGAGAGAGAAAGACTTGGGGTTTTTTGTTTTGGGGTGGGGATGGGGGTTGGAGAGTGATCAAGGGAAGGGAGGCGAGAATTAGGGGAAGGGAGGCGAGAATTAGGGGAAGGGGGGAGGTGTTTGTCTCATTTTCTGTACTTTTCCATTTTTGCTACTCCTGCACTATCTCATAACGCTGCCATATCCTCATGACAAAAGATCTTAAAACTCACTCTTTTCTATATGTATCCCCCAGCATATCGCTAGTTGCTACTCCTGCACTATCTCATAACGCTGCCATATCCTCATGACAAAACATCTTAAAACTCACTCCTTTCTATATGTATCCCCCAGCATATCGCTAGTTGCTACTCCTGCACTATCTCATAACGCTGCCATATCCTCATGACAAAACATCTTAAAACTCACTCCTTTCTATATGTATCCCCCAGCATATCGCTAGTTGCTACTCCTGCACTATCTCATAACGCTGCCATATCCTCATGACAAAACATCTTAAAACTCACTCCTTTCTATATGTATCCCCCAGCATATCGCTAGTTGCTACTCCTGCACTATCTCATAACACTGCCATATCCTCATGACAAAGCATCTTAAAACTCACTCCTGTCTATATGTATCCCCCAGCATATCGCTAGAAGACCGAGACGAGAAGCTGGACGCAGTGTACGAAGAGATAGAGACTGACCTGTTGCTGGTGGGGGCCTCGGCCATCGAGGACAAGCTTCAGGATGGCGTCCCGGAGACCATCGCCAACCTGGCCGTCGCCGACATCAAGATCTGGGTGCTGACTGGAGACAAACAAGGTATGAACATTGAGGCTAGATAAAAATCATATTGACAAAAATTAAATAGCGTTTTTTTGGGGGGGGAGCCAAGGGGTTAGAACGTTACACTCATGATTTGACAGCTGAGGATCAGGCTGTATTCAAGTCAGTGCCGAAATGTCAAGAGGATTTTTCCCGTGGAGTTAGCATCAGTACTGACTCCACTCCCCAGAAAGTCCTTCAGATGAGATGATAAACTGACACCCCATACGCGAACGCGTGCAGAGCATCTTGCCCATATGTTGAAACCCGTTCTTTCTTTTAGGAGAGTAGGCTGTTTAGGCTGGTAAGAACAGAAGACGACCTATAAAACCGCAGAAAACTTCATGAACTCGGGTGTTGTGTTTAGACATCATCCCTGAAGCCAGAATGTGGCTACGTTCATGGTGGGCAAAATTGGTTGCATACGCAACATCTCGTGTTAGATGATTCTCAGAGCTCTAACCAAGAAGGGGGGGGGGAGGGGGTGTTGATTTGGTTGTTTTATTGACATTTGTTGCCTAACTTTTTACTTAAAAAACTATATGTCAGACTTTCCATTGAAGCCATACATTGTGATTTTTTATTTTATTTTATTTTATTTATTCTTTCATATCGAGGATAAGGAAATAAGCACTCATGTGCTTTTTTTACATCCAGTCCCCGTGTGTATGTGGTTTTGTAAATTTTGTCATCTGTTTTTCACCGGCACACAATGGCCTACTCTTCCGAAAAGCGGAACAGGATTTTAACGTGTGCGCAAGATGTTCTGCTTGCGTTCGAACATGGGGCCTCGGTTTATCGTCTCATCCGAAGGATATTTTGTGTGTGTGTGTGCAGAAACGGCCATCAACATCGGGTACTCCTGCCGGCTGCTGACGGACGAGATGGAGCAGCCCTTCATCGTGGATGCGGACACCATGGAGGAGGTGGAGAACCAGCTGCGTCAGGCCGTGGACAGCGTGCAGGCCATGAAGCCCGACTGCAAGGAGGACCACGCCATCAGCAACGGCCAGACCTTCTTCGTCAACGGGGAGTCTGCCAGCCCCAGGCCCCCCACCCTGAATGTGGACGACGAGGAGTTTGGGGAGCTGTCGCTGGTCATCAACGGGCACAGTCTGGTGAGGACACTGCTGCTGTCAGTTTCCCCCACTTTCAGCTGCTCTCAGCTGCTATCCATTCCATGCTATCCCAGCCCAGCTGGTGCTAATCATAGCAGGAGCTGACCACATTTGGTAAATGGAAGGGGCGCGCTAAATTTAGTGCTCTTGACTGAGTGATGTTGGATTTGCGCGCTGTGAGGGTCCTTCGATGTTGGTTGTGTTGTGTCAGATGATCAGTTGCTTTTAAATGGAGGTAGATCATTTCATAGGGGGAGGGGGGGTTGTTGGTGGGAAGGTGTTGGTTTCGGGGTAGCCTAGAGGTTAGAGCGTTGCGCTTGTGATCTGACGGCCTCGGATCAAGCCACCATAGAGGCTAGAGGCTCCCATTTCAGGGAATTTTACTCTGGAGTTAACATTAGTAAGGACTCCATTCCCCCAGAAGTATTTTCGATGAGACTGTAATCTGAGGTCACAAGTGCAAACGCATGCAAAACCTCTTGCGTACACTTTAAAAAGCCATTCTGCTTCTCAGAAGCGTAGGCCATTTTGTGCTGGTAGAAACAGATGACAAAATTTTTAAAACACATGCACACAGTCGCCTTGTAAAGACACCATCTCCAAGGTTGGAATGCGGCTGCTTTAAATGTGTTAAAAATGGTAGCATACGCAAAAATCTCACCGTTGGTGAACCTTGGAGCTCTATCCAATGAATGGAAATTAAAAAATTTCATGTAGAGAGTAATCTCATAGAGGAGGGTTTGTGTTCCTCAGTTCTGTTTGGAAAGATGTTGGATCGCATTAAGTATATGATAGAAAGCAGAAAGTGACAGTGTTCTTAGATTTCACTTGTGCCCGATCATATCAAAGAAAAGTGGTCAGTGGAAACACTTATGTATCCAAGAGAATGTGTTCTAGCAAAAACAGAAAAAAAGAAGTGGTTGGTTTGCATGAATTGGAGTTATGTGTATGGATCATGAGTAAAGTTTGCTGTGTAGTCATAACACTTCAAAGTATAGTGTGTACTGGTTTTGGTATTGAAATGTTCAGCCCTGATAAGGCCTCTGTGGTTGGCGGGGCTATAAACAACAGGATTGGATTGGTATTGAAATGTTTCAAGTAGGTATTACGAAAAGAAAAGAACATCCATTCCCCCCTTCCTCACTGTCCTTTAAGTAAAGTAAAGGAGTCCCATAACCTATAAGGTCGTAGGGGAGCGAGGCGTCAGAGACCTCACTTCTCTAGGGCCAGCATATTGAGGGCGGCGCCCATCTCCTCTCCCTCGCTGCTTTACCTTCCCTGACCCTAAAGAGGGCAGGTACCCATTTACAGCTGGGTGAACTGGGGGAACTGTACTGAAGCCAAGGTGCGCAAACGGTCACCCATCCAACTGGTAACCACGCTCGACGCTACTTAACTTGGCTGGGGGAAAGCGAGTGCTCCGACCACTGAGCTATCCCGTCTCCTTTAGGGACTGGTTTACTTGTAAAAAGAAATCAGTCTTGTCTTCTAGTACTTACCACTGGCCCCTCTCTCACCATTCCTTACCCCCTCCCCACATGACTTCCATCACTCCTCCACAGCTATGTCTTCAGCAGAACTGGTACAAGCAGTAAATCATGTGGAATATCCTGGGTGGGCGGCTGAAAGGCTGGGCAGAAAACAAAGTGGGGAAAACATATTGTACGCCTGTTTACAAAATTCCTCCATATAGTTTCTATCATTCTCCCGTAGTAGTAGTAGTAGTAGTATGTTCTTTCGAGCCAGAAGGCCCATAGAGCCGGAGCTTATCCCGGTTTCTGTAGCGTTAAGCGAACTGATGGTTTTTCACCATCCCTGTGACAGGACGCTAGTCTGTCGCCAGATACTTCCCCAGCAGAGCTGGTACCCACTTGTACACCTGGGTGGAGTGAGGAAAATAGGAGTAAAGTGTCTTTCCCAAGGACACAACACAGAGCCGAGCGGGGATTCTCCCGTCACTTGACCAAAAAATGACCATTCTTGACAGACAGGATACATTGAGTTTAGGATGGACGCTATAGCCAAGTGGTTAAGACCATTCGATTTCAGTGTTGTGGGTCCAGAAGTTGTTGGTTCAAATCTCAGCAGCAGCGCCTGGTGAATGAAGGTTGGGGATTTTCACCATCTCCCAGGTCAGCTTTAAGTGCAGACCTGCCAACGTGTCTTAATTCCTTTTATGTTTATACACATGCAGAATATCAAATATGCTTGTAAAAGATCCAGTTATTCATGTCAGCATTCTGTAGGTTACGGAAAACGAACATACCCAGCATGCCAACTGTACAATGAAATGAGCTGCTGTGATGTTGGGATTGGTCAGCTGAGGCCAGTGGGCAGACCTCCTGTAAAGTCACAAGCACAGGAAAAGACCAGGCATTGCACATCCCACCTGGTAGGGGAAGGCACAGAGAAAGAAAGTTTGGAGGAGGGGGGGATAGAGCTCCAAGGATTTCCAACAGTGAGTTTTGCATATGTGACGGTCTTTGCCCACCGTCAAGGTAGCCACATTGCGCCTTCAGGGATATATTGTTTTTTGTGTGCAGGCCTTTGCCTTGCGGCCAGAACTGGAGGGCTTGTTTCTGGAGCTGGCCTGCATGTGCAAGGCGGTGATCTGCTGCCGTGTCACCCCTCTCCAGAAAGCTCTGGTCGTCGACCTGGTGAAGCGACACAAGAAGACCATCACACTGGCCATCGGCGATGGAGCCAATGATGTCAGCATGATCAAGAGTGAGTGTGGATGTTGTAGCATTCGTTTTGTTTGTATGTAAACAGAATGGTTTGATTGGTACACTGCTGACCCAAAAAGAAACCAAAAATGATTGCCTGTGTACCTGTGTTCCATTTTGTTGACAAAATGTACACAATTTAGAGTGTGTTGGTTGTTGTTTTTAAAAAGGGGGGAAGGGGATAGGTGGAGAAATTCAAAGTCAGAACTTTTATTTCCAGATGGTACAATAAATAAGCAGTGCAGTTGCTTTTTTTTTCCAGCAAGCTATCAATCTATAAAAAGGGGACAAAAGTCAAGGAGAAGGCTTATTGTGCCATCTGGTATCTTTATTTAAACTATCTATCACAGTGTATGCTGAAAACAATAAGAGGGAGGAGGTGAGGGGGGAGGGGACATTTAACTCATTGGAGTCGCAGTGAAATGGATCCCACCATTTTGTGGTGACGCATGATTTTGGCTATATTTGAAAAATTCAGCAGACTTACCCAACATAATAATGACATACTCATTATATATCATTGAAAAGTTTATAATGTCTTCTTTTGAGAGTGTTTCACAGTTTTTTTAATAGATGACTGTATTTATTTTTTACAAATTTCCAAAATATGTCACTGAATGCTGAAAAATAAAAAGTTTTGAAAATTAGGGTTGGTATCTTAAATGGCTTGAACTATTCATCAACTAGTCCCCTTGAACCAATGTGATGATTTTTCTCCAAAGTAAACTTCCCTGAAGCTGGCTGAATCCATGTGATTTCACTTTGTGTACAACAGACTTATTTTTTTTAAAGAATCATAACACTGGGGTGCCTGAAATCCCAAAGATATCACTTGTTGACATGTTAAAGAAAATTGGCCAACAGATAGAAACTAGGCAAGCTTATGGTCAAGGAAAGCAACTGTGTTTAGAAAAATGATTGCCCTACAGGCCAGAGTAATTTCCCTTGAGTTAACCATTACTTTGTGTTTTAAAAAAAATTCGTAAGTCTGCCGAATCTTAAGCTTCGGCACGTCACAGTAAAGGAAAAGAGTGCCGAATCTTAAGCTTCGGCACAACCTCAATAAGTTAAGATTCAGCAGATTTACGATTTTTTTTAAAAACACAAAGTAATGGTTAACTCAAGGGAAACTACTCTGGCCTGTAGGGCAATCATTTTTCTAAACACAGTTGCTTTCCTTGACCATAAGCTTGCCTAGTTTTTATCTGTTGGCCAATTTTCTTTGACATGTCAACAAGTGATATCTTTGGGATTTCAGGCACCCAGTGTTATGATTCTTTAAAAAAAAAAGTCTGTTGTACAAAAAGTGAAATCACATGGATTCAGCCAGCTTCAGGGAAGTTTACTTTGGTGAAAAATCATCACATTGGTTCAAGGGGACTAGTTGATGAGTAGTTCAAGCCATTTAAGATACCAACCCTAATTTTCAAAACTTTTTGTTTTTCAGCATTCAGTGACATATTTTGGAAATTTGTAAAAAATAAATACAGTCATCTATTAAAAAACTGTGAAACACTCTCAAAAGAAGACATTATAAACTTTTCAATGATATATAATGAGTATGTCATTATTATGTTGGGTAAGTCTGCTGAATTTTTCAAATATAGCCAAAATCATGCGTCACCACAAAATGGCGGGATCCATTTCACAGCGACTCCAATGAGTTAAGCTTCGGCACGTCACAGTAAAGAAAAGAGTGCCGAATCTTAAGCTTCGGCACAACCTCAATGAGTTAATAAAATACTTGTTTTTGTTTTGATGGTTATGTTTGATATAATCTCACTTTAGACACAGAAAATTTCATCAATAGCATACACTCCCCCACCCCCCTCCCCCTCAAAAAAACAACCCACACAAACAAAGTAAAACAAACAAACCCCAAAACAACAACTAAAAAACCCACAACAAAACAAACAAATAAAAAGTCAGTTCAGAGCTAAAAGGTACAAGTACTGCTCATAACCTATTTTGAAAGAAGAAAAAAAGGGAAAACCTGTGTGGTTTGAGATGTAGCAGCGCAGCAGATAAATGTAATCAGCAGTGAATGTTGTTATTGTTGTTGTGCGTTCCCCAGCTTTACACCCTGGGGGTCACCCAGAACATGCACTCTGACTCGCTCATCCCACCTGGGAATCACTGTGAAATAGGAAGTACACCGGATGAGAAATTTGCATGTATGACTCTTTTCAAGTACCTCTCCATATAGGCAGCCATACTCTGACTTCAGAGGATATAAATAATATAATAATAATGTATGGAATTTATATAGCGCTGAATCTTGTAAAGCAACAAATCAAAGCGCTCAGCGCTCAGAGGATATCAGCAGTGAATGAAAACGTCTTTTTTTCAGTGGCCCACATCGGAATCGGCATCTCGGGACAAGAGGGCCTGCAGGCAGTGCTGGCCTCGGACTACTCCATCTCCCAGTTCCGCTACCTGGAGCGACTGCTGCTTGTGCACGGCCGCTGGTCCTACCTGCGCATGTGCAAGTTCCTCAAGTACTTCTTCTACAAGAACTTTGCCTTCACCCTGTGCGGGTTCTGGTATGCCTTCTTCTGTGGATTCTCTGCCCAGGTAAGGAGGAGGCTGGAAACCTGGGCATGGTTGTGACGTTGTGTGATTTTGCTTTTGTCTTCTGTGAGGTTTTTGTGTTTGTTGCTTTTTGCTCATCTCTACTTTTGAATATATTGTTACATTTGGATCAGGTCTGTTGGGCATTTGGATCAGGTCTGTTGGGATGTCAGTGCTAGCTTTTTATAGGAAGTTTTCAGTAGTAGGCAGCCTTTAGGCTAGTGTTTAAAGAGGTCCTGCATATTATGTGTGTGTGGTAGTTTGCTTCTTTATGCTTAGGAATCTCCTTTATACCCCACTCCCCTCCAAATTGTTGACTGTAGTTGCTTTGTTGGGGAGCTGTAATGATTTATTTGTTTGGGTTCTTGGACATAGTTGTGTGTGTGTGTGAGAGAGAGAGAGAGTGAGTGAGTGAGTGAATGTGTGTGTGTGTGTGTATTTGAATAGAGTATCCACAGAACTCTGACATTAATAATAATAATAATAATGTATGGAATTTATATAGCGCTGAATCTTGTAAAGCAACTATCCTGTTTTTATGGTTTGTGAAGTGTCTGGAAATCAGCAGAGGTCAAACTTGTCTGCTCTCTGTGTATTCCTGTCTCTTCTTCAAGCTGAGTCCATCTCTGTCCAGGTCTGATTTTATTTTGGGGCTTACTGTGGAGGTGTGGTAGTAATGTTGTAAGTAGATAAGCAGTGTGTGTGGTAGTAATGGTGTAAGTAGATAAGCAGTGTGTGTGGTAGTAATGTTGTAAGTAGATAAGCAGTGTGTGTGGTAGTAATGTTGTTAGTAGATAAGCAGTGTGTGTGGTAGTAATGGTGTAAGTAGATAAGCAGTGTGTGTGGTAGTAATGGTGTAAGTAGATAAGCAGTGTGTGTGGTAGTAATGTTGTAAGTAGATAAGCAGTGTGTGTGGTAGTAATGGTGTAAGTAGATAAGCAGTGTGTGTGGTAGTAATGGTGTAAGTAGATAAGCAGTGATGTTATTTATGAACAGAAAAATGTTTCAGCTGGTATTAAAGTTTTCCAGTATATATGTATGCCTGTTGTTTCAGACCTTGTTTGACCCGTTCTTCATCTCCCTGTACAATGTGTTCTACACCTCACTGCCTATCCTTGTCCTGGGCATCTTTGATCAGGCAAGTGGACTACTTTTTTGTTTTCTTGTTTGTTTATATTCAAATTTTGTTTTTAAAAAAAGCGCCACAGCAAACTTCTTAGCATCTCCTTCAACAGTCATGTTACCTATGTAGAAGTGAGAAACAGAGCCGAGCAAGTTCTTGAGTTTAATGAAGACCTCTTGACCATGGTGAGAAAATGAAACCTGAAGTGGTACAGGCACATCTCTCGATCTAAAAGAGCTTGCCAGGATAGTCCCACAAGGCACAGTGCAAGGAGGGAGAATGAGGGGAAGACAGAGGAGATGGGAGGAGGAGGACAACATCTCAGACCGGACAGGCCTGAGGCTGAGTGAAGGAAGCACTGGTGCACTGCCAGAACCTGAAGACGAAGAATGATAGAGAGGGCTTGTTGTCAAGTCATCTGTGATGTCCCTGTGGTCAGGAAGGTTTCAAGTTTTTACAAATATTTTTGTTCTTCAGCTAGAGCTCTGAGGTTCACCAGTGGTGGGGTTTTGTGTATGCCATTGTTTTTACCCACCATTAAGGTAGCTGCATTCCGACTTTGGGGATTCTGTCTAAACACGGCACCTGTGTGCATGCATTTAAAAAAAAAAAAGTAATCCGCTTGTACTGGCATGAAATGGCCTACTCTTCCAAAAGACAGAACAGGTTTTTAATTTGTGTGCAAGATGTTCTGCGAGCATTCGCATATAGGGTTTCAGTTTATAGTCTCATCCATAGGACTTTTGTGAGAATGGAGTCAGTACTGATGTTAACTCCTGGGTAAAATTCCCCAAAACAGGTGCCTCCGTGGTGGCTCAATCCTGGGCTGTCATATCATGAGCGCAACATTCTAACCACTAGGCTATCCTACCCCCACCCCCGACTACAAGATATGTAATGTATTGTAATATATTTCATCTTCCCCCATAGGGATGCCAGGGGCTTGTCAGTATAAATAGCATCCCCACCTTCTGGAAATTCTGTGCTGGGAATTCCCACTTTTCTATCAGTCTCTTTGTTTCTGCCTCGTTTCTTTTCTTCCTGTCACCTCTTTCTTGTCTATTTTCTGTCTGTGTCCATTCTCCTGGCTTTTTTCTAGAAAGACTTTAAATATAACTATTCACCCCAAGCCGAAGTCAGATGTGCTGGGCCTGTCTTGTCAGGTCCTTAACGGCAGTGTAAGGCATTTTTGCTCAAATGACAGACAACAATCACCGTCTGAGCGTTCAAAGAAGAAGAAGAAGAATATACGTCATCCAAACTTACCTGGCATTTTGCAGGATGTGGATGACGCCCACTGCATCCGGTACCCCAAGCTGTATTTCCCAGGCATCCGCAACTCCTTGTTCAACATCAAGGTGTTCACCTGGAGCGTCATCGAGGGCATCGTCTCCTCCCTCGTCCTCTTCTGCATTCCCTACGGGGCCTTCACCTTCGCTGCGGACAAGGACGGACTGGACAAGGCTGACCTTCAGTCCTTCGGCACCGTCGTCGCCGCTACCCTGGTTGTGGCGGTCAATTTGAGGGTGAGTCGGGGAGGGTTGTGAAGCTGGTTGGGTTAGGGGTGGGGTTTTTTTTTTGGGGGGGGGGGGGGGGGGGAGTGATGAGGGGTGCCTTGGTTGTATGCTGATTGTGGAGCCGCCTTTTTTTTTTTTTTTTTGTCTTTATCGCTTTTTTTTTTTTTCCGTGTTAGTTTTTTGTGTGTGGGTGGTTTGATATCTCTGTTTATAGGCCAACAGAAAAAAAATATCTGTTGTTCTTTTTGTTGTTTTTTTTCTTTCCTTTGTTTTCTTTGTTTAAGGGAACTCAGAAGAAGAAGAAGAAACCTCATTTAAGAAGAAACTTTGTGCGGAACTTTGTATGGAAGTGCCTTCAAGTACCCAAGGTACTGCCTGTTGAGTGTACAGTTCCATGACCTGTCTGTTTCAGTGTGCCCTGGACATGAGCTACTGGACTGGCTTCAACCACTTTGTGGTGTGGGGCAGCATCATCTACTACTTCTGCTTCCAGCTGGCCTTCTACTCGGAGGCCATCGTGTACGACTACGTGGGGGTGGCCTTTGAGGCGTTTGCCAACCCCATCACCTGGCTGACCATGCTGCTGACCTGCGTCACCCTCCTCCTGCCCGTGCTGGCCTGGCGCTTCTACCAGACCAGCGTGCACCCCACCCTCTCCGACCGCGTGCGTCTCCGCCAGAGGATGAAGAAGTCCAAGTCCAAGGCCAGGGACCTCCACATCCACCACCACTCCACCTTCCGTCGCAGCCAGCGCTCCATACGGTCCGGCTACGCCTTCTCCCACCAGCGCGGCTTCGGGGACCTCATCACCAGCGGGCGCAACATGAGGGAGCGGGCCAAGGAGCTGGTGACCACCCCGGTCCGGCTGACCAGGATGCTGGTGCAGACCGTGGGAGCTGGCATCAAGAAATCCCCCACTCAGGAAACCAGCCCTTTGCCGGGGGAACCCGTCCACGGTCAGTTTCTGAACATCCCCTCCGCTAGAAGCGGCATGGGAGACTGCTTAGCGCCGCCCTCACCGGGAGTGAACCCGCCCTCTGGCGGTCAGCAACAAGCCCCCTTGGCTCAGGAGGAGATTATCGTGGAGCGGATTTAGTTTGGGTGTTGTGGTGAGAAGAGCGCGCGTCGTTGTATCCGCGGTCAGCATGCCTGTCTGTTCAGTGACCCCTGTTCCATTTTGACGTTGCAGCACTGGTGCTCTAAGGCTCAGTTTCATGTGTGATATGATTAATTCCCTCTCGTGTTTCGCTCTGAATTCAACAAATATTTATATTCTGTCCTCTCTTTGTGTGCATGTCGTAACTGGGTTTATTTGATAAAGCAATTTACTACAGAGTAAGTATTTTGTACAAACTGAAGATATAATTATACATTTAAAAGTAAATTATTTTCCATGAATTTATCGTGCGTGTTAATTTTTGAAAATCTTGACGGTTCTGCGATTTGAAGATGTAAGCAATCTGTATGAATGTTTTATATATATATATATATATATATTTTAAAGGTTTGCAGTTGTAATCAATTTATTTTCTTTGTCAGATTAAGTATAGTGCTGTTGTAAGTCTGAATTCGTAAACTTAAAATACTTGTGAGAGAGACAAAATTTACCATTTGTACTTTGTGAATTTTTTTTCTTAATCCTCGTAGTAAATATTACTGCTGCCATAAATACTAATGGAACAAGCAAATTCATTCATGTGACATTGTACAAGATTTGTTTTCCTACGCAAATATGTATATATTTTAGATTTTAAAAAACTATTGTAGAAATCTAGTTTCAAGGATTGAATTAATTAATTAATTTGTTTTGTCATGGGTTTGTGTGTTTGGTTTGGTCTGTTTTTGGTACAAAGAATTTTTTTATGAAAAATGTTCTGAAAGAAATATTTATTCTTTTAGCTTATTTACTTACAGTGACTGACTACTCATCTGCTAGATTGTGTGTTTAAAAAAACAAGTATGGAAATTTGCAGCAGTTTTAACCATATTTTGGTCAGTCTTATCTGTAAATATTTATATTCTCTCCGCTACTGTCTCTGTCTATGACTCTGTCAATGTCTGATTTTATAGTTAATCATACATTTCTCTGATGTTCACATATCTGGAAATAAGGCTAAACTGTGTTTATGCTCCTATATATCTATGTGTGTGTTTGCGAGTACACAGTTGTTAGTGATTCTAGAAATTTTTTGTCAAGGTCAGTTCATCCTTTTGTCATATTTCTTGTCATGTGCTTATTTTTAAAAATCACTTTTTTATCATAGAATTTATTTATAGTCATGAGGAGATGGGGGAGAAATATGGTTATAGTTGCTTGTGTTCAAATGCAGTTTCACAATCATTTTAGGGCATTTATCCGATATTTTACAAAGGTGATGATGTTGAGGTGCAGAATTTGTGATGTAGTGTAGACAGTATTTTAAAAATCAGGACAGAGTTTCCAATAATAATGGCTCAGTTCATATGCTCTTTTTTTTTTCTTCTTGATTTTTTTCTCTGTTAACTACCACACAATACAAACACAGCAAAAACTATAAAGAAAAAGAAGCATAACTATGTCCTAGGTCAACTTTTTCAGTGAATTTTTTTCCTATTTAAAAAAAAAGTTTGATTTCTTTTTGTTTTTGGTGATCAAGTATATACCCCCCCCCCCCCCCCCCCCCTTCCCACCTCATTTCATTATTATGATAGGTTTTTGACTTGGTCCTTGTCATCAAAGATATTTCTTCAGAAAACATGTATTCTAAGAATGTGTGCTGTTAAACTGGTCCTGCGTTACTACTGACTGTGATGTATTTGCACTGAGTGTGTTTTTCTCTGGGAGTTTTCTTGGGCATGTGCTATCATACATATAAAGTTTAGGCATGTGTGTGTGTCTGCGTTTGTTTTGAGCATTAGATGGGAAGAGCATGTCCAGTTTGTATGTCTTCATGAAGCAAAGAAAATGGGACAGGATAGCACAGTGGTCAGAGCATTCGCTCTCCCGAGCTAAGGTTAAGCAGCATTGAGTGTGGTTTCTTCTTGGATGGGTGACCATTCTTGCGCTTGGCTGCAGTACAGTCCCCCAGTTCACCCAGCTGTAAATGGGTACCTGCCTCTTTAGAGACAGGAGAGGTAAAGCAGCAAGGGAGAGGAGATGGGCACCGCCCTCGAAATGCTGGCCTCTAGAGGAGCCAAGATCTCTGACACCTTGATCCCCAATGACTGTATAAATTATGGGAACACCTTTACCTTACTTTTATGAAAGGAAGAGAGTGTTTCTTTTTGTTTTCTTTTTTAATTTTTTTCAAGAGCAGCAGAATATTTGGGCTTTTAATGGTTGTCTTGGAGGAAAATGGGAGGAAAATGGAAGTTTAAAAATCTGTGAACAGTCATTTAATTTTGTGTGTGTTTGGATTTTTGCAAGTTTTAAAAAGATTTTTTAAAAAGTAATATAGATTGTGCTGCTTCTGCTTTGAGTTGCTTCACAGTGATTTTAATTGTAAACTCTTTCATTTAACTTATCTGCAGCAAACACTGCTGAATTCAAGTGTTATCACCAAATACCATTCAAGTGTGTTAATCGTCAGTTATCATGTTACATTACTGACATTTTGTCAGTTCCCTGGTTTTGAAATTATATTGTAATTATTCTGTTTTTCTGTTTATTCCCTGTACAACTTTGATAGTATTGAAATAAGTGGTAGAAAAAATACTCACAAGATGGAAAACAAGTTTTGCTGACCATACAGTGTATAAATCAAACAAGAGTCATACATGTACACTCAGACATGTAAGCACACAACATACACACTCTCTTTTTCTATCAGTACACATAAGGGATTTTTTAAAATCTTCTTTTAAAGATCACTCTTAAGCTTTGCTTTTTACTGGGGTAAAATAATTTCCAGAGCAAGTGGCAGAGACATGCTTTTTGGTATTTTCCCCCTGTTCTTCAGCTAGAGCTCCCAAGGTTCACACCAATGTTGAGGTTTTTGTGTATGCGACCATTCCCCTCCCCTACCATTAAGGTAGCCGTATTCTGACTTCTGGGTTATGGGCTACAGTTGGAAGTAGAACCTATCAATTTTCTTAGGACAGTTGAGAGAAACCTCCCGATTCTTTCTAATTTTGAACTATTGTGGATTCTTTTCATGTGCACAAGTCTGTAAGCATATGGGTCTGATTGGGTTAGATAGAGTCTGCTCTGAAAGACTTTATTTTATGTTATTTTTCTTTTATATCGAGGATAATGGAATAAGCACTCATGTGCTTTTTAACATCCAGTCTCCGTGTGACATTCAGATAGATTTTCCCATCAAGCCAGGAAGAAAGGGCAAGGGTGGGAATCACATGCTTCATTCATGTTGCAGAAAGACTGATTGTTGTTGAAGTTATTGGTTGGTAATGGCAAAATGCAGAAACAGACAATCTTGATAGACTACCGCAATATGTATGGGTATGGAGGCAAACTGAAACAGGTTTCTTAAACTAAATATTTTAAAGCTATTTGTTCAGTTTGGATAGAAATAGTAGGCATTCATTCAGATCAGTGTTAGGAAAAATGATTTGTTGGGTAAATCGCATTCTGCTTTTAAAAAAGTTTGGCTCGGTGAAGTGTACATGTTAGGGCATTTAAACACGCAAGGTTCATCAGGTAGGGTCAGCTCTTAAGCAAGAGAATGCGTGTTCTTAAAAAGAAAAAACAAAGGAGAACATGTAATGTTTTTGAGGGGGACTTGTTAATGTAATGTATACTTCTTCAGACTCTTGACCTTCATTCTGGTACTTTGATTGGTATGTTAACATTGGTTGGTGTTTTTTTGTTTGGGGTTTTTTTTTGGGGGGGGGGGGGGGGGAGGTATTGTGAGAAGCTCAGGTAGACACACACACACACACACACACACACACACACACACACACACACACACACACACTCTTCACGCTATTCACCTGTACTGACTCATACCCACAACTCGATTCACTCATCCACAGTCCACTCCCTACTACCAATTAAGAACATCACAGTTATCTACTTATTTATTTATTTCACTTTCATTGTTATCACCAATATTCTAGCATGTCATTTTTGCCCTTTCATTTTTCTCCCTCCATAACAGAACAGAGGCATGTGTGGGTGCGCTTGTTTTGGTATGAGTAAGGGCTTGTTTGTAATATATTTATGTTGTATTTTATTCGAAACATTTTTGTTGTTAAAATCTGGAGTGTTTCATACTACAGTTCTTGCGTAAATGTTAAGTTTGGCATATCACCTATCCTGTTATTTCCTTGTTTTTTGTGTGTTTTTTTTATTTTTAATAATGTGTAGTTAAGTGTATGTGTTTGTGTGTGTGTGTGTGCATACATGCACACGCGCACAGGTGTGTGTGTGTGTGCATGCATGCGTGCGCACGTGTGTGGGCATGTGTGTTGCACAATGACTTTTTCCCTCCAGAAGTTCTGTTTTGAGTTTGTCATTTTGTACGTTATACAGTGTTTATACCCTTTTTTGTTTTCTAAATAAGATAGTTATAAATAGCAGTCACTTGAAGAGCCAAGGTAATGAATAGATGTTTTATTTTTGCTTGTGCATGCATGTATTGGAAACCATTATCAAGGTACTGTCTTGAGTTTGAGGTATTTTGTAAAGTAGCATGTAATATAGGAATGTGTTTGGGTTTTTGATTCTGTGTGTACAGACATGATTCAGCAGTTCATTGATCAGTAACATTTTTATTCATTCTTGCCATTGCAGCCGACTATGGTTTTTAAAAAAAAATCCGGAGTGATTTTTAGCGCTTTTGGATATGTTTTTGCCTGTCTTTTACTTCAATAACAAGCGTTGTAACTTATAACGACCGTATGTTTATGTATCATAATGATAGCGATTGTTAGATGCTTGCTTAGTTTTTTACAAAAAATGTCTTTTTAATTCAATAAAGAATATACCCCACTCCCTTAAAAATAACCAAACAATTGAAAAAAACCCAAAACAAAACAAAAAAAGTGTATCAACTACCAGTCTTCTTTTTTTTTCTTCCAACTATGTGCTTCTATATGCTTAAAAAAAAATCATGAAGAAGAGCTAGGAAAAGTCTCATGTGCATTTAGTTTAAAAAAATAGAAGGAAAAACATAAAGTGAATACACAAAACAAAAATGTTATATGTTGAACACTTCTATATATATATATATATATATATATATATATATATATATATATCCTCCACAGTTGTCCATAGTGTTGTAATCCTCCTTAAATCAAGATACAAAACAACAATCTATTTTGTTCAATAATTGAGGAATGTCACAGTTATCAGCTAGTTTGCTCCTTTTAGGAGAAGACTATGCTGAATGATGATGACTTAAACACAATGATACATAATGATAATATTATGTCCTGTTACAACCCATTTTTGTCTTTATCCCACAGACCACTTTTGTGGTAAGCAGTATTATTCATACGCTTTATATATATTAAATCTCTCTCTATATATATAATATATATAATCTATAAGTATATAATCTATATATCTTACAGTTATGTATATTATAATTATATTAAAATTATATCATATTATATTGTATCATCTTATACTTTCCTATGATTATGAAAAGGGCAGTAGTCATAATCGTAATAACAAAGCCGTAAGTGTAGAGCTCCTAATGCGTTACCTACTACAGCTTGAAATTCTTATATCACACAGGGCTATATATATTTTGTTGTACTCATCATTATGAAAACAAAAGTGCTTCTATGATCATGTATTTCCTCTAAAGGTAGAGGTAATATTATTACTTTAAAAAAAAAAATCTTCTCTTGGCTTTGCGCTAAGCTAAGCTTGTCAGGGGACGGGATAGCCTAGTGGTTAGAACATTGCACTCGCAATCTGATGACCCGGGTTCAATTCCCGTTCAAGGGGATATTTTCCTCTGGAGTTAACATCAGTGCAGACTCCACTCTCCCCGAAAGTCCTTCGGATGAGACTATAAACCGAGGCCCCGTGTGCAAACGCACGCAGAACATCTTGCGCACACGTTAAATTCTGTTCCATTTTTCATAAGAGCAGACCATTGTGTGCCGGTGGGAACAGATGACAATTTACAAAACCACATACACACGGGGACTGGATGTAAAAAAGCACATAAGTGCTTATTCCATTATCCTTGATATAAAAGAATAAGATAAGATGAAATGTTTGTGTAAGACTTGTACTGACTGGTTGGTAATGCTAGTGTGTACTTGTACTGCCTGGTAATGCTAGTGTGTACTTGTACTGCTGGTAATGCTAGTGTGTACTTGTACTGCCTGGTAATGCTAGTGTGTACTTGTACTGACTGGTAATGCTAGTGTGTACTTGTACTGACTGGTAATGCTAGTGTGTACTTGTACTGACTGGTAATGCTAGTGTGTACTTGTACTGTCTGGTAATGCTAGTGTGTACTTGTACTGACTGGTAATGCTAGTGTGTACTTGTACTGACTGGTAATGCTAGTGTGTACTTGTACTGACTGGTAATGCTAGTGTGTACTTGTACTGACTGGTAATGCTGTACTGACTAGTAATGCTAACTGTGTGGTTTATTTGGATAGGGGGATTAATGCAATAGATATACTATGAGAGAACAGGGTTAATTGTTAGTGAACCGATCAAACTCAGAACTTGTTAATATTCCAAAGTGTTGTGAGCGGCGTATAGAAATAATTAGACATAGAAAAGTGATTTCGATCAAACTTCAAAAACTTGTTATTCCAAAGTGTGTTGAATGGTGTGTAGAAATAGTTGAACATAGAATAGTTTATTTCCTGATACAGCAAATGGAAAATAGGATAACTTTCAGATTTTGGTACTCTCCCTCTCCCCGTGTCTTGTCTAGAGCTCTGAGGTTCACCAATGGTGAGATACTGCGTATGCAACCATTTTTACCCACCATTAAAGGTAGCTGCATTCAGGCTTCGGGGATGGTGTCTAAACATGACGCCTGTGTGCGTGTGTTTATAAAATAAATTTGTCATCCATTCCAACCTGCATGCAATGGCCTACTTTTCTGAAAAGCGAAGCGGGTTTTTAACTTGTGCACAAGATTTTCTGCATGTTTAGGCTTACACGGTCTCGGTTTATAGTCTCATCCAAAGGACTTTGGGGGGGAGTGGAATCAGTACTGATGTGAACTCCAGGGTAAAATCCCCTAAATCGGGCGCCTCCATGGTGGCTGGATCCCAGGCCGTCAGATGACAAGCGCAACACTCTAACCACTAGGCTATGCCGCCCCCAGGGTAACTTGATCATCAGTTGATGAAAGTGCCCCCAGTTTTTTAATCACAGTGCTGTTGAGTTCTCACTGTTGTGAAATTGAACAAAGTGAGGCGCCACAGAAGGAAGCTATACTTGGGTGTTTTAGACAAAAGTATTACCATACATGTACATGTGCTTGGATGAGTGGATGGTCTAGTGGGTAACTATCATTTTCTTGTCTTAGAGTTCAGAACATATTTTCAGTGACTTAAAAAAAAAAAATCAAGTATATCGATTAAGACAGATTAGGTGTATTAACTAAGATTTTTAACATCAAACTGACAGTATATGATTTCAGTGTGGTTTTTGTAGTAGCTGTAGTAGACTGTAAGCAGTAAAATCAGTATCCCACCTCCTTTATATATATATATATATATATATATATATATATATATATATATTATATATATTGAAAGTTGAAATACAAAGGTGATTTAAGGTAGGATGTCTGTTTTTTGTCTGTGACATTTAGGGAAGGTAAAATCTCTACTTATGTGGCATTACCATCTTAGCTATACACCCAGTCAGTGATCTGAATATGCAGGCTCATCAGTGCTGATTCCATTCCTGGGGATTTTTTAGACTTGTGAAGACAGTGACCTGTATATGTGTGTGTGTGTTTGTTGTAATGTTGAATGAGAAAAATGTGTTCATTTCAGTTGAAGTAAATGGTTTGAGTGAGTAGTCTTTCTTGCCATCATGTTGCTATAATATCTAAAAAGATATTTTGCTTTATATTGTTTTACATAAGAACCCTGCGAATTGAGCACTTAAATTTTAGCCTTTTGCAGTAAATTTTGTTTGTGATTCATTGAGACGCCATGCCGATAGACTGATGTAGGTGTGTAAATATTGGATGATTTGTATGATTATCTTATTTGTTTTTTTGTGTGTAATGACTATTTTCCTTACTTTTTTCCTTTTGCATTATCTAAGGGTTAGTTCGTTTATCACAGAAAAAAGAGTCAACACAGAATGATCTTTCTTCTTGTGTTCAGTCTGAAGTATACTGTAAGTAATAACGATGAGATGTGTTTAGTATTGACTTTATTATTGGGCATTGTTCTGTCAGTTTTTACTGATTTTGTTAGGGTGAGCATGGTAGCCTAGTAATCTCAACATGGTTTAACTCTACCTGAGATTAAGAGTTCATATCCAAGCATCACCTTGCTGCTTGGAAGACAAAAATCACCTGGATTCTGTACGCATGCATATGCTTCTTATAATTATGTGATAGATTTCTTGAACTACAAAATATGTATATTGAAAGTCTTGCAGATCTTTATACAATTTCTCAGTATATTTTGCTTCCTCAAAACATGCAGTGGTTGCCTTTGAAAAAGAAAAACATGCTGAAGTCGGATGTGCTGGGCCTGACTTGTCAGGCACTTAACGGCAGCGCAGTGCATTTTCGCTCATATGACAGACAACAATTGTGGGTGTTTAAGCATTCGACGAGAAAAATGATAAAAACAAATATGGCTTTGTGGACGTTGCAAGATGGTTTGTCTTGATTCTGAATTACATGAATAAATGAATCCGTAAATTTTTTTTTCTTTGATTCCTTGGCTAGAGCTTTGAGGTTTTGTGAGATTTTGTGTATGCGACTTTTTTTTTTGCGATCCATTAAGGTAGCCAAATTCCGACTTTAGTGACACACTTATACGTGATCGCTGCGCTGGGGAAAAAAAGATGGTGTGATGGGATGAGGTCTGGGAGAAAGCTGTATTCAGTGACAGGAAAAGACAACTTAATTAATTAATCACTTATTCAGTGGAAGCTGGAATTTTTTACAAAGCCCTCATTAACTCTTAGGGCAAAATGACAGCATGTATGTGTGTGAACAAGGGTGTACGTCTGTGTGTTACTCTGGCGTTTTTGTTAATTATTTCTGGAATTACATATCTCTTGTTTTGTGTGTTGTTCTTTTGAAGTAAAAGTAAAAAGTTTTTAAAAAAAAGAAACATTTGATGAGAAAAAATGAGGCAAGAACATTTTGTGAATTTGACGGAAAGATATTCATAAGACTATTTCATCAAAGTTGTGGCAGTTATCCAAATGAGAACAAATAGCTACAACCACATTGTATGTTTTATATTCATTTATCTATCTACTTATTTATTTATTTTGTGTTCCTTGGCTAGAGCTCCGAGGTTCACCAAGGGTGAGATTTTGTGTAAGTGACCGTTTTTGCCCACAATGAAGGTAGCCGCATTCCAACTTTGGGGATGTATGCTGGGTATGCTTGTGTTTCCCTAACATGCATATTTTCTCTTCTGCATGTGCATATACGTGAAGGGACTTAAGGCAGTGGCAGGTTTACATGTATGTTGACCTTGGAGATGGTAAAAAATCCCCACCCTTACATTTATCAAATGCCGCCGAGATTTGAACTCATGACTTCATGGACCCGTGGGATGGAAGTTGAATGGTCTTAACCACTCAGCTATAGATTCCATCTGTTTGAATAGCTACTCACACCTGAATGATTTTTCCCCCCTGTTCCTGGGCTAGAGCTCTGAGGCTCACCAATGGCAAGGTTTTGCAAATGTGACCTTTTTTTTTCCACTGTGAAGGTAGCCGCATTCTGACTTCAGGGATGAGTGACTGATAATACTAAGCTATAACATTTTACAGAAGAAACTCATAAAAAAATTTTTTTTTTTTACATCCATCAGACAACATACGTTTCATCAGGGTTATCGCTTCATACCCCATCTTGGATTCTGTTCTAGTCATTCAGTCCTTTTTTTTCCTTTCTGTGGCTTTCCAATATTTTTAAAAAAAACCAAATTGCGCAGTCTCTTTGATGTTATTTGCTGATCAAGGTTCAAACTGTGCAGTCAGTTTAATGATGGGAGCCCGTGTCAAAAGGTGCTGGGTAATTGCAATATTTGTGTGTGGGAGACTAACAAATCCTGAAATCATGTTGTCGTAAATATGTAGAACGGTCATCGTAAAAATTGGTTTAAGTTTTGAGTGTTGTTTCAGTAGGGAAATTCTGTAGTGGGTAGTATGTCCATACTGTGTGAGAGAGAAAAAAAGTTTGGCATGGATGTAAGAAAAGGTAATGGTTTGTGATAATTTCTGTTAAGGTGGATATTTTGATGTTTGTGTGTGTGTGTGAGTAGATCATTACATAAGCAAGTGTGTGTAAAGATGCATGTTTGTAAGAATATTTATAGGAGCGATTGAGTGGATTTATTAGACTGTTTTAAATCAGTGTGATTTTTTATTTTTATGAACTATTACATTAAATCTTCAGGAAGATGTGACATCGCAATACAAAATTTCTGCTGTAAGTTTTCTTCTTCATCTCTCTCTCTGTAATCATGTTATGTGTAATTGAGCTATGTGAGTTGTGAACCTGTTTGGTCGAGTTTGAACATTTGCCTATATACATAATACTGTTATACATGCATATTTGGAAGCACATACTTACAACACACGCATGTGCTCACACACACATACACCACATGCACACACATACACACACACACACACCACACACAACACACACACACACACACAAACACACACACACACACACACACACACTTAAAACACACACACACACACACACACACACTTAAACACACACACACAAACAGATTAGCTTCAGGCTCTACAAGAGCATTGGGTAATGCATCAGTCTGTCACATCGTGTGTAGTTTGTACATCTGTTTGCTCTCTTCCACAGGCATAGTCAGTATAGCTTATGCAGAATGGCAGTCGATAAAGACCTTCTTGAGAAACTCGTGTTAAACTTGGCTGAGATTTATATATATGACCATGATGGCATAAATGGCAGAAATAAGATCACACTCTTGTGTAAAGTAATACTGGCTTTTAGGGATGTAAAACCTGTAAAATTTAGGAGTGGGGGAAATGTCATCTTGAAATAATAATGGGTGGCGCTGCTCTTGTGATGACGTGCTCTCCCTGCGAGGGAGCAGCCTGAATTTCCCGCAGAGAAATCTGCCATGACTTAAAAGTGGTATGAAAATGAAAGTGAAAAATGTCAAAACCGTGGGTCACAATAAAGTTGGTATCAACATAACAACTTAAAGAGGAGCATGCTATCAGTGCAAATGTGTTGGTTGTAGCAAATGGTGTTCTAAAATGGTGTGTGCGCAATGTGTAAAATTCTCTGACATGACTCCAGCGCCCACGTGCTTCGTTGTTGTTCAGCACATGTGGACAGATGTAACAATCAACATTCCTGTCTTACAGGTTGTTATTATGTACGGCTGGCAATAAGTCTGACCCCCATGCTGGTGTCTGACATGTTTGTGTATTGTACACCCAAGTGTGCCTGAGTGCGCCACTCATAATATATCAGTTGTACATTTTGCATTACTGACTAAGGAGCACAAACAGATTTTTTTTTTATCAAGAAGTGGTGCAAAGGTGTACGTGTGTGCATGATTTAATAGAGGAATAAAGTTGTGTTTTTTGCCTAGTTAGTGCAGATAAGTGGTTGACACGACAAGCCTGTGTGCATGAGTAATTCTGACCTGTTTTTAACCCTTGTATTCTGAGTAAACAAGCAGTGGTTGTATGTCGCTGCGAAATGCAAACTTTTGTCCCCGTTGCTGTGGTGTTTGGGAGTTTTCCTCTTTGTGCTGTGTATATGCCTGGGTTTTGTTTTTGTTTGCTTTTATCTTTTTAACTTGATTTTTGTGCTTCTACATGAGTACGTTTTATAACAACACTGAATAGACTGAATTAAATGATTTTCATGATGACAGTATGGATAAGTACAGGTATAACAAATAAATGATATATAAGCTACTGCTGATGGCTTGGTTTGCACTGGATGTACATGAAAACTTGTGTTGGAACTTGCACAGAACAAACCAAGTTAAACCCCCCACCCCACCCCCTGCCTTCCCCCATGTAAAAACAGCTGAAACATACGCAACAAATCAAGAGTTAATTATCTTGCTGTTATCCTGTACCTAGCTCAACATTTTGGGAGTCACCCAGAATAAGCACTCTTGGCATACTCGTCCCAGAGACTGTAAAAACACACTTGTTAAGTCTGCGTGTATGACGGTTTTCAAAAGTACCTTGCCATATAGGCAGCCATACTCCTAACTTAGAGGATTTTTTTACCATCCTTGAGAGGAGAGTACAGGTTGTTGTGCTAGGACCATGTCGTGGCTGAAGAAAACGTAACGATACTTAAAACCATAACATTTTTATGAGGCCTTGGCACTTTAGCGGACATCAGTAACTGAAATTTAAGCTTTTTGCTGGGCCAACATCAAGAAATTAAGTGACCAAACCACAACAAAAATGACAGCATATGTTTGAATATAGATCAGTCTGAAGAGTTTTGACAAGAGAAAATGTATGTCGTTGAATTGATACTGACTGACCCGTGTCTGGACTACCACAAACAGGCTGTGCGATTGGATTGGTGACACACGTTTAAAAATGAGCAAAGGAGTTGGTTGTTTTTTTAAACTGTCGATGTAGATAATGAGAAGAGTATTTCCCAACAGTCATGGAAGGGGGATAACATAACTGGTGAGAATTCTTGCAATGTTTTATGAATTTCTTGTTTTTTTCTTTCCTTTTTGTGTGTTTGTGGCAGCCATGGTTGTATGCAGGTCAAAGGTCATCATTTTTCTTTTGTGTTCCTTTTTTTTCCTTTACTGTTAATCTTTTCTTTCTCTTTATTTATTTATTTTTACCCTCTCCTTCAGCTAGAGCTCTGAGGTTCACCAATGGTGAGATTTTTGTATATTTTGCGACGGTTTTTGCCCCCCGCCTTGAAAGTACCTGTGTTCTGACAAATTGACAAAATTAAAACGGCTTGCATATGGGAACTGAATTTAAAAAGTACACGAGTGCTTATTCCTCATCCTTGGAATGGAAGAATGGAAATTGACAAAAATTGAAACACGATTGCTGCGAAGTATTTTCAGTAACTGGTGAGAATGCTTTTTTGGAAAGTGTTTTTTTTCTGATGCTAACTTTGACAGTGTTCAACAAGTCTTCATTTATATTTCTATACTGTGTTGGGAATGTAACCAGCCTATATTCATTTTTTTAGTGTCATTTTTTTGGTGGTGTTCCTTGGCTAGAGCTCTGAAGTTCACAATGGTGAGATGTTTGCATATGTGATCATAACCCCCCCCCCCCCCCACCTACATTCTGACTTCAGGAGTGGTGTCTAAACATGACACCTGTGTGCATGTGTTTTGTTGGTTTTTTTGGTAATCCGTTCCTACTGGCACACAATGGTCTTCTCCTCTAAAAGGTTGGAATGAGTTTTTAATGTGTGCGCAACATGTTCTCTGTGTGTTTGCACACAAGACCTCAGTTTATAGTGTCATCGGAAGGACTTTGACAATCAGTTTGATTTTTTTGGGTCAAACTGGGAAGAAAGGGTGAGGCTGGGAATCTAACCCAAAACCTCACAGTTTACTTGTTGGCAGGTGAACGTCTCGACCATCCTGCCACCCTCCTCCTTTTCAGTATCATATGACATCCTTGCTGTGTAACGATCTTGTGACATCAGCATGCCACTTCAGTTTTCTGTTCTCCATTATTGTAAGCAGGTCTTCATAGAGTCAGTAGTATCATCCACATTCATTTAAAATATGTGCATGGTGTTCCATAATGATATGCTTTCATTGTCTACCAGTTTGTTTCTTTTTCCCTTTGTAACTGGTTTGTTGTTTGCGTTTGATTTGAACATCATGGTACCCACCTTAGTTCTCAGATGATCTTTGGATCAGACTAAAAACCCAGGTTCCATGTGCAAATGCACATAGAAGATCTTGCGTATGTGTTAAAATGTTCTTTTGGAAGAGTAGCCCTAAGAGATGGGCTGTGACTTGACTGCAATTCTCTTCCAAGTCCTTGAGAAGTCAGCTAGGCATTTACTTAACTTCCTTCCCTGAAGTCGGAATGCAGTTACCTTAATGGTGGGCAAAAACGGTCACATTCACAAAATCTCACCATTAGTGAATCTCAGCGCTCTAGCTGAGGAACAGAAGAAGTAAAACAACACACTATTCACTCACACAAAACAGTAAGTTCCTTTTCTTTTTCCAGGTAGTAGACTGCATGCTTGATATGCTTGTGTCATCCATGCCACCGGCCATTGCTGGCCTACTCTTGTGAAAGGTGGATGGGGTTTTACCACAAGCCCAAGTTCTGTTCATCCACACATGGGATCTGTTTAAAGTGTTATTTGAAGGACTTTCAGGGGAGTTAACTCCAGGGAAAAATTCCCTTGAATGGACATCTCAGTAGTGACTCAAAGCCCATGGTTATTGTCAGGTTATGGGTGTAACAGTACTTTAAAAAAAAAAATCATTCCTCAGCTAGAGCTCTTCGGTCACCAATGGTGAAATGTTACCTATATGACTGTTTACTCACCAGTAAGGTAGCCACATTCCAACTCAGGAGAGGATGTATAAACATGGAACTTGTGTGCATGTTTACTTTAAATTATCTGTTTTTACCGGCATGAAATGGCCTTCTCTTCCGAAAGGCAGAACAGGTTTTAACATGTGTGCCAAGATGTTCTGTGAGCGTTTGCACGCAGGACCTTGGTTTACAGTCTCATCTGGACTTTTGTGTGAGTGGAGTTGGTACTGATGTTAACCCCAGGGGAGAAAAAATCCCCTTGAACGGGGGCCTTGGCGGGACAAGGGGTTGAGAAATAAAGCCGAGGTATCACACATGAGGAGAATGATCATTTCTGCATAACAAAGTGGATCTTTCTAGAAGAGACCGTCATCTAAAATAAGAATATTCCTAGATCTGACGGAAAGAAGGGACAGACAGAACAATTCCATAAGTGTGGAAGATTGACGGCTGCTTTCAGAAGCTAACAACAATCTCTAGTTAGTGTGTACCATGTAGTTTGAGGTGAATAACAAATTTGTGGGCTAGTATGGAACAGGTGACCAGTGTTAAAGCAGATTAGGTGTAAGCGCAGTTGTAATTTCAGACTAAGAAGTTCAAGTCTTGCAGCAGTTTGCTGTGCAATGATTTGAGAATGTCTGCTATATCCATGTTTCTAAAACGTAAGAACGTAAGATCAATCTTGCGGCCTAGTGCAATGATAAGTGAAGTAGAAGTGTGGTGTATTCTTCACGTCACAGTACTTTTGCAGCCTTGTTTTAGACACAAAGTAAGTGCAATTTAGAAACCATCACTGTAATCAAGCTGGGAAAGAACAACAGAAATAGATGGAGGTTTTGTGGAGGTGTCATAGGAAATAATTATTCTTGTGATTTTAACAAATATTCTCTAAATAATCTCAGAAGAAAACGTGAGGTTTTTTGTTTTAAAAAAAAGAAAAGTCTGATCTAAAGTGATCGAGAATATATGAGAACCAAGGTTTGTGATTGTTAGGTAGACTTAATCTGAAAGCAAGATCTTCTGTATTTATTGTCTTTAGTTGCCTGATGCAAGCCAATAGCACATTTAATTTGCTCCAGTGTCATTGCAACAGTCTGATTGAAGTCCTGGAGTGTATTGCTGAATCTCAGGATGTTTTCACGCTTACAAACAACAAAACACCACCAAAACACATTTCAAACAACAAAACAACAAAACATTGTTCTTGTGGTTAAAAGATGTATTTGGAGTATGGAGGAGTGATGTCAACATCACCACATTCGCTTTCCATCCATCTTACATTTGTTTCTGATTAAAACTTGTTAGGTTGCACGGACATGAAGATTCCTCTAGATAAAATATGATGAAATGTTCACATTATCACAGACATTTAAGTGCTGAAAATACACAATTGTGCAATGACTAGACACATAAAGCAAACTAAATGAAAAGACTAAGATGAAACAATGAAAATATAGGCAGTATCATTGAATAATGCTGGAATACAAGTTTACGCACTCATGCAAACACACACTACACATACACCACCCATGCATACATTATGAAATGAAACAAAAAATAAGAATCTAAAAGGAAAAATATAAAATCTTTTGCAACAAATTTCAAACTAAATTTTTTTCCCGTCAAGAAAATGATTTATGGAAGTGATCTCAGCAGGCTACGAAAAATTTCAGCAAAAGCAAATGAAAATTCATTCATCACCACACTAACAAGAGTGCAAAAAGCAAAAAACATCACATTCATTGGCATAGTCATTAAGAATGAACTGCACACGGTCGAAAGGGGTACAAGTACAACAAAATAATTTAAACACACCTAGCTACAGTGATTTTTTGTTTTAAAAAAAAATTCCACATGGAAAACATTTCTGACTAAGCAGTTCAAACAAGTCTACATCACACACACATGGTAGCTACACCAGAAGTGAATCATGGGTTATCGGTTATTCTGAAATATCTAATATTTAGATATAACACGGCACATTACAGGCTGCAAGTAACATATGTGAATAAGGAAAAACAATGTTGATTTTTATGGGTGATGTGACTTGGATAAAAGACTGGGAAGGGGGGTGGGGTGGGGGGGGGGGGGGTATGCATTATCTAAACATTATCAAGATTTAATGTGCTCTAAACATGTGTAAGATTTTGAACATGTAAGAACAATACACCTTCATGATTTGATGTATGAAATCGGTGTTTACAACTTTTGCTGTTATAGAAAAATATATTTGTAAACACCACTTCATATATTTGTCAGACAAAATGAAAAGGAGTATGTATACCCTTTTGTGTAGTACATTGTGTAGACAATGTTTGCTGAAATCGCACCACACACACACACACGTATTGCTAAGAAATAACACACTTAAACATACGTTTTTTTAAAAAACATCGGACGCATCAGTGGTGAGACAATTCTCTCTGTACCACTGTTATTTCATTATCAGACACTTTGGGGCATTTTGGTTATTTCTTCATTTGTTTTCTTGCCCCCAAGCCCCCCCCCCCCCCCCCCCCCGCCTTTTACAGACATACATTTTCTTCAGCAAATTAATAATTTGAAACAACTTTCTTGTACTTGATTTTGCTCAGTTACGTGTTCAAAGTGTTCCATTTTCCACATTTCTTAAATATTTTGTCAACTAATCCCACCTCTCCAGGTTTCACAACCTCATTACCGAGTTGTCGTATTATAAGCTTTCTTTGTGCAGCCTTCTATTCACAGTGCCATTCTTTACTTTCTTTTGATATTATCACTTATGGTAAAAAGATTTTTTTTTTAAAACACCACCCTTGGAAATACCACCAGTAGATATGATTTGCGCTAACATCATTAAAAATATTTCTAATATTTCCAATGAGCTGTGTCATCAAGATTCATCAGTTTCCAGGTTCAGTTTTTGAGGGGTTAATGACTTATGAAAAAGTACACTGATGAAAAAAAAAAAAGACCCGAATTTCATACCTGTGACCCTTCCAGAATGAATTAAAATGTAGTCCCCTTGTGGGGGATGCCAGGGGCCTGTCAGTATAACTAGCATCCCCACCCTCTGCAAAGTCTGTGCTAGGAGTTGCCTCTTTTCTATCCCTGTCTTGTGGTTTTTTTTTTAAACATTTGTGCCGTTCCTACGTTGTTCATTCCAATCTCTCTGCCCAAGCCACACTACTGAGGCTGCTCACCTTGCAGCATCCTCAGGGTAACAAGTCCACAGGCAACATCCATTTTAGTCCACCTCGGGGCCACGAACCAGAAGGACCCTGCACTGCTGCTGGGTTTTTCCAGTGCTCTATAGTGGTGCCTGCTCCTGAGCTAACGCACACACACACACACAACTATGACAACCCCCCCCTACTGATGACAGTAATAGACTAGTAGTCTCAGAGCCAGACTGAGTGAGACACCCAATGCTTGGGGTGTTGACCGCCACACCACCTCTTGTTTTAACAGACGGATATCCCTGAAGTCGGAATGCGGCTTCCTTAATGGTGGGTAATAAACGGTCACATACGCAAACTCTCACCATTGATGAACCTGCCAAGGAACATGGGGAGAAAAAAACACCCTAAAACAAAGACTAGACAGATGATAGCAATGCACAAAGGAGTGACAAACAAACAGTGCTAATTACTGTGGACTGTGCTCGACCCATGTATTGTAAGTTGATCTTACACTGTCTGATCTATTTTACTATTAGACTAAAACACCTGTTGGTTTATTCTTTCTTTCTTTTCAGGGGTCACAGAAAATATTTGTGTAGCACTCAACCACGACGGTGATCAAGTGAAAGCGAAATGTTTTCTGTTAGCTGTCAACTGCCAGCTGAGTGATTTGTGAGTATAGACACAGCAGCTGTACAGGTAATATACGAGTCAACTGTATGAATGGAATGCCATTGTGGCAGTTCAGAGAGAAATTTTGATATTATTTTAACAGTATTATTTCTTATTCTTTTGTTCCGAGGATAATGGAATAAGCATTCAAGGGCTAAATTTTTTTTTTTTACATCCACTACCCATGTTCACGCAGTTTTGTCACTTTTTGTCATCCATTTGATAGAAGTAGAATGTACTGAACAATTTCTGGCGAAATCTTGTTTTGGGACCTTTGCCAAAATCATCAGGAAACTGATCTCATATCCTTTAAAACAAACAAAAAAAGTGGAGGAGGGGAATCTGACTGGCAGCTTTGCTCCTTGCAATAACTTTCCCATTTTATTAGGCTCCAGTTTCGGATCTCTTCTATCTTTCTATCTGCAGTGTTTTATACTAAGTTACCTGGCGTAGGAAACAGAAATATAGAAAATAGATACTCACAGAAGCTGAAGAAATCCCTGCTTTTGTGTTACTTTACAATCATGCGTTCGAAGAGCTGATAAAAAAGCAAGCGTGATACCATGTTTCAACTGATAGGAATGATAGCTGCACTTAGAAATGTACGCAATGCTCTCAGTGCACGTGTTCCCAGATATGCTTTTGGTTCACAATTATTCCGATCTTCGTTTCTATAACTCCTCACACAAATTCCAAATTAAGAAAAACAACAACAAAACCAACACACTTATTTCATACATGTTTTTATACTGTCACATAATACGTTGTTTTGTTTCTTTCACAACACCAGCACACTGAAAAATGTTAAGCCAATTGACATACTTAACAGAATCTGTTTTTATTAAAAAGAAAATTTTTGGGGGGTAATTTAAGGATTGTAAATGCATTCAGTAAAACGAAACTAAAAAATCTGAATTTTAAAAAAGAATGTTGATACATACTATTGTCATTTGTCTGTGTGTTAAAACTTTTTTTTTTTATAATGATTTTAAAGAAATGGACAGAAACCTTAAAAATCCTTTTAAAAATTGCAATCAATAGTTGGAACACATGACAAGGTGAATTCTTTACCCCCCCTCCAAAAAAAAAAAAAATTCCCCCAAAACCAAACAAGCCTCAAAACAACAACAACCCTTTAGAAACTAAAATAACCCAAACCAAAACCAGCAATAAGCAGCAATACTAAACCCAAAAAAATTTGAACATCCGTATGGAATATTCTTAAAAGCACATATATCCCCCGCCACCCTCAAAAAACAAAAAAAAATTATGCACAGCAATACTTGATGCACCTCTAGTGAATAGGAGAAAAAAACCCAATATATAAAATATCTTCAGTGGTAAAGGATTTTACTTCTTTTTACACACTTTAAATTTAACTTTGAAGAATATTCTGTGCTGGTAAGGAAGAATGGAGAGGAGAAAAGATAGAAGGGGGGACAGGTGTGGGAGAAACTTTTTGGTCTGTGAATGATTCAGAGTACTAACAGTCACACAACCAAACTTGAGCAGTTTAGTATTTTGTAGGTGATTTGCAATTATGAAGTTTAACTTCTTGTACTTAGCATATGTAATATGGGTGTTTTAACTTCCAACCGTTAAATCTTTCAAACATGAATATATTTCATACCCATTACAGACTTCTTAAGAACTTAAATGAATTCTCATACATAAAGACTAGGCTTGTCTAGACTCCTGCAAGATTTGTTTGGTATGTATTGGTTTCAACGTCAGTTTTCACGTATGTTAGCAAAGTCACATCTAATATCAAAAGGACACAGAAAAATCTTTGTCATCTTCTTCCATCCCTCAAACAAAAACTTTGTGCACAATTATCAAGGCCATGTAGGTTTTCTAAGGTCTGGCTTTTATTTATTTTTCTCGGTGATTACATTCCAGTGTAGCTATATTTCTTTCAAACATCTTCATTTTTCTCATCCGTTTGGCACTGTCAGGCCTTGTCTGAAGCCACAGCAACAACCCTTCCTGCAGAAAAATCAACAAAATGTTGGATACTATGTAAAAGACTGTTAACAAACCAGATAACTTACACAAAGGCTGTCAAGTGGTGTGTCAACAGATTACATAAGGAAAAAGTACTGCTTTGGGAAGTAAAGTTTACAGTTTGTACCTCAGAGTCAGCTGATTCATTCCTTAAAATCTGTACGAAAATAAGTTTACAGTCTTCCCCCCTTCAACATCCCCAAAAGAAAAGTTTACAGTTCAAATTTTATTGTTAGCCGATACCTTATTAAAAAAAAACAACAACCCAACCCTGTAGGAAAACAGGTTTACAGTTCATACTCCAAAGTGGTATTCTTTCCAATTTATTTTCCAGAGAGAGCATTACTAAAAAATGTCAAGGCAACGTCTTATTGTCCTCAAAAGTAGCTTGTGTAAAGCTACAAGCTAGATGAATACTACACCCCACAACAACCCTGCAGCAGATCAGGGTCTGTTCTGGCAGGTGGCCCTTTGGCTGGCTGTTCTTGGTCACTCTGTACATTACTGTTAAAGAATGGGCTTAAGTATATTATATTTAAAAAAAGCTACAGTAGAGTAAGATGAAGGCTTTCCAATAAGTCTTAAAAGCTGCATTGGTTCTGGAGTTCTATTTTTTTATGTGTTTTTCTCTCTCTATTTTTGTGATATAAGAAAAAGTCTGATCAACAGGCTTTGAGTGAAGAAAAGAATACATGATTTCTGAATGTAGATGATTTCAAACTTTTCTGACTGTTCAAGAAGAAACAACTGCTTCTTAGTCAGTCATCAATATCTGACATGAAGTATATTCATCAAGATGAAGGAATTGGTTCTCACATTGAAAGTCCTACTATCATTAGCTTTTAACAACCTGATCACTTTCCTGGCCAGAATTTAGCAGAAGCAATCGCAGCATATAGCTTTTCACGAGTCCAATGAGAATGCAACATATCCTGCAATCTTTCCACGAAATGAATGAAGGCGAATGTCTGAAGAGAAAGTTGGTCTGCAAAATGGAAGTGGCTAGTCAAATAAAATTTACTTCAAGGGGATTGAGATTAATAATGAATTATTATTCTTTTCTGGAATGAAGATTTTGAATGAAACCCTGATTAAGAATATTCAAGAAACAAACCAACCAGTCAATACACAAAAATAACAAAGAAAAAAAACCCCAAACCAAACAAACCCATTCACAAATGTAGCTAACAAGTATCAACACTTTCAATTCAAATGAAACAGGTGGAAAAAAAAAAAACCCTACAAAACCAGCCTCTTAAAGCTAACATTGATAAAATCACTATCCTCTTTAAAACAATTCCAAACATATGTTTTAAAACAACAAATGCTTAAAAATTACTGTTAAAAGTCACACGTTTTGAAAACCAAACAAAAACACAAACTGTTATCTGGAATAATGCATAAAACCCTGACTTAAAAAAACAAAAATCTGACAAAGTATGGTTTTCTTGCTGGTTGATAATAGTTAGCATAATACAGAACCCATCCTCAGTGGTGGTGGTGGAGTGACCTCTCCTACGTTATCAAGGACACGACGTCACCTGCTGTATCATGTCGTTTATCGCCACCTGCAGACCTTTCACCAACTGCGCAGCGGAGTAGGGACTGTTGAGAGGGGGCACGTGGATGAATGCTGTGTTGCGCGTACTGATGTGTAGCGAAGAGAAGTACGAGTACTCGCATAGATACCTGTTCCAAAGGGGAAAAAAAAATATGCCTGTCAATTTCCACAACATATATATAGATATATATCCCTGAAGTCAGAATGCGGCTGCCTTAATGGTGGGTGAAGCAGTCGTATACGCAGAATCTCACCATTGATGAACCTTGGAGCTCTAGCCAAGGAACACACACACACACTCCCAAACACACTCTCATACAAGTGAAAAGAACAAACAAATGGGGTTCATACGCCAATAAGCCACAGAAATGTTCAGCTATTTGATCATAACACTTAAGTTACGTCCACCCTCCTTCCCATTCCATCCCATCTTTTTCCCCTATACATGTCTTCTACCACAGACATCCTCCATTGCCAAAGAACTGTGGAGCTTCACATATGGATTCAGTACACAGGCATCTCCATCCCTGGCCTTCCCGACTGTTTCCACGCAGTCACTGTGGCCCTTCAGTTTAACTAACAGCACATTTTTACCATATAATTAGTTAATGTTCTGTGTTTAGGCATACTTGCTGAACAGTTCCATGTGACAATGCAACGAGTTGTGCATGCATTATGCACATTAAAGATGCATATGTGACGACAGTAGGTGAAGAAATTCCAGTCTTCCTGCTTAGCTGTATCATATGGGAACCAGAATTCAACTGTCAGACCTACAAAGGTCTGAAAATGTGTTTTTAAAAATCTGACACACTTTTTGACAAAGTACACGGAGGCCTTCGATAATTTGATGACAACCAACAGACCGGAGACACACCAGCCAATGAGCTTACCTGCCAGGATCATGTGACACTCGCGCCTTCACACCGATTCCTGAGGAATTGACGGCAGTACAGACTTGGTCCATGTCAATGTCAGACACTAATTCACAGTCTTTTTCGCGCTCTTCTACACAGCACAGTGAAGATGGATACTTTCCGCGGACGTCGACCTTATCGTAGCCGTCGTTGTGTGCACGTTGTTCCAGCGTCAGTTCTGTGGCGATGCCAGACACCCCGACGTGGACCATGAGCTGGCAGGACACACACGGTCCACACGGTCACACATGGCAGGATGCTGCTTCATTGACTGTTAGCACTACTTTACAACAGATCCCTCAATGTACCACAGACAAGATGTCAACTCATTTAATTAGTGCAACCTGCAGATCTACCCATATGTTATGCAGATAAGCAATGCATAATATGCATATATATGAAAAAGATTTGCAATTACATACAATCAATGCCACATTATTGTCTGTGGTAGTGTTTTTTTTCTAGCAAAGCCTGGGCTACCTGTATTGCAGATGATCTTAGAGAAAGGGGCATAAATAAGGAGGAAGCTCAAAACAGAGAGAGAAGGAGAAGGCTCATCAATGTCAAACCTCCCCTGGGAGAAACATGACAAAAAAGGAAGAAGTGTTTTTTCTCTGACTCAGTGTTCCCCTTCCTATAGATCGCTGAAAGACCAACAACAAAAAGTGAGTGTGTGTGTGTCAGACCTGGGATGGCCACTAAGTCATATACATGTGCTCCTCCCAACTGCCCTTGATTTTATGTCAAAATGTGGCCCTATAGACTATTATTAACTAAAGTGGTAAAAAGAGATGGAATTTTGTACACATGTGAATGCACTATGGCAAACGGTAGTGGTTCAGTGTTGAAGTGGATTACTCATTCAAGCAGATTACTGTTGTAAAAATGTTTTGAGCAGTTCAAGTAGGAATGCATCAATAGCTCAAATCAATTGTATTCATGACCTAGTATGTACTGTTTGCTAAAAGCATGATGTCACCATAGTTTTACCTTGAGAGAGAGGGTAGCTGCATGCTCCATGCATACATGTACTAGACATAGGGCATGTACAGTACCACAGACTGACAGAGCAAACAAACTGACATGCGTAAGTTAACTTTGCATGCATAGAAAATGCCTGTGGCTGCATTGCTTGGTGGAGGTGAATGACATGGGCCTTGGCTACAATGACAGACATCAATCAGGGGGCGGTCTATGACAGTCAGGGAAGGTGAGAGGCAACATTTCTGTTTCTGTAATATAGAAGACATACATATATATGGATTTAAATTACATAATGTGGTGAAAGTTTAGTTCTAACAAGAATAAGATGTATGCATTTATATATTGAGTTAGATTTGACCTACATTTCATGTATTTTATTTATTTTCTTCATTTATATCGAGGATAATGGAATAAGCACTTGTGTGCTTTTTTTAACATCCAGTCCCCGTGTGTATGCGGTTTTTCAAATTCTGTCATCTGTTCTCACCATGTAGTGCTCAGTAGTAGCCTGTGTGGAACATTTGAATGTGCTTGCAAAGTTTGTGCTGCACATACGCTACATGTATGTACAAAACAATCCCTAGTACTAGTACTGTAGTAGTAGTATTTGGTATTGCTGTCTTTCTTAGCTTATCACAAATCCAGCCATTCCCATTGTGGCCAGTTTGCTGCAGTGTTACACAGAGTGTTGGTCATAAGAAACATATAGCATCCTCTTCTGACAGTCTGACACAGCAGGCTGCTGCATACACTCTGATAGGATTAGAGCCCTCCAACCAGCTGGTATATTTTGCAATTTATTGATGTGTGGCAAAGAGATGTGTGCACACGCAAAGCACCCGCCTGTCTGACCTAGCTCTGTACAAACTCTGCGTTGGTGAAGTGGGAGGGAGGGAGGGGAGGGTGAAGGCACAGTTAATTCCCTTCTCAATGTTTAGTCAGTCAGCTCTGAACAGCTGTGACCAACATTAACAGAAAAAGAGCACACTAAATTAATTAATTAAAATCTAACCAACCTTGGACTCTATAGATATAAGTTTATCACAATATCAGTCATGGTAATTAGTATGTACAGCAGCTCTGACGTTTCAGAAAATGAACACAAAACTTTTCATGGATATTATTTCATAAAACTACGAGTACTTGCAAACAGTGACTTTCAATTGTTAAATAGAACTAGCCTGACACATGCCAAAGCATTGTTTCACAACAGAGAAAGATATATACCAAGAAAACCAAGTTTGACTATTCAGTATTTTCTTACGAGAAAAAAAGAAAGAACATGTGATGTATACATGACTAATCAATGTCAGCCATTCCCCACTATACATCATTATTGAAGGCCATGCTAAAGTTACCTCAAACAGAATATGCTTCAGAAACAGAAGAGTAGGACTGGAGATCTTTCAGAAAAAGTAGCAAGAGTGAGATTGGAGATCTTTCAAGAAAGAATATGATTGAGATCTTTCAGGAACTATAGGAAGAGTATGATTGGATTTGGAGAGCTTTCACAAACAGGCTGGAGTAGGATTGGAGATTTTTCACAAACAGAAGGATTAGACTTAGAAGTTAGAGGAGGGCAGATCTTGCAGAAACAGAAGGAAGAGATGGACAGGAGATTTTTCAGAAATATAGGGAAAGAAGAAGGGGATAAAAGTTGGTTCCTCAGTCCACAGAAAACCCGATTATGAAAAAAAACACCAAAAAACCAAAAACCAAAGACCAGCCTGAGCAAAACAATTTGAGTGCACTTTCAAAGATCTATGTATTAATACAAACATAGAACAGGGAAAAAAAGCCACAGAAAATTGACAGAGAAAATAAATGTAACAAAACCCTGGCACAGAAGAAGAAAGAGCTCAGACAAAGAGTGAAGTCATGGATTATAGAAAATCTGAAAAAAAATCCACCCTCCCCATCCAAATTTCTAAAAACCAAGAAGTCAGCCAATCTCGTTCCTGTAACACACAGCAAGAAACAAGCAAAGTAAATACTCGGACAGAAAAACCAAGACAGCAAGAGGCAACCAGACCACAACAGAAAATTTAATCTTACACAAACGCAAGCCACCAGAAGAAGAAAACCAAAGAGAAATAAGAGAGACTCACCCCCCCAAAAAAAAAATCAACAAAACAAAGGTAGTTCAAAATGAAGCAAAAAAGAGTAATGTACAAAAAGTGTACCAGAGGTTTGTAGTGGTTCCAGAGCCTAGGCACCAGATCTTTGACAGCCTCATACTCCACCGGCATCTCCATCACAATCAGCTCCACGCTCTGATTCTGCAGACCTTCGTCTTGTAGTTTCCACACTGTTACTGAACTGGCGTTGATTTTGTGGCTCCCAAAGGGGCCGAAGCCTGCAATGACCACATTTACATTTTCAAACCTATACAGCTAGAGATCTTCTTTAGTATTATGGAATGCAGTGAAATTTGGATTTTTTTAAGGGTGGATAATTTGCTGAGTTTAGCTGAAAGGTTTTTTTGGAGAGCCTACAAAGCAAGACAGACAGTGATACCTCCCTCCCCCCAAAAACCCCCCACAAAAAACCCACCCAAAAACATCCCCCTCCTAACCCCCCCACCCCCACAAAAAAGACAAAATATTCCTCCTCCCCTTTTCATAAACCAAGCGACCACACACTAGATCTACAAGATTTGCAACAGAGTTCACCTGCATACTGAGTATGCATTACTTACAATATTACTCTTGTCAAATTTATAAAGAAAAATTACGATGTTCACTGTAACTACAGAGGCAGAGGAAATTGAGTTCACCTACCTGTTACAACAACAACAGGTTTTTTAGGAGGCATACTGGATCCTGGTGTGCACTGTGCGGTGCTTATCTTTTGGTCACCTATGATTGCGGTTGTGGAGAATCACACTGGACAGGAAAGATGTTTGTTTCTGTTTTGGCTTAGAACTGCTCACATAGATAGAAAAACAAAACGCACCTTTCTTTGAAAATAGACTCACGCAAACACTCAATGTGCAAACACACACACACACACACACATATCATATGTGCACTTATACATATTGGAAATGAAAGTTTATTGGTCTGCCCTTCAAGTGACAAACTGAACAGTGGTAATTGAATGACAGCACATTGAAAGTTCTATTTTTAAAAGTGTCTTTGATGCGCAGAATTCCTGACTGACACACAAGAGTTCAGACTAGTAGCAGTACATAATAACTAAAATGTACCATATAAATGATATTTTATCAAGCATCGATTTTTCCCTCACTTTGTTGTTGTTGTTGTTGTTGTTGTTGTAATTGCTGTTTCTGTATCAGTGTATGTTCAGAACTATGACTGTAGTCTTTTTTGTTGTTGCTGTGTTTTTTTAATGACTGTATGAGTCACCCATTCTGTGATGTGTGAGATTCCATCAAATTCAATTAAAAAAAAAAAGTTTCTATAAATTTCCAAGGGTTGTATGCTAGCCCTTGTGGTGAGGGTTATTGAAAGTACTAACAACCAAGGGTTGTAATTTGTACTTGTACTAAGAGTAAGAGTCTAAGTTGTAGAAAAGTAACATGCCCCCCCCCCCCCCCCCCCCCCCCTGGTCTAGCCCTTGTCCCATAGCCTAGGCCAGGGTACATGAAGTGATGAACATAACCCTTCATGGCTTCAGTTTCAACTTTCATTCATGAATACAAGGGTGTGAATATTAATTATTATATTCGTGCACGTGTGTGTGTGTGTGTGTGTGTGTGTGTGTGTGTGACTTGTGTGTGTGAAGTGTGTGTGTGAAGTGTGTGTGTGTGTGACTTGTGTGTGTGAAGTGTGTGTGTGTGTGTGTGACGTGTGTGTGCGTGTGTGTGTGTGTGTGTGTGTGTGTGTGTGTGTGTGTGTGCGTGCGTGCGTGCGTGCGTGCGTGCCTGTGTGTGTTCACTTTCTAGCCCTTATCCAAGTGACCTCTACTACTCTGGCGACACGGACTAAGGAACTTTATTAGTGACTTTTCGCGTCGGGTCATCTTCTGGACAGTAAGACCAAGAGTAAACAATTATCACTGCTCTGTGAACTGAACGTAACTGGTCAAAATTCACTATCTTAAAACGAATGACTATCTTAAAACGAATGACAGATCATCAAGAAGCACAACTTTTCATCTCCAAGCAAAATCTGAAGAACAGCAAAACATTTCGTTTGTTCAACATAAATTTCTTCAAAGCTGAAAGTTATGTCATGGTGTTGCTAATGTCACTTTTTTTTGGGTCAGTAATGATTGCTCAAATTCAAAATGGGAAGGGAAAAAAATCACGATTTTCAATTTTGAAGCAGTCATTGAACACACTACATAATATTCCTCTTTCTCACTAGCACAGAGACAGACACACTGGACAAATCTGCACAGCAGATCACAAAGTCTGCTCATTACCTGTCAGATCGCCGTTGAAGCTTGCTATCTAAAGGCAGGTGAGTGGAACTGTAAACAAAGAGAGATGCTTTTCAGGGAAGAACGTAGGATGCGGAAATGAACCCGCCTGACAACGCAGTTCAGTCCCTTTACACTTTTTCGTGAACACACTTTCGGTTTCCAGGAGCGCAATTTCTTGATTTTAAGAAGAATTTCGTGTTGTTGCATAAACGTTTGAAAATATTGTCTGTTTGCTACAGCAGAATAAGAATTTATAGTGAACTCCTTCAATTTGTGCGCGCTGAGGTTTACAACTGGATGTTTTCTTTCCGGAGTTAATAGTTTCACCAAATGAAAGTAAACAGGTTTAGTTTTCACCAGAGTTTGTGCTGCTTGGTGCTTACCTTTTTCTGTTTTTCTTCGACTGTAAGTATACCTATTTACCTTGCATATTTACCTTACGCTTATTCTGCCACTTTTTACACTTTGTGAGGGACGAGATAGCCCGGTGGTTAGAGCGTTGCGCTCGCGATCTGACGATCTGGGTTTGAGCCCAGGTTTGAGTCACCACCCAGACGCCCGTGCAAGGGGATTTTCCCCCAGGAGTTGACATCAATGCCGACTCCATTCCACTGAAAGTCCATCTGATGAGACTATAAAATGAGGCCCCGTTTGCAAACGATGGCGAAATATTTTACATACAGGTTAAAATCTATGGCACCCTTTGGAAGAGCAGACTATTTGTGCCAGTCGGAACGGATTCGTAACAAAATTGACCATTTGATTGCTTGTCCTTCGGATGAGACTATAAACCAGGCCCCTTGTTCGAACGCTTGCAGAACATCTTGGGCACACGTTAGATCCTGTTCCGCTGTTCGGAAGAGTAGGCCATTGTGTGCCGGTGGAAACAGATGACAAAATTTACAAAACCGCATACACATGGGGACTGGATGTAAAAAAGCACATGGGTGCTTATTCCATCATCCTCGATATAAAATAAATTAATAATAATAATAATAATCACTTGAGGACTGGATGTACATAAGCACAGGAGTACTTATTCTATTGTCATTGAAATAAAACAATGAATAAAGGAATAAATACTTTGGCTGCTTTTTTTTGTCAGTAACCAAACTATCATAAAAAAGAAAGAGAAAACCCCACACTTTGACAGAGTTGTACAGTGCATGCAGTCACTCCACTTTCCACAAGCTTTATATATATGGCCAGCCATTGAGTGCTCAAGGCAAAACTCACATTTGATGACATCAGCTCACCATGCTGAATTTATAAAACAGCAGTCCAGAACAACACTGGCTGGATTATAATACTTTATTCTGTGAGGGCTACACTGGAACACTACACCAAGGATACTTCAACACTGTGTGTATATACTTGTGTGGTGAAGGGGGGTGAGGGTACATTTCCAGGCTTCTATCTCTATCACTATCATTTTGATGAAGCTAATCCAAGCTTTTCTTTCTTTCTTTCCCTTTCTTTCTTTTCCTTTCTGACTTTATTTTTTTCTTCTTCTTTTTAATGGACCATAAAGAAGAGCCTTTGAAAGCCATTTTGCTTGAAACTGGTTTGAACTGAATCTTTATTACATTCTTGTAAATTGTGATTCTGTTGTCTGCAGTTTTAATCACAGTCATTTTTGTTTAAATTGTTCTGTTTGTACTGGAACTAGGCCAGCATGGTTTTTTGTCTGCTAGTGCTAATTTATGTCTAGAATGAATGTTTTAATAAAATAAAATAAAAAAGGCCAACATGGGTTTTTTTGTCAGATAGTGCTAAAGTATGTCTAGAACGAATGTTTTAATAACTACTAACCTAGGTTGTAATTTCAATTTCAGCGTAAGTATGACAAGTCCAGATGAGATGTCTTCAGGATCAGTTGCATTAACATTTTTTTTTTAGATCTCTCTTGATCCTTATTTTATTTTGTGTGTGCGTTGTTGTTCCTTGGCTACATTTCCAAGGTTCACCAGTGGTAGGATTTCGTATTAGGTACTGGTTTTGCCCTCTGTTAAGATAGCCACATTGTGTTTCAGGAATGATATCTAAACAAACCAGTATCCATATATTTTAAAAATTTTGTCAGAATCATTTGCTACTGGCATACTATGGCCTACTTTTTTTTCCAAAGACAGAACAAGTTCTAAAGTGTGCAAAAGAAGTTCTGCATGCATTTGTACACAGGATCCTAGTTTATACTCTCATCCGAAGGAGTTTCAGGGGAGTGGAGTCAGTACTGACATTAACACCAGAGGAAAAAGTCCTATGAACAGGTGGTGGCTCAAACCCAGGCTATCAGAGTGTGAGCTCAGTGCTCTAACCACTAGTCTATCCCCCCCAACCCTGTGTGTCATTATAATTCATAACCATATCAATTTACTGACAGACTTTATAAAGTTGCCACAATCTACAGTGGTAGCTTCAAGAAAACTACGTCTCTAGACATCTTGTGCACTTGTAAAAACATCTCATCTGCCTTTTTAAGCTATGGTATGTGGTAGCATGTTGAACACAAAACGTATCCAGCATGCACTCTACAACCTGGAGGGGTATGGGCTCCACCAGGTTCAATGTTTTTGCGGTACACATTGTGAAAAGTTCAGCACAGTGCCCCAATGACTCCTCAGGGAATTGAGGGAGAAGTCAGGTGGTCCGTTACCAGTGTATGTGCAGGTTGATCAGGTGAACGCTGACTCAGGCATCATGACAAGCATTCTAAAAAGTCTGTGGAATTCACTCTTTGGGGTAAGTTGCTGTTGTGCGAGTTTGTTTTGTAGACTCTTTGTTTTAGGTGCTTGCATTTATAATGTGTGTGTTTGAGCAAGAGAGGGGGAGAGAGAGCATGTGTTTATTTGTGTACATATGTGTGTGCACTGTGTATGCATCATGTGCAAGTGCATGTGTGTTTTCATGTTTGCCATTTTAGACAAACCTGTTTCATATGACATTTCAACAAGTAAATGGTGGACAGTATAGCTGAGTGGTTAAGACCATTTGACTTCGGTCCCATGGATCCATGAAGTCTGGGTTTGAATTCCTGGCAGCAGCGTTTGGTGAATTTAGGGGTGTGGATTTTTACGATCTTTCAGGTCAGTCCAGACCTGCCAGTGCCTTAATTTCCATCATGTGTATACTATATACATGATCAAATATGGGTTATTTTCCTTCTGTTTTAAACGGAATTCCGTATTGGCGATTTAAAAATATTTTTAAAAAAGATATCCTGATGAAATGACCAAAATAACAACCTGCAACCAACACCACCTTGAAAACCAAGGCTTGTATATCAAAAGTATTCTCTTTAAAGATACATTTTTCTGTGAAAAAATAGATAAATGGTCAAATGCATGCAAAGCAGACACGGAATAGCAGACGACTTTATACTGAGAGGCCTAGATCTATCTATGGGGAAAAAGTCTTTAGGCATATATGCTAACAATCCCACACATTTTGAAAGACTTCCCGCTCAGGATCACATAACAATGCAGCCAACAGTCTGACTGTGGTTGTTTGTAGACAGTAAAGAGATAAATATTTTCACAAATGATTGGTTTTCATTTCTGGATAAATGTTTTTCTAGATTTTTTATAAAGGGCTTCAGCTTCAGGGGGCTGACCCCCTGACCCCCACTCCTTTAACAGACCGCATTCATTGTAGTATTCCACATTTTCAATCTGAAAAGATTGGTTGCTTTGTTGTGTTATTTATTTAATGCACATATAAGGTATAAAATTATAGGCTAACACATCGTTTGCTATGATTATTTGATAAAGACAGTTCAGGTGCTGGCTATGGTTTTAACAAAAAAAGTTCAGTATTGGAACTCCTTTTTTGGAAAATCGGCCCTAAAATAAGCGTGTTTAAGATCCTGTAAGTCATGTCAGCATTCAGATGGTTATGGAAACAAGAAAGTACTCCAGCACACAATGTGTACAATGAAATGAGCTGCTGTGAAGTCAGAGCATGGCAGCTGAAGCCAGCAGGCAGACCTCCTGTAAAGTTACAAGCACAGGAGAAGACCAGGCACTGAGGTAAGAGAGAGAGAGACAGAGAGAGAGAGAGACAGACAGAGAGACGGAGAGAGAGAGAGAGAGAGAGAGAGAGAGAGAGAGAGAGAGAGAGAGAGAGAGACTGAATTATCAATACATTCATCAGCCTTAACACCGAGAGCTCATAAGAGTGCAATCCTCTCAATTAAATTTAACGCCAGCCTGTGATATGTTCATGTTGCTCATTGTGAATAAGACCATGTACATGTAAAATCAACATGCACAAATGTGTTCACTTTGAAATTTACACAATGCATTATTTGGGTGTTTATTGACCATACTATTCTTGTACATTATAGACATACATTGCTGATACTTTAGTCACTGGTTTCATGTAATGAAACACAAGTCTGTTTGGAAAGGAAGAAGCTAGAAATAAGGAAGAGGAACATTGCTTATGAGATGGGGTTTTTTCCCTTCTGTTTCTTGGCTAGATCTCTGAGTTTCACCAATGGTGAGATTTTACATGTGACCCGTTTACACACCATCAAGGAAGCTGCACTGACTTCAGGGATGATGTCTAAAACGTGACACTAGTGTAACCCCACCGGCACAAATGGCCTACTCGTTTGAAAGGGAGAACAGGTTTTAATGCATGCACAAGATGTTCTGGCACACGGGACCTCAGTAGTCTGAATTGAAAACTTTCAAGGAAGTTGAGTTGGGAAAAATTCCCTGAAGTAGGTGGTGCCTTGGTGGCAACTGCCAGGCTATCCAGCCCCCTTTTTATGAGTGAGCAATGAGAGTACAGCACATGGAGCTATTAGAAAAAAAATGGTTCCAGCTGCACAAGAACAATTCATTGTAATTTTTGTCTTGCTTGCTTTATCATTTAAAAAAAATATTTTGCAGGGGTCTCGACCAAGCCAGCCAGCTGAAGGTGAGAAACACTCGGGTAGTAACATAAAATTTGTTGTGGTTGTTTTCGGTATTGTTTGTTTATTTATTTATTTATTTATTTATTCTTTTATATCGAGGATAATGGAATAAACACTCATGTGCTTTTTTCCCATCCAATCCCCGTGTGTATACAGTTTTGTCATCTGTTTCCACTTGCACACATTGGCCTACTCTTCTGAAAAGCAGAATGGGTTTAAACGTGTGCGCAAGATTTTCTGCATGCATTCGCACACGGGACTTTGGTTTATAGTTATAGTCTCATCCAAAGGACTTTTGGGGAGAATGGAGTCGGCACTGATGTTATCCTCAGAGGAAAAATCCTCTTGAACAAGATTCGAACCCATGTCAGAAGATCACAAATTATACATCACTGTAACCACCAGGCTATCTTGTCCCTGGGAGTTAGCTAGGAAATGGTTGATAGCGGCATGAGTAGCTTTTCATTGATTAACCGCTTGACTGCCCCACTTGGGAAAATCTGGGACTAAATCAGTATTTATGTGCACTCTATGTGCCAACAGCCGGAAAAAAGTCTGGGGTTTCGAACCAAAGTAAACAAGCCAGCTTCCTTGAATACAGCTAAAGGGAAAGAACACCAAAACTAGTGGAGATCACTCTTCTGTTGCTTGGCAACATCCAGCTGTAGAAACAAGGAAAAAACCGAATGCTTTTTAAACTGATATTTTGTGTTATTTTACATGACTGCTTGGACTGTTCTTGTTGAAAATGGCCGACTCTTCTCATTGAATGTATTCAATGACTTTACACAGCTGAAGAAGTGGCAAATAAAATTTTAGATAATCCTGACGGTGATGTTCAAAAACAATTGTGTATGATTCAAGAGATTTTGACTCAACTTATGACTTTTATATGTGTGACGCTTTTGAGATGGGGGGTGCTCAGAATGACAGTGGTGATGAAGAAAGTGTATGTTCATCTACTTTTAACAATTTTCAATATATTTTTGTAGTGAAATATGCTAACTACTTTAAGCTTGCCTGAAACTAGTGAATCTACGATATATATATATACACATATATATATATATATATATATATATATATATATATATATATATATATATATATATATATATATATATATCTACACACACACACACACACACACACACCTATCACTGGGCAGAATATCAGGATTATTCATGTAGTAATTTCTGAGTAACAGGGACAGGAATATAGCAAATGGTACATAAGAATTTTATTCCTCATGATTTAGGTGCACTTGCACTTTGCAGTTAAGAGGTTAAAGTTTTAAAAACGCCTTTTACTGCTTTACAACAACCAACAAAAGTACCGTAGCTATATGGCAGATCATCTTGTGACATCAAGACTGCCATAGCTTTGGCTACAACACAACTCCAATGAATTCAGAGATAGTCAGATGTACTGGGTATAGTTAAAACAAAGGAAAGTAATGGAATTTTGGGGGTAAAAAATCATGACCACTGACAGTGGAATAGTTTTTAAAATTAAGAAAGTGTAATAATGGTATATATTAATAGTGTTATTTTGATTAACTGTACAGTTTTCAGTCTGACTAAATGACCTCAAATGTTTTCACTGATTACTGATCATGATTACTAGAGTTTACTTTTCCCACATGTAGCACATGTAGGGGACGAGATAGCTCAGTGGTCGGAGCACTCGCTTTCCCCCAGCCAAGTTAAGCAGCGTCGAGCGTGGTTACCAGTTGGATGGGTGACCGTTTGCGCGCCTTGGCTTCAGTACAGTTCCCCCAGTTCACCCAGCTGTAAATGGGTACCTGCCCCCTTTAGGGTCAGGGAAGGTAAAGCAGCGAGGGAGAGGAGATGGGCGCCGCCCTCAATATGCTGGCCCTAGAGAAGTGAGGTCTCTGACGACTCGCTCCCCTACAACCTTATAGGTTATGGGACTCCTTTACTCCTTTTTACTTAGCACAGAATAAGATCTTGCACGCCACATGTTACTGTTAGTGTGCAGCTGTTTGCTTCTGATTGACAACACGAATCTTAATTACCATCTTGTGCTTGGATTCAGGACTATTCATTCACTTGGGTGTTGTAACTTTAATTGAAGTAGATGATTAAAAAGTCTGGTGTTCAGTTTCATCAAGAGATGTGAATAATGCCCCCCCCCCAAAAAAACCCCCCAAAAAACCCCGAACAATGCAGCTTTCAGAATCTCTGGCAAGTAGGATGTGCTGTGAGGACCCTAGTTCCAAAGATGACGATCACAAGTACCGTTCTGACATGGCTTATGTTATCAACTTGTGTTTCAATCGCTAGATCCGAGTCATCATAAAAACACAACCAGTGTGCCTACATCTACTCAATGCACTTAAGCTGCCAACAGCTACACACAGATATACACACACACACACACACACACACATACACGCACACACACAGTGACACACATACATGCATATATGCAGATTGGAAAGAGTATGTGTTTGTAAAGTGCACAGTTATTATTCAACATATAATGATTTGTCTGATACTCTGATTGAAGGTTTACAAATGACATTGGATTATTTGCATTATACTTAATATCTAGATATTTGTGTTCAGGTCTAAAGGATCCTGATTTTCCAGATACCTTGGAGGGCTTTGGCTATCACTTCAATCATAGTAAGTTTCTTCTTCTTTTGGTTTTTTTGTTTTACTGGCACATGTTCAGTAATGCGGTTTCTGTCCTACTGTTTTGTTGTTGTTTTCCAGTCCTATTTTTCACACACTGCTCATTTTAATCTCTCACCACCCCATCCATACCCAGACTTGTCATGATGCATCATCAGGATCAGAAGTCCACAGGGAGCCTATCAATGTTAGGCCACTGCAGGGCCACTAGCCATAGGGTCTCTGCACTGCTACTGGCTCACTTTGGTGGTGTTCTGTATTGCCTGTTCTGAGCAAAACTATGCAAGGCACCACCTACTAAGCCAGCCCCCTGCTGACCACAATTATAGCTAGTCAAGGAGCCAACCTTGAGTGAGACGCCCACCCACCCAGGGTGGCAACCCCCACAACATCCACTGACCCTCTCCCTTGAACCCCCAGCCTCAAAGGCTAAACTCACCGCAGGCATTATATAAGTGTAGGGAATATATAACCAGTGAGACCAGGGCCATGGAGTCAGGACAACATTTTCTTGTACTGAATGATGAGTGGTGGTGATGAGAATGATGTAGCACAATGAAAGTGCACCTGCTTTGGGACTTCTTGACAGGGCTGTACTCTTTTGTGTCCTATCATATTTAATATATTCTGGCATCAACTGGGCCTGTGAGACGGACACCTGCAGTGTTGGGTCAAGTAATTTGAGCAACATTCAGAAAATTGCATGGATCCGTAAAGTGTCGATGAAACTGACTGTGTGGTCACAGTCTTCCCAGTGATCCCATAGCAAACTTATTCTTGGTAGGAGACCGGCAGAGTAAAAAAAGAATCTCCAGACTCCTAAGGGATTTAAGGTTGCAATCTTCCAGAAGGTGACCCAATGCACTAACCCTTATGCAATGGTGGCTGGTGGTTGTTGTTGCCTCTGATTTTATGCTGATTTAATTTTCTTATTCTATTTGTCTGTGTATACATATTCATATAAGATCCATAATATTGGGAATACCCAATAGGCACATTCAAAATGATTCATGCATGAACTATTTTCCACCATTCTTTTTTCATCACAGTCTTTCCTCTAGTTAAATGTATACATAGCCTTTTGGTCCATGATATGGGTAAATGAAATAATCAGCTTTGTGTATATATGCATATGTGTTACGATGTGTAATATATTATATGGGTAATGAAATAATCGGCTTTGTATTTGTGTATATGGATATATTGTGTTAGGATGTGTAATATATACTGATCTATGTATTTGTGCAGTGTTAAAGACTACATGTGTCAAAGTGTGTCTGTGTGTGTGGGGTGTTGCGTTGCGTGTGTGTGTTGTGTGTGTGGGGTGGTGAATTTGCTTAAGGACACAAGTACAAAGTCTGTGTGTTTATGTTCATAATTCAACTACAAAGTACATATTTTTGAGATGTGCAAATAATATGTTTTCACAGATGGAAAACTTCAGGACAAAATTGGTGGAGGATTTCAGTTTACGGTGAGAAAAGATGACCCTGAATACAACCAGAGGCGCTACAATGCTCTTGGAGAGGTAGGTTACTTTATCGTTTTTGAAGAAGAAAAAAAAACCCCAACAAAAGCATAATGATTTACTAAAGAAGACCATTTTGTACATAATGAGGATTGTTTGCAGGATCATTATACGCATACATATATATAAAAAATGTTTACAGCAATGATATTCTCATGTAGATAACCGGCAAGACCTTCCTTAATTATACCCCCCCCCACACTTTGCTTAACACTCCAAGGTTCACCAAACGTGAGATTTTGCGTATGTGACCTTTTTTGCCCAATATGAAAGTAACCACATTCAGACTCCAGGGATACAGACTATTTGAAAAGTGTGTTTGCTTTGAAAATGTTCTGTAGATTCTCCCTTGCTACGTATGAACTTTTATTCATTTTCAAACTCTGAATCATAGACTCCCTGTCAAAATAAGTGGAATAAGAAATGTCCCCAGAACAGAGAGAACCTGTGATAAATGTGGCAGAAGTGAGCCAGGAGATAAGTTTTCGTTATTTGTTACAATGTAATTTCTTTGTCCAGTTAAGAAGCAATTTCATCATATATTTTTTATCATAAAATATCAAACATTATTAATAATATCAATTTTTATAAAGTTTTTCAAAAAATATTCCAGAATCCTTACCTCATCGTCTCTACCATTGTTTAATTCAACCTAATTCAGCCTCTAAAACTCCTCGCTGTCAATATTGTTAAAAAAAAAAATAAATAAAAAAAAGCTCGAAAAACGCTTGATGAAATTGTGGCATAAACACTGGTCGTCATTTTTGTTGAAGACGATCTCGGCTTTTCCCCCCAAAAAAAAGCAACCACTCTTTTGTTAATTAAAAAACCCCAAAATTTTATATCGAGGATAATGGAATAAGCACTTAAGTGCTTTTTTACATCCAATTCCTGTGTGTATGCGGTTTTGTAAATTCTGTCATCTGTTCCCACCAGCACACAATGGCCTTCTCTTACGAAAAGCGGAACAGGATTTAATGTGTGCGCAAGATGTTTTGCGTTCGCACACGGGGCCTCGGTTTATAGACTCATCCGAAGGACTTTAGGGGAAAGTGGAGTCTGCACTGATGTTAACTCCAGGGGAAAATATCCCCTTGAATGGGAATCGAACCCGGGTCGTCAGATTGTGAGCGCAATGTTCTAACCACTAGGCCGTCCCCCCTAAACCAGTCAGATTCTTCGTTGCTTGTGTGTGTCAAAAGACCTGTGTTGGCTGAGGCCAGTGGGTAGATTTGCAAGCCCTGATATGGCTTTCATAGTCAGTAGGGCAGAAACAGTATGAAATGGAATGGTAGACCTGCAGAGTCACAAGTACAGGAGAAGACCAAGCACAAGGCTTACCACCCAATATGGTCATGAAAATGTTTGAAATAGTGATTTTTAAATGTGTAGTTGATATATAACGGCCCAATTTTTGCTGTTGTTATGTACCATTGACTTTGAAGGTCTGTGTATTGGTTGTTTCAGGTTATCACGGATCACTTGTACAAGATAATGGAAAATGACCTGAAGCTGGAGAGGGTGTATGTGCCTGTAAGTCTTCTGGCAACTGTGAATTTTGTGTGGAAGCATTCTCTGTATTTGATAACGTCCATGCTTTAAAAAAAAAATCCAAACTGCAGATCACATGTGCATTTTGTAATATTTACAACAGAAGAAGAAAATTTGAACTCCATTTGACTAGTAAAGTACTGCATGTTGATTTGATCATTTCATGTGATTCTTAGGTGATACTAAATTTCTGTTTCTGGTGATTTTTTTTTCATGCTTATGTTATTACTAGTCTGTGATGCAGAACTGTTGGATATTAACACCGATGATCTTACAGATGAGGGATTTTCAAGAAGCAGGGAGAGAGAGAGAGAGAGAGAGAGAGAGAGAGAGAGAGAGAGAGAGAGAGAGATGTATTTATGTGAAAAGATTTTGATTTGATGCAAATATAACATCGCACAACATTGAAAACAAAATTTGCACGTGAGAAAAGTACCCCCTTCCTGTACACACACACACAAACACATGCACACACACACAAACACACTCACACACACACATACATGCAGATATTCACTCATGCACGCACTCACGCATGCACTCGCACGCGCGCACACACACACACTCACTCACTCACTCACTCACTCACTCACTCACTCACTCTCTCACTCACACTTCCTCACTCACTTGATGAAAAAAGCAATGTATTGCTTATTCACTGTACCATCTGGAAATAAAAGTTTGACTTTGACTTACACCCACACCCACACACATACACACACACACACACACACACCACACACCCCACACACACACACACACACACACACACACACACACACACACACACACACACACACACACACACACACCCACACACACCCACACACACACACACCCACACACACACACACCCACCCACACACACACCTTCACACCCCCCCCCCCCCCCCCCACACACATATTAACACATGCCGATATTCAATCCACAGGTAGATGCCAAAGCGGGGGAAGCCCGCAGTTTCATCTTCAGGACAAAAGACGCAGAAGCGAACCGTAAACTGATGGTGCTGATTCACGGGTCGGGAGCTGTGCGGGCGGGCCAGTGGTCCCGCAGGCTGATCATCAACGAAGACATCAACACAGGCTCCCAGCTGCCCTACATCCGCCAGGCTGTCGCTAACGGCTTTGGCGTGATTGTCATGAACCCCAACCTGAACCAGGCTGTCGTGCATGGACAGCTTCAGAAGATCCGGGTAAGCTTTTGTTTGGTTTTGTCTGTCTGTATCTCTTATGTTTATAAAGTTTTGTCGTCAACGATAACAAGAAGAATGATGTAATGGTGATTGAGGAAGGGAACGGTCATGGATGATTATGATGAACTGGACAAGGTGTTAAGATTTAAGATTGTGGGATTATACTGCACTGTACTGTATCTTTCTGTTGATGACATCCTGGCTCCAAACTGCTTTGTGAGATGCATTTTCTAACTGAGTGTATCATGTTGATAAACTGATTTTTTTTTCTCTGTGTGTGTGTGATAGTGTGCACACAAGAGTGTGTAGGAATGTGTGTCTGTGATGTGTGTCTGTAGTGTGTCTCTGTGTCTGTGGTGTGTCATTTGTGGTGTGTACATGTTCGTATGTGTGCATGCATGTGTGTGCACGTGGTGTGTATGTATATATGTGTGTGTTAAAAATGCAGGTCAGCTCTGTGTGTGTATGTGTGTGTGCGTACATGCATGCGTTCTGTGTAGCAGTAGTAGTAGTCTTCAGTTTAACATCTGTTCTCTGTTAGTTATATTAGTGACAGTGTGTGTTTATGTGCTAGCGTGTGTGTGTGTACTGTTATGTTAGTGACAGTGTGTGTTTATGTGCTTGTGTGTGTGTGTGTGTGTCTGTTACAGCTTATTAGTCAAGCCAACATCATAATGGTATCATAAAAGAAATGTTTATTCTGGGTTATTTGTTACAGGGTAGCGAGAAGCCGGAGAATCATGGGACGTATGTGTGGCGACACTTCGTGCAGCCAGCCAGGGCACAGCACATCGCCATGGTGGCCCATAGTTACGGGGGCATTGTTGCCTGCACCGTTGTAAGTACTGCTGTAGGTTGCCTTGTGCTGTGTTATATATTATTGTCATGACCCAGGCGTAAAGCTTTTGTTAGTTATCAACAAAAACGTAAGTGTGAAGGCCAACATTATTATGTCGCTATGCTTAAACATGGTGAAATTGTCATCGACTTTCACAAATGTGTGCACAAGATGTTCTGTGTTCCCCTTCATTTAGAGGTAGAAATTCTTGATTGACTTTGTTTGCTTGAAGAATAAACACGACAGAATAAAAATGTATTTGCCAAGAAAATCTTCTTCTTCGTTGAATGCTCAGACAGCAACTATTGTTGTCTGTTATATGAGCGAGTGATAGAAAAGAGGAAATTTCTGGCACAGAATTTCCAGAATGTGGGGATGCTATTTATACTGAGAGGCCCCCGGCATCCCCACGGGGGAGTCAAGAAAGTTATATAGCAGATACCTTTAGACACAAGTTCCTGTAGAGATTTTTGATGACACATTGTTTGCCAGCCATCTGTACGTTTCCTTGATGTTTCAGGCCGAGAATTTCCTGGCGGATTTCCGTAGGCGAGTGTTCAGTATCGTGTTCACTGACTCTGTGCACAATGATGGAAAAGCACTGTGGAGCAAGCCAGTCAAAGACTTCATGAAACAGGTCAGTGACTACAATGGTTCTGTGGATAAGTGTGATCCCAACAAATGCTTAAGGGTGCGAGTGCAAGTCTCTTTAGCCCAAGCGGAAAGCTGTGTCAGAAATTGATGTATGCTAGGTACAGTGTCACGACCTATGCTAAAACGTTAAACATTGAAATATGTTAAGGTTGGGGTTTTTTTTCCTTGTTTTTTGTTTTGTGTTGAGATGGGTGCTGCCCTCAATATGCTGGCCCCTAGAGAAGCTGAGGTCTCTTGACACCTCGCTCCCTGACGACCGCATAGGTTATGGGACACCTTTACCTTTTACCTTTTTAACTCCTTCTCCAACTCCTTTGTTTTTCATGTAGCACCAGCACAGTGGAGGGTGGCTTTGACAGAGTCTTTGTACCGCTTCTTTGGGTAGCCTTGTGTGTTGTGGTGGTTTGTTGATGGTACAGTCCCTAAATCGGATAGCTCCACTGGACTCCAGTAAAACTAAACCAAGTGGCTTTGATAAGATTTGCCGCAGGAAAGCTGTCTGTGCAGCCAATACAGGACAGTACAATACAATACCATACAAGACAGCACAACACAGTATAACAGGACAATACAAAACTACATAATACAACACACCGCAACACAACACGGTTCTTTACAAATTCTGCACTATAAAAATTCTGTATTACTTTGATCAATATTATTTACAATACGCCACACCAGCAAGATCATGCTCAAAGTTATTTTGAATCGACTCAAGAAGGAGGCAGAAGAACACCTTGCAGAGGAACAAGCTGGGTTCAGGGCAGGCAGGAGCACAATCGAACAGATTTTTAACTGCCACATCCTGATGGGAAAACATCTTCAACATCAGAGAGACCTGTTCCACAACTTCAACTTCAAGAAGGCTTTCGACAGAGTATGGCACGAAGGCCTGTGGCAGGTCCTCAGAATGTTTGGCATTGAAGAAGGACTAGTGAAAACCATTCAAGCACTATACAACACCGCAAGCAGTGCTGTCCTTCTGAACAATCAGGTCGGAGACTACTTCAAAACCACAGTTGGGGTCCGACAAGGATGCCTGTTATCTCCAGTCCTGTTTAATCTGTTCTTGGAAAACATTATGAGAGAGACCCTCCATGACTTCCACTCTACCATCTCCATTGGCGGCAGACCCCTCAACAACTTGCGGTTTGCCGATGACATTGACCTCATGGGCGGAAGTAACACAGAGCTGCAAGATCTTGTAACCAGACTTGAGAACAGAGCTGGAGCATATGGGATGGAGGTGAGCTCGGAGAAAAGTAAAGTACTTGTGAACAGCACGAGCAACGCCACTGCTAAAATTTACATGAACGGCCAGCAACTGGAGGAGGCTGACGCTTTTAAATACCTTGGCGCTACACTCACAAAGGACGGGCGATCGACGACAGAAATCAAAGTCAGACTAGCCATAGCAACATCTTCCATGACAAAACTCACCACCATATGGAAAAGTAAAGAGATCAGTTTCCCAATCAAACTAAAGCTCTACAAAACCCTAATTCAGACTATCCTGCTGTACGGAAGTGAAACCTGGACATTGACTGCTGAAACAGCAAAATGAATCCAGTCATTTGAAACAAAATGCCATAGAAAACTGCTGGGCATATCCTGGAGAGAACGAAAGACCAATGAATTTGTCAAGAGTCAAATAACACGGCTGGCAGGTCCACAGGAACCCCTTCTCACCATCGTCAAGAAGAAAAAGCTGACATGGTTCGGCCACGTCACCCGCCACAACACTCTGCCAAAAACAGTACTGCAGGGAACACTCGAAGGTGGCAGAAAGAGGGGAAGACAGAACAAGTCATGGATGGACAACATCAGAGAATGGACCAGGATGAATGACTCGGCACTACTGCGCAGAGCCGAGGACCGAGATGGATGGAGGAGGCTTACCACAGCATCGTCTTTCGTGTCTCCTCCACGACCGCCAAGGTCACGGGACTGATGATGATGATGATGATTTACAATACTAGAAAACATGACGCAGAATGATATAAACTGACTTGGTTGGATGTTAGCCCTGACTGAATAGTGCTGATTGACTGTTGCAGAGAGCTGTCAATTTCATCTCGTCCAGAGAACCTCTGAACACCAGAATACAATCCCTGCACACAGATCACTGTCTGTCATTGTCTGCAGGTAATGTCGTCTTGTCTTGTGTTGAGTTGATAGCAATCATGGAAGTTATTGTATCTTTTATATGTTAAATTTTCATGAACCATATATATATATTAAATAAACATATGTATATATAAAAGATATGTATGTATGTATTGTATGTATGTATATATGGAGAGAGAGAGAGAGCCGTTGTCCCATCAAAACTATGGAAATCATTTCTTCATTGGTTAAGGAGTTGTACTTTGCTTTCCTCCTGTATATATTTATTTGTACATATATTCATACACACAACCACACCACTCACACTCGCACACACCATACACTGCACTGCGCTGCACATTGTTAAAACTTTGTTTGGAAGGTATAATGTTGTCATTTTGATGTTTGCTATGGGTCTTGTTGTATTTGGGAAGTATAATGTTGTCATTTTGATGTTTCATATGGGTCTTGTATTTGGAAAGTATAATGTTGTCATTTTGATGTTTGCTATGGGTCTTGTTGTATTTGGGAAGTATAATGTTGTCATTTTGATATGTGGTATGGGTCCTGTTGTTAACACTTCGTTTTGGTGGTTCGATGTTATAATTTTGATGTACTCAATGGGTCCTGCATGTGGCAGGGAAACAGGAGAGAAGGCCGTCAAGAAAAAAGTCCTTGTTTATGTGCAGGCACTCCAGAACATGAGCGAACATCCCACACCTGCATCCGCAGTGCATTCCTGTTCATCAACAGCAACCTCAGCACCTGGACGACCGTGGACTCCATATCACCTGACACCTTCCTCAAGCGCTTACAAAACCTCAAATCAGACCTTTAAGTCCAGCTGTTCTGTCACACGCTGTTTTGGCCATTGTCTGAAAAAAAGTCGAGAGACATGATAATGAAATTGATAAAACCAGACATGTTTATTTTGGTGTGCACTTTTGATATTTACCAAATTAAGTTTCAAATTTCAAGTTTCAAAGACTGTATTGTCTCAAAAATGGGAGAAAGTCACGTTTGGGTATAAGTATACATCTTTGTTTATTTTGGTTTAGATAAGTCGATGCATGCTTTAAAAAAAAAAACGTTTGACACTCGGATGTTAATAAACTCTTGACAAGGTATAAGTGTCCTAGCAGCCGAACCACAAAAACAGAAAGACTGATTTTACACACAGTTAAATTGCCTCATGTTCAAGAATCAGTTTTGAAGTGTGGGCATTCAAAAAAAACCAAAAAACACCATAGAAAAACATTGCATTGTCTTTTGTTTTTGTTCAGTTTTTTTTTTAATTCACTACTGATCAGTTAATTAACAGTTAAAGGGAAGCAGCACCATGAAATAGTTAATCTAATGGCTCAGTTTGCCTTTGAATGGCATTTAAGTGTTTTTTTAGTTTTATTATTTTTTTAAAATCTGAATTGTGTCGTAGCTAGAGCACAGCATTTTGTGACGTTATGAGTGCCATAGCTTTTGTTATAGTATAACTGCAATGAGAGAGAAACCCCAATATGGCTGGATTGGATACAATATATTAAATTTCTGTGCCTGAAATTCAGGCTGCTCTCCCCTGGGAGAGTCCATAACCACAAGAGCAGCGCCACCTATTATTTTTATATATTCCTGTCGACAAGTGTATTTGTTTTCCTTATCAGAGTGGCTTTTTTCCCACAGAATTTTGCCAGGGAAAACTATTGTTGCAGTGGGTTCTTTTATGTGCGGTAAATAATTATGTGTAACACACAAGACTTTGGTTTATCATCTGAAAGACTAGCACGCAGAGCACCACTCTATGTCTGATGGATGGGAGAAAAGTTTTGGCTGCAAACAGGGTTTGAACTACCGCACACTGCCAAACTGGCATTTGATTATTGGCTTTCTAGGCAGGCGCATTACCTCTAGACCGCCGATCCAGCTAAGTGATTTGGAAACGTGCTGTGTGGTATGGTTTGAACAATCTTTGTCTTCAAGGACAGTTTGGTATTGATTTTGATATACTAGTGTGGTTTGGAGGAGGATTATGTGTGTGCGTGTGTATTTCTCTTTTTGTCTTTGTCCATATTGGTCGGTCTGTATGTATGCTTCTTGATAATTTCTTATGCTATATTGTGATTTTGCTTACATTGTTTTGTTTTGAAAGAAATCTTACCTGTGATTTTTTTTTTTTACTCTTTCATAAAGTGATTGAAGAAAAGATTCCAGGAACGATTTGTGACATTTTCCTTTTTTATCTTAAGAATCATAATCAAGTGACTGAAAAAAAAAGTGATGCTCCACCAGAGCACCAGAAGTGACGTCATTAATTTGCAATACAGATGCTGTTCAATACAACAACAAAAACCCAGATTGAAAATCGGACAATTCTTTGAAAAGTTTCTACAAATTGATATACTGCAGGTCTTGACAAAATGAGAAATTGACAAGTTTAGCATTGTAATAGCTAGGCAGAATGAGGACATGGGTATTTTAAAAACATGTTTAAAATAAAAAGGAAAAAAAAAGTACGCCGTGATATTTCATTACAAGTTAGAATCATCGCTAGAGTTGTATAACGAAGCAAACTCAATATCGACAACCTGACCCCCACCTGCCTAAAATGGCTCCAAGCGGAAAAGTGGGTGAGGTGCAAAGGGACTCATTTTCATGGTGGAGTGTCACAAATATTAGGAATATTATGCTTCTGGAATGCTCTTTTTTACATTTGTTTATTGGCTTTTGTTGTTGTTAGGTCTTTATGCGGTGATGTTGTTTTCCTGCCTTTGGATCATACAGATATAAAGAGAATAAAGATATATTAACCCGTTGACTACTTTGATCGTTTTGCGTATGTACGTCCTATATACAGAGACAGTACGTGGATGCTTTGTCCACCAGTGTCTGGCATGATCCTCCTTCTCTACTTGCTCCAGTCTTTACTGGCCCTACTCACGTCATGGATTGTCATACCACTGAATTTGGTGATGCTGCCAATGAGAGAAGCTGGTGGGCTGCCTTTTTAAAAAAACTTTTTCCCTTGGCCTTGCCTTGACAGTCTTCATGAGGTCCGCCGTTAGGGGAGTAGTTCTGACTCTGCTCCTTCGAAAGTCCTATGGGTGAGACTATAAACCAAAGTCCCATGTGCGAACGCATGTAGACCATCTCATGCTCATGTTAAAACCCATTCTGCCTTTCGGAAGAGTAGGGCATTTCATGGCGCGCGTGCACAATGGTGTAATGTTTAGACATGCTGGTACTGCTGTTCTTGCGCTGCTTATTCTGATGTTGCCACCATAATTTCACTCGGGCTTGTTCCGTCATACCTTTGGAGTAGGGGGTTCACAGGGAGATAACGACGTCAGGTTGCCCTGAGGCTCTCGGCCAGAAGGGTCCTGCACTGCTGTTAAGTTCAGTGGTGTTCAGACTGAAAGAGATGCTCATCAGGGGTAGTGACTGGCCAGATTGTTCACCATGAGGTAGTTACTGTCACCGCAATGTTCACCGAAGGTAGTGACTCGCCACAATGTTCACCATGGAGTAGTGACTGTCACTGTATCCCTGGAATGACAGCCCCTTCTGACTCTCCTGACTTGAGCTCTCTGCAAGCATAGGAGCAAAGGAGAAACTAACACTGAAAAAGTTGTCAAAAGACCAGATCAATAGGGGCCCCTGAATTAGGGACAATATTTCTTTTGTTGCATGACATATATTCCTTTCAATGCATCAGTCGATGATGCCCTGAAACTGCATCTTACTTGGGCAGGGCGTTGATACAAGGAGCGGCAGTAGAGTTGGTTTTTATACCTGTTGAAATCTATATAGTTGCACAGTTTTAATCTGAGTTTTAAAATTCGATGAGGTGACAGCCATGATATGGCCTCTGTGGTCAGCGGGGCTATAAACAAGACTGCTTGACAGGCAGTACTTTATGCTTCCTATCATAAATATACCCCAGGCCTGACAGATACAGACACCTGCTGTGCTGGTCAGTAATGTGAGTGACACTCTTGAAATTGCATCCATGACGTGTACCGCTGTGTGTTCGAGACTCCCCACTGAGCCTAGCCTTTAACAAAGTCACTCTGTAGGAGCTGGCCAGAGCCTGAAAACATCCCTTTGCCTTTACTAGTAATTAAACCCACTATCTTTGAACTAGGCGAATGCACTTGGAACATCTTGCGCACACATTAATTAAAACCCATTCTGCCTTTTGGATGAGAAGGGTATTGTGTGCCAGTAGGAATACGAGTACATAAAATTCTAAAACTGCAAGCACACTGTTTTAGACATAATCCCTGAAGTTGGAATGCAGCTACCTTAATGGTGGCCAAAATGGTCACACGTGAAACATCTCACCATTGGTAAACCTTGGATATCTAGCTGAGAAACAAAAACAAAGAACAAGAAAAATCGAGGTGTGATGTGTAGCAGTTTTCTACAAGGAAACATATACTCCCAAGTAAACCAAAAGGAGTAAAAGTAGATCCTCATTTGCTTAATAAATCATAGATCACCCCAAAGTCAGAATACCACTATCTTAATGGTGGGCAAAAACAGTCGCAGGCACGAATATCTCCGCATTGTTGAACCTTGGAGCTATAGCTGAGAAATGAAAAAAAAACAACCACCAAAATCATAGATTAATTTTATTGTGGCGCAGTTGAGAACATACTCTCCCTGAATGAGCAGCTTGAGTTTTATCCTGAGAAATTAACCCTTTGTGGTGAACATAACAAACACCTGCCACATTATGCATGCATCAAACCAAATTCAATTACATGACATGCTGTAACACTCAACATGTTAGAACTTAACACACCAGCAAGTTGGATAGTTGTGTGCAAGAGTGTGTGTGTGGTGTGATTAAACTGTTCTTTCTCATCATTATATTTGCAAATCAGGTAATGCTGCGACACAGCTTTCTCTTTCACATTTGTCTGGTAGTGTAGCAGAATGAAATATATGTAGAATGTTATGTTTAGAAGAAAGAACAAAACTTAAAAATATACTGAAAAATATAAATGTGGAATATATGTTAAAAAACAACAACAGTAAATTACAAATACTGATAATCAAAAGTCGAAGGAAAGAATCAACAAGAATTAAATAAAGTTACTTGAAATAGAAATTCCAAAGGTTTTCATCACTGCCTACTGCTTTTAACAATTTGTTAAATACTTTCATTGAAACTAATGGTAAATCAAAACTTCCCTAAAACTATAGGAGATATTGCTAACAATGCAGACTTCTGTTTATCAGAAAACTAGCAAAACTTTATTGAAAGCAAGCAAATAGTTGCCTGACAGCCGACTTGAATTTCTCTCTCTCTCTCTCTCATTCCTTCACACACACACACACACACACGTTTTTGTACACAAGTGATTCAAAAGGGTTCCTTGGGCTGTATTTCACTGCTGAGTTTTCATTTTTCACTAAAAAATGTCTGCCAATATTACTGATACTTTGGGAAATGCTGTGTGAAATTTTGAGAGCAATATTGAATGTGATCATTATGATTTGAGGTAAAACGATTGTGTATGCGGCCTTTGTATTCACGGGAAAGAACTCTGTGCTAACAGTCTTATACAATCTTTCGTGTCGAAGACAACTTAAATCGTGTTGCTGAGAACGCTCGGAAGGAGAACAAGCAGACGTCAACAACCCAGAAGAGCCTTAAAAACCATGACAAACGAAGCAGAGTTTGTAAAAGTCAAAACTATGGTTGAACAAGTCCACATGGGAGTTGTAAAACATTTGGGTACGAAAGAGAAATCTGGATAAAAGTTTTAATACGTAGAAGAGTATGATGAACACATTTTGTCTACAACCATTAACATTTTTTTCAAATGAATTCATTGATGAGTTAGTTTTAAAGAGATGTTGACAGCCACAGTTGTAGTAGTACATATTAATCTGAAGAGCTAATGCCATCATTATAGAATAGGAGTTTATTCGTCATTTCTCTGGGTAGATATGTCAGAACAAAATTTAAATCGTACTAGTTTGCTCTTTGCCATGTTGAAGGTGTTCAAAGTGAGCAGCAGCAATGGTACTAGTAAGTAGCAGTAGGGACTGATAGCCTAGACCTTATGATCTGTAAAATATTTTGTTGGTTCATTTTGATTGATTGTAGTACTTGAATCCACCGATCACAGTTATGACCATGACATTTCAACAGCCACCCCCCCCCCCCCCCCCCCTATCCAACCTGGAAACTTGTCTTTCAGTCTTTAAAGTCAGGAACAGATTTGAAAATGGATTCATGTGTTGTGCATTTTCACATGATCAAGAAACAGTTCATATTTGTGAGAAGATTTTGTTCAACGCAAAATCTACATGTATGTACCAAAGCATGCACATGACCAATGGATTTTACATGACAAAATATGTTAATGGTGTAATGTGTATGTATGAGAAGGTGGCAGGGCTTATGACTTGTGAACTGATTTACTAGACTTGGAAAAGACTGTTGGATGTAGGTACACCTCTCTTCCCTACATTACCCCCACCCCTTTGCCTTCTCTCTCACTTTTCTCTGTTTTTTTGGTTTTTTTAAAGTCCATCTTTTTTCTTATTTTGTAAGGTTCCCTGAAAGGACAGCAAGAATCAAACAATGTTTATTGTTGACCATTAAAAGAAGAAGGAAAAAATTTGAGGATAGTCATGAGGCGCAACTGCAAGTTAAGTGATTTAAGTGCAGATAACCCCCAAACAAACAAAAATGCTCTCCCAATTAAGCAATATGCACACAAACTCAAGCATACAGACACAAACACACACACACGTGTGTGCATACACACATGCACACATGCGCACGCACACATGCACGGGCACACACACACACTTGCACACACTGGTTGTATTTTTGTATATATATCTTTACAGAGAACAAGCTTGGCATCTTTAAAATAGACCAGGTGGAGAAGCGGCCTGTGGAACGACCAGTGATCATAGCCTGGGAGCAGCGCAACACCACACTGTTACCTGAAGACCTGAAAAACTTCTTCATGACCACCAATGGCTTTCACTTGTCATGGAGTGTCAAAATGGAAAGTAAGAGAAAATGTCTGAACTGTTTTCTTTTTATTTCACATTGCCATTTTCTTATCGATTGTCTACTGAAAGTAAGATAATGATTTCACCCAAAATGAGACATGAATTACAGAATACCTTTTATTTAATCTTAACTCCAGTTTCAGTTAATATGTATAAACATACAGTAATAACAACTTTGGTCCTACATTTGTATAGTGATTTTAACTTTTTTCTTTACGTCCTGTTGATGTATACATCTTGTTACAAGTTCCTTATTTGTATATTATTGTAATATGTAAACTGTTTATAAAAAAATAACAAAGCAGTCATGTTTCAGAGAAAGATGTTAAAATGGAGATCTTAATCACATCTTACCAACAGCATGTATACCTGAAATATACATGTATGATAGCTTAGTATTTTGTTTTCCATCTCAGTTAACTATACCCATGTGAAAATTTAGTCACTTTGTGCTAATTTAGAACACGCTTTAAGATTAACACATTGTGACATTTCTTTTTTATGTAAGCAAAGGAAGAGAGAGAGAGAGAGAGAGAGAGAGAGAGAGAGAGAGAGAGATAAGAATTTGGATCTAGCATAACATAAATACGAACTGTGTGTCTGTGTGCACCAGATGGACCGGTGCCTGTGGGGAGACTGCACATCAATGGCATTGGGCAGCTGATACGTTTGAATCCTCCTTCAGAGACGGTGTCTCACATTGCACCTACCTTGAACGACCTGGACTTGGACTCTGATGATGAGTCAGGTATGTTGGATTTGGCTCATTGAACTCTGAATGATAGAAGGGTTGATACTCATTCACTCACTCACTCAGTCCCATGTCCCAAAGGACATAGGGAGGACATGAGAGAAGACGCAACAGAGATCTTTTTGGGCGGTCTTTTTGGTCGGTCCAGTCTTTGATGTTGTCAACCCATGATTTCTTTTGGCAGCCTCTTCTTCTCTTGCCTTCGACTGTTCCTTGCAAGATGGTTTTTGCTAAGGTGTTGTGTCTTGTGGTGTGACCAAACCACATCAGTTTTCTCCTCTTTATGGTGGAGAGCAAAGGTTCTTGGGGGCCCACACGCTTTTTGATTTCTTCTTTCACATAGTTGTTGGTCTTGTGTTCTTTGTATGATATTTTGAGGAGTCTTCTGTGGCACTTGTTCTCGAATGCTTGGATTCTCCTCTGTAGCTCTGCTGACAGAGTCCATGATTCACAGCCATATAGGAGGATAGATATCACGAGGGATTTGTAGAGGTGGTATTTGGTGCAGAAGCTTATGTTGTTGCTTCTGATGATCCTCTCGAGTCTGGCTAGAGCAGATGTTGCTGTTGCAATGTGAGCTTTCACTTCATTGTTTGATGTGCCATCTTTTGTTAGGATGGAGCCTACGTATTTGAATGGGCTCACCTCTTCCAGTATTTCTCCATTCATCTTTATTTCCATGCTGTCATTACTTGTGCTGTTGACCATGATCTTTGATTTCTCTGTAATACTACTCCAGCTAAAAAACCATAATCAATGTCAGAAGAGTGAGACACACCAAAGTTGGATGCCTGCTACATCTGCATTCTGTCAGAGAGCAGGTGCAATGTGAAGCTGCAAAACCTGGACCAGGAGAAGTGGAAGAATACCTGGCTATTGTTAGAAATTTTAACTGTGTAAAGGGTGAATACTGTGAGTACTGCAAGCATTCTGGGATTACTGTTGGATGTGTTGCTTGGTGCACCTGCTTGTCATCTCAGTGAGCCCATGAAAAATGGGCTGGTCATATAGTTGGAACAGTAAAGAAAACTGCACAGTTTCAAAGATACAGTGTTCCCAGAGTGGCTGCTGAAACTTTGCCCACAGCTGAGTGCATTTTAGTTGACTTGTAAGCAAACAGATAAGGAGGAAAGTAGATGGTTTGGTGAGAAAACGCAAAGACAGACAAAAACAAGGTAGAGAAGAACACATAGCTGTACTGGAACAGGCATTTTGTAAGTACTACAGTAATACACACAGGGATAGCATTGATTTATAATCCCCAGACTGTAGCACATCTAGCTGACTCTGATACCAATATTCAGGCTCTTCAATGTGAGTGTGTCACTTTAAACAAATTTTATTTAAAGAAAGATGGGGATGAGAAACAAAAGCTCCATCATCAAATTAAAAAAAAAATTGAGAAAGAGAAAGAAACACTTCAAGTTCAAATAAAGGAATTACAGTCAGTGACTTCAAGCCATAAGAAAGAATTACAGCATTAAAAAAATAAGCAGGAGGACACAAAGTCTGACCTAGAAGTAAAAAACCCAAGAAACTGAGAAGCAAGACCTGTCTGTAAATCAAAAGCATGCACTGCTTATCTTGGAATGCAAATGATGTCGAAAGGCAGTGATATAATGTCACTTCAAACAAGGCCCAAATTAAGGAACTGTCCAACCACCTTGAAGAAGCTAAAAACAAATCTTCAGAGCACTAAGACTCAGTTGGTCATGCAGAAAAGGCAATGTTTACAATTTGAGGAAAAATGGGCTGTACTGAAAAAAGTTTCCAGTTTGGAAGGAGATCTGAGCAAATATGTGACAGAGGGAGAAAGAACTCATCAGCCCATACAGCTCCAGACTCACAAAGGTCACTACACTCCTGCTGTCCAAGCTTGTGTCATTGAACTGATAGGACTTGAGATCACTGCAAATGTCAGCATAACAGTGGAACTTCTCCATGAAGTTTCTTTTCTTGGCACTGCAATTTCTCCATGAAATTTCTTTTCTTGGCACCACAACTCTCCATGAAATTTCTTTTCTTGACACTGCAAGAAGTGATGAGGCAGATGAGCTTCTGAAACATCTAAACATGTGATAGCTACCATGACTGACAGGGCTGCTATCATGAACAGTTTTGGGAAAAAACCCTTGATGATGTGAAGAAGGAAATGCTTTGAGAAGAACATGTATTTTAGTTTCTTTTTCTGCAATACTTGCTTCCTCCTGGGTTTATCCCATGTTACAAGGAAAGCATTGCAGACTTCTGAAGAACAACGGAATTTGTCAGGTCACCTGGGAAGGGGCAAGCATTACATTTTCATCACATTTAAGAGAAGCTCCAAAGACCTAGAAGCATATTGGAAAATTCTAGGACCTAGAGGAGATGAAAAAAATGGTTGTCAGGATGACTGTGGAGTACACCTGTCCATGGAGAGTGTGAAGAAGAAAAATTATATAGGAAGCTTTTACCAAACAGATTCAATAACCCATTTGAGAGTGCAGCAGCCGTAGTGTCCTACAAAACTGATGCAATGGATTTTTTCTCTAACTTCAGTGAAGAAAAGTCCTCACTATGAAGCAGAAAAGTATTCTTCTGGTTTTGAGAGATGCCATGATTGTGCTGATGGCGTCTGTTCTGGCTGTCGCGTATGTGTGTGTTTCTGGACCATTCTGGATGCTGCTGAATAGTGATATTCATTACCTGGATGTGCACAAGCACATTCAAACTATGACCCAGAAGTTAGGAGGTCTATGAATTACCCTGGAAGAAGTCATGCAAAAAGTAAAATCTTAAAAATCACTTGGCGCATAAAAGATACACTTATGCAGAAGCTCTATTACCATAAATATGTAATTGGATCAAAAAATCCTCTTGTGACCATGGGGAAAAAATGTCAGAGAACTTACAAGTTTACTGTCCCACCAAAATAAACTCTAACCCAATCGAGGAATCACTATGAATGCCCGTTAAACAGACTCCATATTTTAAAGACAAACAGTTTGAGAGGTATTCCATTTCTGTCAATCAATTAGAAGCTTAGATAGGATGATATGTATGCGGGCAGGTTTTGTGTTATTATGTGAGGTCATTTTTACACTTCACAAATTGTTTCATAAGGATATTTTGGATGAATTACAGTTTACCGCCATATGATTTTTAGCTTCTAGAGAAAAAAACAAACATAGAAACTGTGTAATGAGCACAGGCTTTAATATTGATTTCAAACAGCTGCTGGCTTTTCATACAAAAGTTGACATCACTGAGCTAAAAGAAAATCTGAAGGTCAGATCCTGTGATCGCAGTAGTTCATAGGAAAGTGTTGTGCACCAGACCACTGCAATCGCAGTGGATCGTTGGGAGTTAGTTTTTAAAAGAGAATTTGGAGTGGAACTGTACATGCAACAAAGCAATGTGAATTCACCATTTTGGAAACTATGGTCAGAAGGGATATACTTTCTGGAGTGTCTGCCAGAGATGTCAGTGACCATACTTTAAAGTTTCAACCAGTTGATACAGTACTCCCCCCTCTCTCTTTAACTCCTGTACTTCACATCAGCATTTGCTGGGTTTGGGAACCCAGACATACCCAACATGCACCCTGTATCTGAAGAGGGATGGGCTCCGCCAGGTTCAACTTGCCCAAGAGACAGGGGCTGAAAAAGTCAGTGAAGTGCCCTAAGGACTCCTGAAGGAGTTAAGTGAGAAAGAAAAAGAGAGAAGAGAGATTTTAGCTGTGCAGATATGGTTGGTTATTTTTTTTTGTTTTGGTTTTTTTCCTTTTCTAGATGGTCCAAGCAAACCCAAGTTCAGTGGAGGCTTCCGATTGTTTGAACTGGATTCGTGTGACAACTATGGAAAAGTGTGTCTTGTCTATCGAGAAGCCAAGGAGACCTCTGGTAAGTCTTTGTTGTTTGGTTTGCTCTCTTAAAAATTCCAAGAAAATCAAGTGTTAGTACAAATCAACATTGTTAGGTAAAGTAGTAAGCTTGTGTATTATCGTTAGACTAAAACATCGATTATTTTCATTACGGACAGTTATGTGTCACAGAAAATGGTAAATGAAGGAGAGCGTGTATTGTACGTAAATTATCAGACTAAAATGTAGATATTATTGTAACTACTGTGTTACAGACATTTTAAATAAAAGCATTATGGTTATCATTTGTAAAGTATTATCTTCATAAAATTGAGATCTTTTTCTTTTGTAACAGCTTATAGATCGAAGAGATTTTAATCTCTGCATGCTGTTGAAACCTATGTATCTATAACCTGTTGTCAAAATGTTTTGCTGAAATTAAACTTCATAATTAGCAGTAGGAATTACCAGTCATAAATCCATTGTTTAACTTTAACATTATAATTATTTTTCTTGATTTGCTTGAGAATTTATATCCCAGTGTTTGTTATTTTGTTAATTTAATCATTTGGTAGGTTTCACATTTTTTGGTTAACATTTTAACTTTTAAGAACTTGTCATTTCTATTGCTTAGCTAGATATACTCAGTACCATAACAGATACCAAACAATCTTGATAAGAAAATCTCAAGGCAAATGAGACGTTAACTGAAAATGGTGTACATACAGGCAAATATAAAACACACCTGACTTGCAGTCTCAACAGAAAGATGCCTTGGAATCCATAAATATTTTAATAGAGCACAAATTAAACTCCATGTGCCTGCAGTCTTGCCAAACACACACAACTCTATCAACCCTTGCTTTCTTACTCACTTAGTCACTAACTCAAGTTATTTAACTTTTTTGTTGTTGATATCAAAGTCTTTGATGGTGAAGGGATAAAGAGGTCTTACATAGAAAATAATGGGTTGTTTTTTTTAGGAAAGTAATATCAAAACTGTAAAAGTGAAATAACTCCCAGGCTTACTGGATTTTTACAGTTTATTCAATTATTATTTGAAACAGTTGTAGAATCACAGCAAAAGCACTAGTGATGATAAAAATGAGAGGACTTCTTGTTCTCTTTTATTTTTTCGTTCTTCTTCTTTTGCTTCTTCTTTTTTGTTTTTTTCCCTTATCATCATTTCTCCTTATTATTTCTTCTACCTTGCCTTCCTTTTAAAAAAAAAAAAGAAGTTGGGCAAGAGGAAATATAGTAAGTAAATTTTTGAGGATTTTATTTTCTTGGAGCAGCAGACATTTGAAACTGATTTTTTTTTTCTCAGAATAAAGATTCACATATGAATAGTGACAAGGTATTTGTGAAAAAAAGATATTCACATACTTATGCATTTTTGTCTGTATTTTGTTTGTATGTCTGTTATTTGAATGCAAGGAGTATTGTAGAAAATGCTTAAGAAAAGGAGACTAGGGTTGTATGTGTGTCTAGATAAAATGTGTGACAAAATGATCCACATTGTTGCTTTACAGAACATGGGACTTGTTTGTATTCTGGTTTTGTGTGTGTGTGTATGTGAAAGAGAGAGAGAGAGAGAGAGAGAGAGAGAGAGAGAGAGAGAGAGAGAGAGAGAGAGAGAACAGATGTTCATGCACATGTATAAATTGTAAAAATTATCAAGAGAACATAAACAATAAAGAACCTGAATAAGATAAGGGAGTGCATGTATTTCAGTTTACAACAAATAAAGTCACAATGACTGTACCCATCTCTAGGTGAATCAGACTCTGATACGGACTCACTTGATACAGACTTCCGATACTCTGGTAACTTAAAGCTGAGAACTTCCTTTGTGCTGTACCCTCTGTAGCATTAACTCCAGCTTCTGGTCTGGCTTTAGGAAATCCTCTCACAAAATGTTTTGGGTGACTTGGGTAACGCTTCTGTAGTGACATGCATCATACTCTGAGTACTAATTGGTCTGGTCCCCCCCATCCTCAACCCCCCTCCCCTCGACCACCTCCTGCGCATTTTACTCCCTACTTTCACATTTCCCAGTTTTGTATCAATGTTCATACTCTTTATATTGCTGTATGCAGCTAACGTGTGGACAGCTACTGGTGGAATCTGGCTCCATGTGTATTGGTTTTAGTGTTGATTTGATGATGGTGGTTGGTTATTAGGAAGTAGTTACCGTTTGGAGGCATCTGTATATTGACCATGTGTTTGTGAGGTTGAGATGGTTTGCTTGAAAATCTGGTCTTTTTTTTGACATTCCTGTAGTAAATGAATTGTGATGTTAATAGTTTTTGTTTGTTTCATTATTTTAAAGTTATAATGATCCATATACCCTTTGGGATTGGAAAAAGGAAGTGTAAGAATAATTTTTTTTAAATATGAGAAAACTCTGATGAAAATGAAAATATTAACACAAAAGTATTAATTCAGCAACTACTAATCATATTGTAGGTTACTTTTTCCCATCTTGCTTTACACCATCAGGCATTATAGATTCATCAAGAATGTAACCTAAATCCAAGATAGTAAATTTTAAGTTCTGTTGAAGATGAGTTTCAATGCCTATCTAAAAATGAATCCATGGGAATAGTGTCTCTTTGGATTTTGATTAAAGATTAAAGCAAACTTTCAATGAACATTCTTTTCTTGTTTTTGTTCTAAATTTAAACACATTTCTCATTTGGACAAGAAAGAAATAACATGCAAACACAGCATTGTGAGTGATGGGATGGTGGAACATTTTAAGTGATCTTGATTGTGGGTATTCTTTTTTGTCTTCAGACTGCATTTCACATGTCCACTTAATTTTGTGATTAACTCTGTTCTTTCATCCCGAGTGCATTCTTTTTTCCCCCTCTAGTATCTCGCTATCTGTCATATAAATGATTGGATTTGCCAGGACTTTAATGAGTGAATTCGGTCATCTGTATCTGTATAACCAAACAGGTGAAAGAAGTACTAGTAAGTACTAGTAGTCGTTTTGACCTTGAACAAATATCCAAATGGGGAAATGGTGCTAGTGAGTTTTGTAATATTGGTGTCATATCTTAATACAGAAGTATGATCATCAGTTACCACTTGTAATCTTTCAATTGTATTGTAGTTTAGTGTGTTGTGTTGAAATGTGTAGCATTCTAGTTGCTTATAGATGTCTAATTTTTTAACAGATTTTTCGATATGAAATCAATGCTGCTGTCCCTTGGCAGAACCTCTCTATCAACATAGTGTGGATTCACTTTTTCTGCTGTGTCTCTCTCTGTCTCTCACACAAACACGCATGCACACACGCACACACGGGATAGCCTGGTGGTTAGAGTGATGTATTTGTGATCTACTGATCTGGATTTGATTCTTGTTCAAGGGAAATTTTCCTCTGGAGTTAAAATCAGTGCTGACTCCACTCTTTCCTAAAGTCTTTTGGATGAGACTATAGACCGAGGTCCTGTGTGCGAACGCACACAGAACATCTTGTGTGCACACGTAAAAACTGGAACAATGGAGTCGGCCATTGTGATGACAAAATTTCCAAAACTGCATACACACGGGGACTGGCTGAAAAATAGCACATGAGTGCTTATTCCATTATCAAAATAAAACAAAACAAAACACACACACACACATGCACATACACGCACACACATTTTCATAACTACAGACCATAGAGTTGTGATGACTCTGAATTTGGTCCACTGCATGAATTTTAGAGAATGGATTTTTGCAGTCCTTGAAGCTACTGTGGCTGGCAGGGTTTGATGTGGAAAAAGATAAGATAGTCAAAATCAGAGTCAGGTTTCTGCAGTCTCTTGCCCCCTCTCCAGCTGGCCTAGAAATGGGAATGCTCAGAGTTCTTCCAGTTTAGCCTTTCGGAAATCTCTGGTAGAAATTTCCTCTTTCAATCCTTCTCTTTGTTTCAGTCTTTTTTCTTCTCTTTCTGGCCCCCCCCCCCCCCCCCCCCCCCCTCCACCTCCCTTTTGTCTGCCTTCTCAGTTCATTCTCCTGCCTTTTTTTTTCAAGAAAATCTGACTGCATTTTTCTCTTAACATATTATATGAAATTTGCCTGTAATGTTTTGTTCTGGCAACCAGGTAGTAAAACTGTAAACACTGGGATGGGCACAATATGTCCATTCTGCATTGGTATTGGCTAATACAGCATTGTTGTTTTTTTTTTGGGGGGGGGAGGGGCTACTTGGACATATTTGTTATTTATTTACTTTTAAAAACTTTTTTGGGTGGTACTGTGGCGAAGATTGATAAAGCAGGGTGGCTGGTGTCCTCGGCATGACCTGGTTTTATTTACCTTAAAGCCTGTTGCATTTGGATTCTCTAAGGCAAAACTTTGAGTTTTTGGATTCCTTTTGCTAGTTCGTCTTCAAAGTGGGTAAGCATGAACAGAAGTGGTGCCAGCATATCAAAACAGTGCTGGAAGATTATTGGACCATGGCAGGAAATCTCCATCCACTTTTACAGGCTTTCCATGCATGACCATAGCATCAACATGTGATGGAAAAGTACTATTACATGTGCCTGTGCTCATGTTGTGAACACTAGCATGCTATCTGAGTGCTCTTGTTTGCCTCTATTATGAATGCAAGGGGGCTAAGGAATGAAGTATTTATGGTACTAGGACATTTCATGGGATTCTTTTTTCAGGTTGACAGTGTTTGATATTTGAGAGGATTAGGAGGTGTTGATTTTGAACTTGAAGCAAATGTTAATGTGAGTTACTGTATGAGATGACAGCCTTGAAATGGCCTATGTGGTCTGCGGGGCTATAAATAACAGAATGAAATTGTCTCTGAAGATTCCCCTTAAAAGTCTGAATTTTTGTATTTTTGCTAATGTCTTTGTAGCTGTCTGATAAAAAGCAGTATTGTTTTTGTAATGGTTATTACTTCAAGGCATGCTTTTGGGGGAGAAAAGTACTACACATTAAAGTTATTTGAATAGATCTTGGTATCTTTGAACATTTTCCTTGCTTATAGTTTAACAACTGTGTGCTCATCTAACATAACAGATTAGATTTGTAGGACACTGGCATTTATTTACTGGAATATTGTAGAAATGCTTTTCCTAACAAAACAGTTGAAGTGCTTTGGCTTTGAGAAGTTTGTATTATGAAGAAGATGAGAGAAAGTGAATGAGTGTGTGTGTGTGTGTGTGCACGTGTGTGTGATACAGAGAGAGAGAGAGAGAGAGAGAGAGAGAGAGAGAGAGAGAGAGAGAGAGAGAGTGTGAGTGCATGTGTGTATGTATATATGCGTGTGTGTGCATGCATGCATATGTGAGTGTGTGTGTGTGTTCCTTCATGTTTGTGTGTATGCATGTGTATATTTGTGTGAGTCCATATTATTTTAATCAAATATGTAACCATGTGTACTTTGTGTACAGGAGTGTGCCATTTATTGTAATAAAATGTGTGTGTACGTATATATGTCTGTGTCTGTGTGTGTGCACATGCATGCTTGTGTGGGCATGAGCACAGGCTTTGAGTGTGTGTGTGTGTTTTTGTGTGGTTCTTTTCCCCTTTTTCAAGAGTGAATAAATGAATATGATGAGTGTCTTTTCATTAAATCGAATAATAAAAAAAGAGAGAATATTTTTGACAGTTGTCTAGTTATGAGCAGCAGATAAATATTCACATATTTCTACGATTTGCATAATCGCAGTATAATTATTATGATGACTATTATGTTGTAGAGAATGCTTGGGACTGTTTCTAATTCTGCAATTTAAACTACCATCCTCATGTGACTGTGTACATTTTGCAGGTTTTTTTTTTTTTTTAAAGACTGTAGTATCTATCAAAGCTTTAGTAGGAAACAAAAAAAGTATGTAATGTATTCCTTATATGTGTCATTGCGGATCGTTGTTTTGGTCTGTTGTTTTTTTCTCTCATTTTTTTCATTGTGTGTGTGTGTGTGCATGCGTGCATGTGTGCATGCTGTGTGTGTGTGTGTGTGTGTGTTAGAGAGAGAGAGAAGTGTGGGTGTGTGTGTGTGTTGCATGCATGTGTGGTGTGCGCGTGTGTGTGTGCATGCATGTGTGTGTGAGAGAGGAGCGTGGATGTGTGTGCGTGTGGTGCGTGCACCTGTGTGTGCATATGTGTGTGTGTGTGTGTGTGCCTGCATGTGTAAGTTTGGAAGAATGCCTGTTTTGTTAATGCAGTATTATTTTGAATGTATTGATTGATACTCATTGCTGCTGTGTACTGCCAGCCTTCATTGCAGAGACTGAGCTGTCCATTTCACAAACTAAAAAGAAATAAGAAAGTGTCTTCTCTCAGTGACACATTTATAACTGTGATCCTAGTTGCTCCCATCCAGGTCATGATATACAATTAGCATTTCTGGTAGGAGTCAAGTAGAGTGAAGGAAATACAGTGCTAATATTTCTGCCAATAGTAGATGAAACTAAGAATTTTCTTTTGCTCTGACAGGTATCTTGTTATTGATTTATTTCTTAATCTTTAATTGGCACACATAGATCTGCATTTCAAACATAGTCCCATAAATAATGATTTATAGTGTCTTTCTCCTGATCACAAACATTGTAGGTGTCATTATTTGTAATTTTCATTTGTATTGTATTGATTGTTCCTTTGCATAAAGTATGGATGTGATCCCAAGGAAGACTGTTACCATACAGTGTGGTGCCACTATTTTTTCTTTAAAAAAAAATCTTACTGCATGTATGTGTATTTCTTGGTGGGAATGTTTCGTTTTTTCCCCCTGCAGAATTTGCCAGGGACAACTCTCTTGTTGCTGTAGAGTTTTCATGTGTATTGACCCATGCCCTGATCAGAACTATTTATTTCTTTGTTTAAAAGATAGTTTGCTTGTGTTTCATCCTTTTTTTAAGCACCAGTAAAGTTTTAATGCGCCCAGTACTGTTTCAGTCAACATCGCAGTGGGTGTATGGAGGCATTTTTGATAACTGTGATTCAGGTAATAAGTGGTAAAATGTGTTGTAGCTGATCCATGTCTTGGGTGTGACAGGAGAGCTGAAGAGTGAGGTATGGTTTCTGGACCGTGCGCTGAATTGGCATTACCTGACGGATACCTTCACTGACTACTTTCGCCTGATGATCATGCACCTGGGCCTGCCCCATTGGCAGTATGCCTTCACTGATATAGGAATACCCCCACAGGCCAAGGTAGGTGACATGAGATGATATGTTTGTATTTATCCATAAGATGAAAGATATATATAAGAAAAAGGGGATAAATGAAGGTGATGAGTATTATTTTGTCCTTGGTTGGATGGGAGTATCATAGTGTATTTCCCTAGTGTTTGGCTGTCTTTATCTAGACCATCACTGGCGCACGGATTGTATACAGGATATGTTTGTTTCATTCCTACTGCCTGGCATACCTGGCATACTCTTTGAAGGATTTATGGGGTTTTGACCTGTGTGCAAGATATGTGAGTACTTGGACCCAGAGTCTTGATTTTTTTGTTTTTTCTGCCTCATCTTCTGTAACATTCCCCGTCTAGCTGTTCCCATGCCACTCATCTCAATCTCCCCTCCACAGCCATACTCAGATTTGTTATGTCTCATCCTCAGGGTCGGAAGTCCATAGGGAGCCCATCAATATCAGGCCACCATGGGGCCACCAGCCAGAGGGGCCCTGCACTGCTGCTGGGTCACTTTGGTGGTGTCCAGTGGTGCCTGTTCTGAGCTAACATACGCAGGACATCACCTACTAAGTCCCCTACTAACGACAGTATTAGCTCAGTCGCGGAGCCACACTGAGTGAGTTGCCCACCCGAGGTGGCAACCACCACAACATCCCTCCAACGACTGTCCCCTGTGAACTTCCAGCCCCAAAGACTTTGACACAAACTTATCACAGGCACAGAAGTGTATGGGGAAACCGAATCTGAGGTCATCATGAGACCAGAGCAACTGGGACCACTGAATCAGAAGCAATTTTGTTTATTGCATGATGATCAATGACAATGAGGATCACATAATGATGCTGCTGTGGAAGTGCATATGCTTTGAGACTACTTGATAGGGTTGTACTCTATGCTTACTATCATAATATATCCCAATGTCACCAGCCGCCATGGCGCAGTGGTTAGCGCCTTGGGTTACGGACTGGAAGGTCGCGGGTTCGAATCCCATAAGAGTCATAGGGATTTTTCGGACTCCGGCCGGCTCCTACCCAGAGTGAGTGTGCTGTGGGCTCAGTGGGAAGACTGGGACCACACAGTCGAGCTTCATCCACTTAACGGATGCGAGTTTGAGAGTGTTGCTCAAATTACCTGACCAACACTGCAGGTGTCTGTATCTCTCGGGCCCGGTTGACGCCGGGATATATTATGATAGTAAGTGTAGAGTACAACCCTGTCAAGTAGTCTCAAAGCATATGCACTTCCACAGCAGCATAATTACGTCATCCTCATTGTCATTGATCACCATGCATTAAAAAAAATTGCCTCTGATTCGGTGGTCCCAGTTTCTCTGGTCTCAGGGTGACCTCAGATTCGGTTTGCCCATACACTTCTGTGCCTGTGGTGCGTTTGTGTCAAAGTTGGGTTGGAGGTTCGCTGGGGAAGGTCGTTGGAGGGACGTTGTGGTGGTTGCCACCTCGGGTGGGCAACTCACTCAGTCTGGCTCCGCGACTGAGCTAATACTGTCGTTAGTAGGGGGCTTAGTAGGTGGTGTCCTGCGTATGTTAGCTCAGAACAGGCACCACTGAACACCACCAAAGTGACCCAGCAGCAGTGCAGGGCCCCTCTGGCTGGTGGCCCCACGGCGGCCTGATAGTGATTGGCTCCCTGTGGACCTCCGACTCTGAGGATGAGACATAACAAATCTGGGTGTGGTTGTGGTGGGGAGATTGGAATGAGCGGCTTGGGAACAGCAGGACGGGGGACGTCACAGAAGATGAGGCAGAAAAAAAAAAAAAAAAAAAAAAAAAAAATCCCAATGTCAACCGAGCCCGAGAGATACAAACACCTGCAGTGTTGGTCAGGTAATTTGAGCAACACTGTCAAACTTGCACCCGTTAAGTGGATGAAGCTTGACTGTGTGGTCCCAGTCTTCCCACTGAGCCCACAGCTCGCTCACTCTGGGTAGGAGGCGGCCGGAGTCCGAAAAATCCCTATGACTCTTATGGGAATCGAACCTGCGACCTTCCAGTCCGAAATCCAACATGCTAAGCACTGTGCCATGGCGGCTGGTCAGAGTCTTGATTTATAGTCTCATCTGAAGGAGTTGCATATGAAATGAGCTGAAGTAATGTTAACTAAAGTGTAATAATCTTCTCAGACAGAATGGCTTAGCCACACCCTCAGGTTCTTCCACATCATGATTCTTGAACCTTTTAGCATTAATATTAATATTTGGCAATCCATGGGGGGCAAATTCCTATGTGTTCTCATATGCAGGAAAGCAATTGTGTACATTTATTTTGTCTCTGTATGCTTAACATTTGTCTTCAAGGACCCAAACATGAGAATGTTCTACATTTTGGTGGAAATCTGGCTTTTGAACTGGTTCCAGGGTCATTCTTTATGATTAGAGGGAGAGAGGGGACATTGGTTTTGGAAGTCTTTGAATTGGCGACTTCATCGGTCATCATTCTCAATTTTCTGATTTTTATTGGGATCAGGTTTTAAGCTTAGTTTTAACTTCTATTTAGGTCAACTGTGCTTTGTGAATCTGTTTGGCAGCAGTTAGAAACTCTAAAACAAATACTTTTTTCATTAGTTTTTTTTAAAGAAAGTGTTGGTTTATATTGTCAGTTGTTTTAGCTTGTGTTTTTCTTCCGCTTAAATGATAGAGATAATGTTTAGATTTGTTTTTATTTGATGATTTTAGTGTCTTTTTTGTTGGCTGGTTCTTCTTTGGCATCAGTGTGTTGTCCCATTATATCATATAACATTTGTTTTTTGCAATCTGATTTTTATGTAAAAATTAAGCAATTATTCAAGGCAAACATAATTATATCAGCATATTATCAGAGTGCAACAGACTCTTTTTTCCCCTTGTTCTTTTTAGTGTTTTGTTGTGGTTGTCTTTTTGTGCACTTGTCATCATTGGCACTTTGGTGGAATATTATGAGTCCAGATGGGATGACACAGGTGAGCACTGTGATTCTGCTGACATTCGATTCTTACATTATGTTGCAGCAATGGTTCCACATGTATAGTCCGACTCGTCTGGAGATTGACACCAACACCCCCCATGACGTGCAGGGCATCAGCAGCACAGGGGTGGGGTCCAGGGTGACTTTTGATGCCGCCAAGGTCCTGAAGGGAAAGAATGACAGAAAGTGAGTAACGCATCCCTGTGAGAGGGCCTTGTTTGAGAATGACAGCAAACAGTGCATAGAATATGTCTCTTAAATGTAGTTCATACTGGGGTTTTTTCCACCCTTCTTCCTCTTTAAAAAAAACAAAAACAATTATTAGTGCCTGTAATCTGAGATATTTCATTTGGGCTGTTGACGTGATAGTTCATCCCAGCATCATGCCCAGCTACGATAAGCTGTTTACTCTGGAATGGGTTTTTTGTTGTTGTTTTTTGGTTGTTTTTGATTTGTTGTTGTTGTTCTTCCATCGTTAAGGGGAAGGAAAGTTAGGCTTCTGTGTTACCAGTATGTGGAAGAAGCCTTGCTCTGGTGCTGGGTGACTTTGCAGGTATGAGGCGTAATGTCTCATATTGAGATCACCAGCTAAACCATTCACTGATGATAGGATTTGCTAAGTAGAGGAACCATAGTGGGTGAGAATTGTTCTTGGAGTGGAAACTGTTTGTGTATGCGTCCGGTAACCAACAATATCTCCAGAATCTACGCACTGCAAAATCTTTGATACAAGAACTCGCCAGTGGCATGAAGGGTATGTGTGTGTGTGTGTGTGTGTGTGTGTGTGTGTGTGTGTGTGTGTTTTCTTTTATCGTGAGGATAATGGAATAAGCGTTTATGTGCTTTTTTACATCTAGTCCCCATGTGTATGCATTTTTGTAAATTTTATCATCCGTTCCTATTGGCACACAATGGCCTACTCTTCTGAAAAAGCTGAATGGGTTTTAATGTGTGAGCAAGATGTTCTGCGTGCTTTAGCACACGAGACCTCGGTTTATATTCTGATTGTGTGTGTGTGTGCATGTGTGTGTGTGTGTGCATGGTTGTGCAATATGACATTTGTATGTGTGTGTGCATGTGCATGCGCACAAATGGTTGCATTGCATAGTTTATGATATTTCCGTTTGTTTTTTAACACACCTGTCTCTGCTAGCTATCAAGAAGTTGTCTTATACTTAGACATGGCAGATTATAACACACAAGGAAACATATGATATAATATTTTCTCACATCATTGATATGTCAGTAATAAGGAAAGGTCCCATAACTGTTACATTTCAGTGTCTTCACTGTGGGGGATGAGCACCAACAACATGAGAAGAAAATTCTCCACAGGCATGGACAGTTATTTAGTATACCTTGGAAGTGTGTGTGTGTGTGTGAGAGTGCGTGTGTGTAAGAGAGAGAGAGAGAGAGAGAGAGAGAGAGAGAGAGAGAGAGAGAGAGAGAGAGAGAGAGAGAGAGAGAGAGAGAGAGAGAGAGAGAGAGTGAGTGAGTGAGTGTGTATATGTGTGTGCGTGTTTAATCAACTCATGTGAAAAGCATGGCTAATTATCCCAGTGTATTTTGGAAATGCGGTCTTCCCTTTTATTTTTAATATTTTTTAATCCAATTTTAAACAAGTTGGTTTACAATAACCATTTTGGCCAATAATTGAATAGTGCATACCTAACACTGACATGTTTTTCAAATTTGTGGCTGTTCACTACCTCCATCATAAATTTGATGTTTCTATGTATTAATTCAACCTCTGTAAACAAATAACATTCCTGGGGTTTTTTAATGTCCTGTTTATTAAATCTGTTGTTTTTACTTGCACCAACGAGAACAGGTGCAACACGGTGGGACAATTTTTTATGTAGAAAATTGTAGGGTGGTGTTTTTTCTTTTCTTTTCTTTCCTTGGCTAGAGATCTGACCCATGGTAAGATTTAGCATATGTGACCATTTTTGTCCACAGTGAAAGTAGCCATATTCCATCTTTGGCAATATGTCTAATCCTGACACCACTGTACATGCGTTTTTGACATCTTGTTATCCCTTCCTACCAGCATGCAAAGGCCTACTCTTATAAAAGGCAGAAATGAGCTTTTAATATGTGCACAAGATGTTCTGTTGAGCGCTTTGATTTGTTGCTTTACAAGATTCAGCGCTATATAAATTCCATACATTATTATTATTATTATTATTCTGTGTGCGTTCACACATGGGACCTCAGTTTATAGTCTGATCTAAAGGACTTGCAGGAAAGTGGAGTTGGTGGTGATGTTAACTCCAGGGAGAATCCTCTCAAATGGGTGTCTTGGTGGTGGCTTAAACCCAGGCCATCAGATTGTGAGCTTAACGCTCTAACTACCAGGCTATCTCCCCCCCCCCCCCCCCCCCCCCCTTCCAACCTGTTTTCAGTTATTTTTCTAGTTCTTTAAAACAAAAAAGTGAATATTTAGAGCCCCACAAATAAGACTGGCTTGTAAACTTTTTCCTTCAGCATGTGGTAAAGGTCATTTAAAAAAAAGTCACTAGTATCTTTCGGCAGACCTCAATTTTACTACCATAACTTGCTTTGCCCTTTAAAAAAAAGTTCATGCATTTTATTTCATCCAGCTTGGATGGTAGAAAAATCAAAAGCTTCAGGAGATTTTGAATGTCAGAACTTCAATATTTTTTGATTGTGATATTACAGTCAATTATTTAAACACTGTTCTTAATGTTAAGTGCATTTCTTGTACACAGATGTACACAGTGGTTTAATTGTTTTTTTCTTACTTGTTTGTTTATTTGTATTTTTTACATGCATGCTTAATCATCAGTTGCATTCAATTAAAGTAGTTGGAACACAATTATTAATCCGAGTGTTACTTAGAGCATTTGAAAAGTCCAAAAATTGCTGCTTTACTGAGTGGTGAATACTTCGCTAAAAATATGAGTTACTGGACCCTTGCCACTTTGAATGAGAGAGAAAAACATGCAGAAAAAAAAAATTCTGTCTACAGAGTAACTGTTTTAGCTGGAACCTGAGCCATTGGTTGAGGTCTTGGAATCTCTGTCAAGGGCAATGAAGAAAGTGATTTAAGTTGGAAATTTTCATATGCGTTTTAACTGCCTTTTGCTGTGTAAACATTGCAGTCTCACCTTTCTCTTCAGAGGTGGAATTCTTTGTATGATCTCCTACTGTTCTGAGGGTGTGAATTGCAGTGGCCGATATCGTCATGATTGTTGTATTTCCTTAGTCCCTGCAATGTTTTTTCCACACTTGTGAAGGGAAACCTTTGGTAGGAAGTACCTTTCTGTTTGATTCCTCATTGACAAGCAGTTTTACTTGTTTAATCTGTCACACTTACAACAGGATGGTGATATGATATGTGGTGTGTCATACTATGGTGATTTGTAATTTGGTTGGGTTTTTTTCCCTTTTGGTAGGCAGCAAAGATACCAGTTTTATGAGAACAGTTTGTGGGACACTTTTGTGTGAATGCTTTCATCATGGTTTTAAGATATCTTCTGACATTAACTCTTTTAACAGTTTTTGAATTTGTTCACATTCTTTAACAGTAATTATGTAGCATTTTAAAAATAATTATAAAATGTCAGTCGTGGGCTAGAAGTGTGTGGATTTAAAGAAAATAAAAGAACAACAAAATTTTGAAAGAGAGTGCTTAAGCACCCTCCCCCCCCTGGCAACCTTTGGAGAATCAAGGGAAAGAAGTGCAGAACTCAAAGAATGATTGATGATAGATCTTTGTGTGTGTGTGTGTGTTTCTCGGCTAGATCTCCAGGGTACACTGATGTTGAGATTTTGCATATGCGACTTGTGTGTGTGCATTTTAAAAAACTTCTGTCACCCATTTCTACCAGCATGAAGTAGCCTACTCTTCCAAAAGGTGGAATGTTTTTTTTAAACATGTGCACAAGATATTCTGTGCGCAATTGCACATGGGATCATGATTTATAGTCTCATCCGAAGCACTTTCAGGGGAATGGAGTCTGTACTGATGTTAACTCCATGGGGAAAATCCTCTTGAGAAGCACCTTGTTGTGGCTCAATCTGTGGTCATCAGATCACAATGCTCTAATGACTAGGCCCCCCCCCCTCCCCCCCCCCCCCCCCCCCCCCCCCGGGATGATAGGTCTGTGTCTCCTCACTTAGATCCACAATTAGTGTTTTAAGAAAACTTAATATAAGGAACAGGTTTGGGATGTGATGCAAGTATGGCTTTGTGGGTGTTTGGAGAAGAAAAACAAGAATATCCCGTTTCTGAGTTCACAGATGGTTTTTTTGTGTGTGTGTGCGTGCGTACGTGTGTTTGTGTACATGTTATTATTCATTATTATCATTATATTTTCTTGTAATTCAGGGACATCCCCAAAGTCAGAATGTGGCTACCTTCATGGTAGACAAAAACTGTCACGTTCACAAAATCTCACCACTGGTGAACGTCGGAGCTGTAGCCCAGCAATGAAAAAAAAAAAATCAAGGCTGATAGGATAAGCACTCATGCTCTTTTTTACATTCAGTCCCAGTGTGCATACAGTTTTGTAAATGTTGTCATCCATATCCACCAGCATACAGGGCCTGCCCTTCCAAAAAGCGGAACAGGTTTTAACATGTGTGCAAGATGTTCTGCATGTGTCTGGTAACAGGACCTCTGTTTATATTGTCATCTGAAAGACTTTCAGGTAGAATGGAGTCTGAACTGGTGTCAGCATATATACATATACGTATGTGTGTGTGTGTGTGTGTGAATGTGTGTTTGTGTATGTGTTTCTTTCATTTAAGGTATAGATGAAAAAATAAATAATGGTGAAATTTTTGTTAAATTGTGTCATAATTAGGCAGTGTGTGTGTGCACTTCTAAACATGCAAGCTATCTATCTTTGTCATAAAGCATATGTATAGGTTGTCTGGGGTATACTTTTACTACCAAAGTTCAGTTTTGTAAGAGATCTGCTATTTGGAGAGAGGAGAAATTCATAGTAGTCATATTTGGCTATCGGTGCAGAATGATGATAATTATGTCACTTCCATATGTGCGTATTACTGTAAAGACTCCCCTCCTTTCCTCATGTGTCATCTTTTAAACAAATTATATAAAAAAATTATTGTTTTGGGTTTTGTTCCTCGGCAAGAGCTCTGAAGTTCACTTATGGTGAGATTTTGTGTATATGACCTTTTTGCCCTCCATGAAGGTAGCCGCATTCCAACTCCAGGGATGTATGATAATAATAATAATAATAAATAATGGAACTTATATAGCACTATATCTTGCAAAGACAAATCAAAAGTGCATGCATTTAACCTAATCTTACACAGTCATGCAACCAATGAGAAATAATCAATAGTTTAAACAAAGAGATATTACAAACATGGTACGCTGCAGACCAAATCTATGAAATAAAATTGCAATAGTCAAATGTTTTTCAAAAGCACACACACTGGGTACATAATTGTCTCTGTAACCCACCAAATGCTGATATGAATTACAGGATCTTTCACATGCATGTTTGATCTTCTGCATGTGTTTATACACAAACGGAGTTGAAGTTGACCGAGGAGATTGTAAAAGTCCCCACCCTCATCACCAGATGCTACTGAGATTTGAACCCCCATCTTCATGGACCCATGGGATTGAAGACAAGTGGTATAAACCACTCAGCTGTAGTGTCCCTCAACATGTGTTATAAACCTCATTTTTTTAGTACCAAAACATGTGATAACTTCTATGTATATGTATAGTTCAGAATATTATTCATGTTAGGTAAAAAAATAAAGATTTTGTTGTTGGTGGGTTGTTGTACAGGAAGGGTAGTGGGGTGTCATCCACTAATCCCTCTCCAAACCTCACAACACCAACCAGAATCGCAGCACCAAGAAAACTCCTGTCTCCTCGGCAAGGTGATTTGCTATGTGTGGTGTATGTATGTATGTGTGTGTGTGTGTGTGTGTGTGTGTGTGTGTGCGTGTGATTGCTTCATTCAAGGGTATTTAGTGATGTGATCTCTGTTGTTTTAAGTCCGTGAAGAGTTGTGTGTTTATGTTATACACAGAAGAGCCAGTAGGAGCACACTTTAGTGATGTAAGACTGATAATTTGTGTGTGTGACCTGATATTTGGTGCAGTTTTCTATCTATATTGGTTTTGCTGAAGTTGAATATGGTCAAAGTTTTGGTCTATGATACTGTCATATCCAAAAAAAGTTCACCTGATATTATTATAGCAAGTATGAACACTGTAAAAGTTGCCTAGAATAAGTCAGTTCACTGTTTTGTGTTGGTATTTTTTGTGGTAAGCGTGCATTAGTTGTATGTCACTAATGTGGCTAGAATCATCAACCCCCCACCCCCCCCTCCTTTCTTCCGTCATTGAACTAACATATTATGTGCATGCGCCTGCCATTCTGAATAAATGAAAGAGAGAGAGAGAGTTGTAACATAGTTTTTTGTTTTCTGTCTTTTAACAATTTTTTAGGTGAACACATGTGTGTGGGTGGGCATGTTGTGTCATGTTGTGCACACTTGTATGTATTTGTGTGTGTGTGTGTGTGTGTGTGTGTGTGTGTGTGCCTTGCAGTGACAAAAAAAGGATTAGCATGCACAGTATGCAGACCTGCCTACCTGTCTGCATTTCACATCGTGGTCCAAGTGATTACATATGAAAAAGAAAAAAAAGATAAGACATTTTGTCTGAAGACATTTTGTCTTCTTAGAGTAAAAAGTTGCAGGGTATTAAAAGAAAAATCCATTCAAACCCAAACCAAAAAACGCCACCCAAATGAACACACCCCTAAAAGCATGTGCGGTCATAGACTGAATGTTGTTAACAGCACTAGTCTTGGGGAGTGGTTTTCAAGGAGGGGCATGCTCACAAAACAAGTGAAAAATGTCATGAGGACAGAACAGTGGCTCGTAAAGGTGTGACAGCAAGGGCAAAAGTGAAAGAGCAAGGGGATGTATATTGTTTGCACTATCTTATGGGAATGTATTTTTTGAAGCACTCTGGTTTGGAAACTAGCACCAACAATTATGAAATGGAAGAGAGATCAATGTATTATTGACAGAAGGAGTCTGGTCAGTCTGTAGCAGCTTTTTGGTTAGGGGAGTTGTGTTTTTTCTTTTCTTTTCTTTTACATTTTTTTCATTTGATGTGACCTCAGTGAACATACTGGAGTAATTCTGTTGAAGATACATGCTGGTTAAACGACTAGATCAGCTTGGACAGTAAATGGAGAGTGTCAGTGTACTGCAATGATTTTTTATTGTAAGTTTGGTTTTTTAGTAGAAAAAAGCCTTACAAGGTACAGTAATTGATACAAGAAAATTAAAACTCGAAAAGAAGTAGGACAGGTTGTAAATATTCAGTAATAGTTGGTAAAGATACTGGTTACAGTTAAATACACAGAGATACTGGTTACAGTTAAATACACAGACTATCAGACACAAACTGAATGTTATGCGGGTTTTTTTTGTTCCTGGCTAGAGCTCCAAGGTTCACCAGTGGTCAGATTTTTCATATGCAACCATTTACCTACCATAAAGGTAGCCACGGTCTGACTTTGGGGATGATGTCTAAACACAACACTAGTGTGCATGCATTTTAAAAATTCTAACCTCTGTTCCTATCAGCATTTAATGGCCTACTCTTATGAAAAGTAGAACAATTTTTAAAATTTACAAGTGTGCGTTTGTACGTGGGACCTTGGTTTATAGTCTCATCTGAAGGACTTTCAGGAGAATGGAGTTGGTACTCAGGTCAGCTCCAGGGGAAAAATCCTCTCAAAACAGGTTTCTTGGTAGTGTCTCAAGCCTGGGCCATCAGATCACCTTGCTCAGTGCTGTAACCACTGTTGTTTTGTGAGCATGCCTCTCCTTGTAAACCTCTAACTCCCATACATGTATTTGAACAAGACCACTTTAAAAAGCAATTTGAATTTTATTTCATATCACTGCACATTTATACAAGATTGCTTTAAAAGTAGTGTGGGCTTTTTTTGCATGGTGTAATGATTGCACACGGTGCTGTCCTAATACTTGTGGTAAAAATCTAAAAGTCATGTCAGGCCTGACAGAAGACTGATAAAGCTTATAGTTTTCTCAGGTTACTGACTGGGGAATACTGAGGTTGGCAGGTCTGCGGTACATGTGATATTTCAGGGTGTGTTGTTCAACACTGGTGAGTACATGCATGTGCAGAGTGGCAGCATGCATGGAGAGTATGTGATTGTGTTATATTTGTTGTGGTGCCTGTGATTGTATGTATATGCATGTACTTTTGTGCATTTATGTGTGTCTGTTTAAAATGAATGTGGCCTGCACATCATATCACAAAGGCATGTTACATACAAACAAAAGCGTTTCTGTCAAAAATGCATGCTACATGCACACAACAGTAGAAAAGCATGGTACAGGGAAAGCAAGTTGTGTGTGTTTGTGCATGTGTGTGTGTGTATGTGTTGTTTGTGTGAAATGCATGAAGTGAATATGTGTGTGTGGATGGGTTATCAGTTAATGTTTGCTGCATGTTGGCCTTTGTGCTAATGTCACTACATTGAGTGATATTGGTTGTTTTTTCTTTCTCTCTCTCCTTCCTTGTATGTATATCTGTGGCACTCCATCACGTAATGAGTCACATTGTGCTGTAGGTTAATTTTTACCTCCTATGTTATTAATTGGCAATAAAAAGGCTACTCCATACAAAAACAGATTAAAAATCGGACAATTCTGTGAAAAGTTATTAAAACTGAAATGACAGACTGCAGGAAGTGACAAAATGAGAAATTGACAAGTTTTGCATCGTAATAGGTGGTCAGGATTAGGACTTGGGTGTTTTTAAATGTGTTTTAAAGCAAAAGGAAGCAAAATTATGCCTTAATACTTCACTACAAGGATGAAGATCAATCAAAATCTCCAAATTTACAACCTGACTTCCACCTGCCCAAACTGGCTGCTAGTGGGAAAAGGGGTCAGGTGCAGTGCAACTCATTGTGTGGTGGAGTGTCACATATGAGTGTCTTGTGTGGCTCTGTATATGTGTGGATTCAGTCTTGTGTGTGAGTTAACACTGTCCGTGTGTTGAGTGTGTCAATTATAAAGGTCAGATTAGTCTGTCTGCTTCCACCACTTAAACACACTTTTATTTTAGAGAGAGAAAAAGATAGACATAGAAAGAACATTGTGGTATGGAGTGGAGAGAGAGAGAGAGACAGTAAGTGGAGAAAGAAGATTGGAGGTAAACGGAGTGAATGCTTACAAACTGTATCTTAGCAAGCTCAGTTATCTGGCTAGATTCCCAGCTTAAACGGAAATAATTTCTCTTCAGGTATGGTGTGTGTCACTTACTATACTTCTTAAGAACAGTCAGTATGATTGCTGTGGACCAAAGGTTTCATCTGTAAGAAAAAGCACCAGTGTGTGTTACATTTCCATCAGACGCTGCAAGGCAGATAGACTCATCTTTCATGCCACCATCTCCATGAACAAAACACTGTCTTTTGGGCAACTCTTTTGTTTCCAGGTCTGCTGGGTCGTCGGGATCAAAACCACTCTCTACCTCCTCATCTTCACAGTCACTGGTCAAAAGCAGTCGTTGAGTGTACTGTCTTGAGTGTCCACTGGACATTCAGCAAATTCCGCCCAACCCTAGGTCTCATCAGGTGTGCATCTTTGTGCAATGGGGTGGTGACAGTGCTGTGGCTACAGTGCTGTGGTTATGATGCTGTGGTTATAATGCTATGGTTACATTACTGTGGCTACAATGCTACAGTTACAGTGCTATGGCTTTTTCGTGGAAACATTGGCTGACTTTTGTGACGCTACAAGGACAAAGCAGCAGTGAAGAATCTGTGTACAGTTGGAATAGTGACGTGTAGGTGTGCTGCTCAAAGGATCTGAATGGTTGCTGGAATATGTGCACACACACACACACACACGTTCAAGCACACGTTCAAGCACAGTACTCTGTTATTTTTCAAAGCTGTTAAAACAGCTGGTAGTATGGTACTGGATTTCTGCTCCCTACAAATTGTGATACACAGGCACACATATGTTGTGTGTTGACATATTTTAAAAGAAGTTTTTCTACTTTTCTATCATTATTTAATATTGTTGCGGTTTGTGTTAACTTTCATAGCTCAATAGAATTTGATAAAAGAGTGCCAGACCCTATTTCAAGATGTTCCACAGGATACTATCTTTCAATTTCAGAAGAAAGCAAACAATTTCACTGGAAATGATCACTTTATTACTGTCTATCTACCTGAGACTTTAGTTCACAATCATTGTTTTGTTTTGTTTTAAATTGTAGTTTTTCCCTTGACATATTGTGGGCATAAAACAGCAGAATTGAATATTTCAATTGGATCATGACATTTTAATTGTAGATAGTTTATTTTGCTTGTTAAATTCATACATTCAGAGAGTCCTAATATAACTCCAGTGGGCATGAGGGCTATATGCAGTATGATTGAAGTGGATTGGCTCTGTTGAAATCTGTATATACAGCAATGTCGTTGATAATAAAAATAAAAAAAGCTCCCAGTTTTGAAATATTTGCAGTGTTATCTCTTTTTTTAAAATATCCTTACTGGGTTTGGTGTGTAGTGCCTGGTCTTCTCCTGTGCTTGTAATTTTGTAGGTATGCCTGCTGGCCCCAGCCAACACATTCCGACTTCAGAGCAGCTCATTTCATTGAACAGGTTGCGTGCTGGATATGTTTGTGTTTTAGTACCCGCCAAATGCTGACATGAAAGATGGCATCTTTAACTTGCATATTTGATCTTCTGCACGTATATGTACACCCCTAATTCACCAGACACTACCACCGAGATTCGAACCCAGACCTTTTGGACCCACAAGATTAATTTCAAACGGTCTTAACCACTCAGCTATAGCGTCTGTTGCATAGTGTTGTAATAGCCTATTAGAAATTACAGTTAAAAATACCTTTTGGCTTTGCTTGCAGGTTCTTATGTGCATACGGTCTGGCAGACCACTTCAGGTCCCCCTACCCCCCCCCCCCCCCCCCCCCCACCCCCCTTTTATTATTTTAATCCAGTCACTGCCATACCTTTTTTTTAATGCTCAGTGATAGCTTTTTGCCAAGATTTTGGTCCAGTGATGAGAAAATGGACTAATAGTCATAAAAAATAACATTTAGAGTATGATTGAATCCTGCAGCTCATAAGTACTTTGTGCAGTCATGTTACTTTGTAAAAATTCTGATCTAAAGAGAGAGTAAGGAAAATTCATGTCATAGTCATGACAGCTTTTCCTGTCATATTTCAAAAAAAATTAAGACACTTAGAAGCATGACAACAGAAACAATCATTGGGCTTTGATGAGTTAAAATGTCTATAAGATATAAAATATTGTATTGCAAGACATTGCATTTTATTATACAATATAATACAATTCAATACAATGCCTTTCCAACAAAAGATTGTAGATATATACTTAAGTCATTGAAGTCGAGTTAAATGGGCCTGTCCATTCTGCTGTGACCCACAATTTTGGTCGTAGTACTTAAAATATTCAACATATTTTCACAAATATGATCAGAAAGTTTATTTTGTCTGCTTTTTAGATTTTCAGACAATGTTTCTGTGCATGCTTTGACCATTGAGAACATTCACAATATTCCACAAAATACAGAAAAGACAAAAAATTGAAATATACCTATAGATGCTTATTTTTAAAGGTATGTAATTTCATTAGGATGATACACTGGGCAAAGTGAGATGGTTTTAAACAAAGGAATATTGTATGGGTCTTGTAAATTCGTTTGAAGGCATGATTGTATGGGTCTTGTAAATTCGTTTGAAGGCATGTCTAATCTCAGTCTACGTATTGCATAAAAGAAGAAACATTTTCATGGAACTGGACAGTCTGACTTTCGGTTTGTTGCAGGCATCTTTGTGCTTGTTCAAAAAATTATGGGTTTATGGTTAATGGGAAACATCCCTATTAAAAAGAAATGTATCTAGATGTCTGAGTAGTTTCTCCTGGATTGAACCTCGGCCAGTGTCTGAAAAAAATGCCTATGCTTCTGCATGTCATGCTGAGCTGATGATTCGCATAATGGTAATGAGTTCACAAGTGCAGCTTGTGTGTGTTTTTTGGGGGAAAGAAAGAAAATTCTTGATCTTTCTAGCACTCTCTTTCATTTGTTAAAACTTGGGTACTGATTTTTGTTGTTATGCAGAACTTTTAGATGTATAGCTCAGTGCATTGCTATGTACTGGACATGTGCATCATGATAGCTGTGCTGCACTGCTCAGTGCATTGCTATGTACTGAGCATGTGCATCACGACAGCCGTGCTGTACTGTTCAGTGTACTGTTTTACTGGACATGTGCATCACAACAGCTGTGTTGTACTGCTCATTGTAGTGTTGTACCATACATGCGCATTTTACTTTTATTTATTTATTTAAAATTTTTTTCTTTTATTTGAAGGAATAAGCACTAATGTGCTTTTTTCATCCAGTCCCGATGTTTGTGCAGTTTTGTCAATTTTGTCACCCGTTCCCACAGGCACACAATGGCCTACTCTTCCGAAAAGCGGAATGGGTTTTAATGTGTGCACAAGATGTTCTGCATGTGTTCGCACATGGGACCTCGGTTTATAGTCTCATCCAAAAGACTTTTGGGGAGAGTTGAGTTGGCACTGATGTTAACTCCAGAGGAAAAATCTTCTTGAATGAGAATCGAACCCGGGTTAGCAGATCACGAATACATCACTCTAACCACCAGGCTATACCATTCCCCCCATCACAAGAGCTGTGCTGTGCTGCTCTGTGTAGTGTTGTACTGGACATGTGCATTATGATTATGTACAGCTCAGTGCATTGCTGTGTGTACAGGCCATGTGCATAATATGCATCAAGCTTTCTCATTTGCCCAATGCCCTCGCACTCCATCAGAAAATTTAAGAACAGGTGTAACATCAAAAAGACAAACAGGAGGCTCCAGGCCCAAAAGACCCACAGACACTTGCAGTCTAGGCTTTGAACCCTTATTTACTTAATAGCTCTATCCTCTGAAGTCAATGGCTTTCTGTATGGCAAGGTAGGCCTACTTAGAATAAGTCATACACACAAACTTCTTCCAGTGTGTACTTAGCGGAATTTTTAGGGGGGATGAGTGAAACTGCCAGAGTGTTAAGCAGGGGAATGTGCATAGCAATACAAGTGCACTGTTGTGCTGAAAACATTTGAATCACCCGTTCAGGTAGAGCCTCTATCAAACACGAATACTCCCAATGGGAGATATCCAAACCCCACACAGGATAGTTCCATGCTATTTTTGGTGCCTTTAAGCTCCTCAGGGCTGGAAACTCCCCTCCTCTAACCGGTTCCCAATGTAGTGCCCTCTCTCCACAGAGAAGAAGGTAGCATTTGATCCTAAGTGCTTTTCCTCTTCCAAGACTGCAGGGTCTGAGCTCTCCAAGCCTTTGTTTGCGAGTATAGGCGTGGTATTTGAAACTTACCCTGCTTTGATAAGAGATGGTGCATCAGCAATTTGAATGTAATCCAAAGTACATGCTGAAAAAGAAAACCTTTTTTTTGCATTTTAAAACGATTGTATATTTTATACATGTTTCATTTAAGTTTCACTCCCCTTTTACTTCCTTTTTTTTTGTGCTTTCTTCTCTTTCCCACCCCCTTCTCCTCTTAGTTTTTCCCTATTTCCTATACATGCATAGCATGACTCAGAAAACCCCCCAAACATCAATTCAATTTGCTTGCTGGAAAGCGTAGTTCCACACCAAGGGTGGTTGCCCAATTATATTTTGATATGACGCAATTCTGTGTGTGTGTGTGTTTATGTGTGTGTGTTCATTCTTTACATTTTATGTCTTTTCACTATCAGTGGTATTAAACAAAGGGAGACAGGGGAAAAGAAGAAAAGTACATGCTTGTGTATGATTGAAAGTTTGTGTTTTGTCACTTGTAATGCGAGCGTATGTGTGTGTGTGTGCGTGCATGCACGCTTGCGCTTATTTCATAATTGGAAAGTGATCCTTGCAACAGTGTACAGATGCATATGAATAAATTAGTACACTTAATGAATAGATGAGTACACATGAAGGGATAGGCTCTCATTCCTTTGATCAATTATTATGCATACAGCCCAGCTGTCTGTGGAAGCCCAATCAGGAATAACGTCTCAATGAAAATGAAAACCATTTTATTCGATGAGATGACAACCCCTGACTCTCTGCCCATGTGGACTTTTTTTGGTGATGTTCTTGACAGAGAAGGGGTCCCTTTTTGCAGAAAGTTGCTTGTTGGGGGGTGGGAGGGGGGCATTTTCACCATCTGGCTTGCATTTACTTGAGTTGCTCTTTTGATGCCAGTCAGGTGGGCGTTCCAAATGTGAAGCAGTGCTTTCAATAGGTATACTCATGTCCCCCTCATGGAGAATCGAAAATCATATCAAGTGCCTATATGAATTAGTTAGTTAATGCAAGTAGTTAATGCAAAAAAATGGAGGCTTTTCATTTATTTATTTATTTATTTATTCTATTATATCGAGGATAATGGAATAAGCATTTATGTGCTTTTTTACATCCAGCTTGCAAACTTCTGCCACAAATTCAAGACTTGCAGAGGGAAGTAAAGTAAAAACTTTATGTAACTGTGGTAGTGTGTAAGAAAAATATTTTGCCCCAAAGTCTGTAATGTAATCTATGTTATATCTGCATCATGCTATTGACAGACCGAACATGCTATTCTAAAAATTCTAGAGTCAGTTTTAGAGACTTCTGTTCGCTTCTTGAAAACCGTTTAAAACATATTGTACAAAGGTGTTGTCCAGCTTATAATTTGCATAAGAATATTGAAAATAAACTGCAGATTGCTCCTACATTTTTTATCTGTTTGGTCCCCATGCAAGTGTCTGCCTGAAAAGCTCAAGGAACATGTGACAGCAGTTTTCAAGCAACTGATGGAAGCACCCGACTTATTGGACGAAGATATTTATGATTTTTGACAATGTCAAAACTGGACTACATAAATGTGTATTGCAGTGTTGGGAAGAATAATAATAGAAAAAAAAAGTAGAATGCGCTACGACCGTCATGTTAGATGTTATATCTAACAAGCGAATTAAAGAATTGGAGATCTTTCATTTGTGTGGTATTTAAAATGAAGACTGATTTAAAAAAAAAAAAAGATGTACCCTCCTGCTAAATTCTAGTACGCTATGAAGGAAATAAGAAACCTTAGAGAGGATGAAGAAAATTGGGAAGTGAAAGTCTGATTCGCACAGTTGATGTAATCCTGGAAAAATTGAAAGTGTCTTTGACACCCTAGAAAATGGTGGCAAAGCCACAGTAATGTGAGAAAAGAAACAGATTTTTTTCTAAACTAAAACCAGCTAATGGAAAATGGCAGTCATGAACAGCAACAGCGCCTGGGGATGGTGGGGGTGGCGGACTCTCTCTAGTGTTTTTGAGATAATAAAGTATTCGTATTCACATTTTTCATTACAGCCAGAAGAGGAATGAAGGCTGACAAGTGTGTTCTGATTATTCTGGCACTGCTAGTTGTCTCCCTCCTGCCGTCAGAGAACCAAATGAATCTGACAGGGATGAAGCTTATTTCAGTTGAAGAATCTTTGTAGAGTCAGTCTGAGGCTGTTATGGCTTGATCACGTGACCTGTGAAAACATGGCCGGATCAAGTGGGTCTTCTGGGTCAAGATGATGTCAGGCCAAGACCAGGTGTCCTGTTCTACAAAAACGTCAGGACTAGATCTCATGCATGTTCAGTTTCGTTAGGTCTTGGTCACGCTTTCTTCGGTTTTACATTAACGTCAGGGCTGGGCGACATGGTCTTCAGTTTACTATGACGTAAAGGTTAGATGAGGTGGTTTTGTGTCAAATGACGTCAGGTGTACATAGTATGAGGTGTTGCAGGACAGGTCAGGATCGTATGCTTTTGTCACAGTGACCTCAAGCCTGAACCACTTGGTATTCTCTCACAGTCAGAAAAAATTCTGGAATGGGGTGCACCAATTATCAAGATTCTAGTTTAAATGAATATTTAATCACATTAAATAGATCTGCATAATTATAAAAGTGCGTGCAAAGCCAGATGTTTTCTTTCTACACATACACGTGCTCGCACATGCATGCACGCGCGCGCGCGCGCACGCACGCGCGCACCCCCAAAACCACACCACACACACACACACACACACACACACACACACACACACACACACACACACACACATTTAAAGGACATGACCACATAATGGAGTCATGATCGAGGGAGAAAATGTATAATGTCTTTTTGTGAGGTTTGAAAATATTACTCTAATTACTTTTTAGTATAACTAGCTCTGTAACTATTATTTTTTTAAAAACAAGATCCCACTTTTCACCTCAAGAATTTAAATCAACTCTCTCTCTTCTCTCTCCTCTCTCTCCTCTCTCTCTCTCTCTCTCTCTCCCCCCTCCCCCCCCCCCCCCCCCCCCCCCCCATCCCCCCATCCCTACTCAAATTCTCCTCTGCCTGTCTTATCTCACATTTTCACAGCACACACACACACGCACGCACGCACGCACGCACGCACGCACGCACGCACACACACACACACACACTCTCTCTCTCTCTCTCTCTCTCTCTCTCTCTCTCTCTCTCTCTCTCTCTGTGTCTCTCTCTCTCCCTCTCTCTGTGTGAGAAGGCAATTAGGAGACCCAAACATAGGCAGTGGTGGAAAATGACCGGAATTCTGCACGTGCTTTTGTAGTCTTCTTCACAGATGCACCGGAAAGAAAAGAAAACCCCATACTCAAGGAGTGGGGGTTGGGATGAGGGGGGTTTGCTTATAATGACACCGCTTTTGTATTCCCCTTCTCCTTCACAGTGCATAGAAAGGAAAGAAAACCCCAAAACTAGAAGAAACGAATTGGAAAGTGTGTTTGTGTTATGTGTGTGTGTGTGTTGGGAGCTGGGAAGGAGGAGGGTGGGTGGGGGGATCGGCCTACAACAGCACGTAGTTCCGCATTCACGACCGACATTCGAGAGAGAAGTTAGCACGTGGTGGTAAGAGCGTTTGCTAATAAGCGTTGAAGAAAATGAAGGAAAATAGACCAAATGTGTAGGCACTCTGGTAGATCCGCACTTTAAAGTTTCACAGCCCCGATATGGCCTCTGTGGTCGGCCCTCGGGGGGGGGGGGGGGAGATAACAACGCGATTGTATTGCATTGGAAGTTGTGAACCCAGGAGATTGTAAAAATCCCTGCCTTGAATCACCAGATGCTGCTTCCGAGATTTGAACCCGCAACTTCATGGATCCACACAGGATGGAAGTGAAACGCTTTATCCTCTCTGCTGTAGAGTCCCTGTCAGGCTGTAAATACAAATGGTGAACTCTGAAGGTATGCAATTTGGCTGGCTGCTTGATGACGGGAGTGCCAATCCTTGAGACCCTCCTTTAGAACGAAATGCCTATCATTTGTCCCCGACTGTACTTAACCTCTTTAGTGGTAGACCTAGACGCTCGGGAAAATTTAGATTTTTTTCCAAACTTTCCCGCCCCACTTTCTGTCTATAGCAAGTTTTTCAGATAATAACCATCAAACATGTGATATCCAGGACATCAGACATAAGCGTTGCTCTGCAGACTCCTTAGATAAACCGTATTCCATCGGACAATATCTTTAAATTCCCAACATGTCATAGTCCTTTACTACAAACAAGGCTGTTTTTGAGGAACCAGGTACTGGTTTTATCTCAAGTTATGTGCCCTTTATAGCGTCTGTCCTCCCACAACGCGGTGAACTTCTTGGCTTGACCATTATGTTTGGATAGAGCATTGATACAAGGAACGGTAGAAGAATTGGCTTTTAATCTTTGTTTTAATATGTGTGTATATAGGAAGGATAGCTCATGGGTCAGGAGCCCTCGCTTTCCCCCAGCTAAGGTTAAGCAGCATCGAGCGTGGTTACCACTTGGATGAATAGCCGTTTGCGCACGTTGGCTTCAGTACAATCCTCCAGTTCACCCAGCTGTAAATGGGTACCTGCCTTTTCAGGGTTAGGGAAGGTAAAGCAGCGAGGGAGAGGAGATGGGCGCCGCCCTCAATATGCTGGCCCCTTGAGAAGTTGAGGTCTTTGATGCCTCACTCCCCTACGACCACATAGGCTATGGGACACCTTTACCTTTTATATAGGAAGGAAGGTGGCAGGATGGTTAGACGTTCACATGCCTAACAAGTAAACGGTGAGGTTCTGTGGTCGATTCCCAGCGTTGCCCACTCTTCCCAATTGGACAGGAAAACTGAACTGAATGTCAAGTCTTTCTGAGAAGACCAAACCAGTTGGACCTGTGTGCTTACGAACTTGTGCACGTCAAAAGAACCTACGACAGTTGAAAAGCGGAAAGATCGTGAAGGTACCTTCTGACTGTCCTGGCAAAATTGGTATATTCATTTCCTATCTGTGTCTCCAAAATCAGAATACAGCAACTTTAATTGTGGGGAAGGGGGGGGGGGGGGGGTAAAGGTCGCATACATAAAAGTCTAAAAGTCTCACTATTGGTGAATCTCGTAGCTCTAGTCTTGGAGCGAAAAAAATAATCTGTATCTTAATTTAAATCTAAGCTTTAATTATTGTGTCTGCCCTGTCGGTGGGACTTTAATTATGGCTGGATTGGATAAATACATGTTCGTGCACGCAGGTTTTGCAAGGTTACTTTGAATGCGTGTTTTGCAAGGTTACTTTGAATGCGTGTTTACTTCACGTTCTTTACTGTTCGTAGAAGAAGCTGTCTACTGTATGGTTAGAACGCCAGGATTACAGACTGCCAGGCCTGGACCTGGGACAATGTTTCTTCTTTTTTCAGTCTTGTCACTTGTGGTCTGGGTTTTATGTCGCTCCAGAAAATTGTTTTGTATGTTACAATGGACAGAGAGAAAACTGAACAGTAAATAGTCCCCTAAAACAGACACACGCGCATGCGCGTGCCCAAACACAGACACACGCACGCACACAGGCACACACACACGCACACATACACACTTTACAATGAATTTGAACACTTTACAACACTCACCCAGCTAGGCAGACAACTGGACACATACAAAACCCCCCAGAAGAATCCCCATAAACACATTAAAAAAAATCCCAGGGATTATCAATTTTGCAACGGTAAAGCATGTATGTTATTCAGAATACGCCAGGGACATATAATACAACACATAGTCTGTCTTATCTAAGACATAGATTGTTACAATTTTTTCTTGAAGCACAGTTAAGATAACACCCCCTACCCTACCCTACACACACACACACACGCACGCACGCACGCACGCACGCGCACGCACGCACGCACGCACGCACGCTCTCTCCTTCCTGTGATATAGGCGTGCATGTGTGTACGACTGCTCACACACGCGCACAGACATGCACACACACTTTCTTACCCTCACGTTTATACAGGTGCACACACACACACACACACACACACACACACACACACACACACACACACACACACACACACACACACACACACACACACACACACACTCTTTCTCTCTCTCTCTCGCATTGAGGGGAGGGAGGGAGAGAGAGAGAGAGAGAGAGAGAGAGAGAGAGAGAGAGAGAGAGAGAGAGAGAGAGAGAGAAATGCTAGGGAATTACAAAACAATTTAAGTGATTCTCTATTGAAGCAAAAGCCAGAACAATGGCCCATCACCACTCAAATTGTCATTTTGGCCTAGAGCCCTCCCTCCCCTGCCTCCACCAGTCCTGATGGTTTTGGGCATTTCTTGGCAATAACGATAGACCGAGTTGATTCCCGAGTGGGATATGATGGGCCTAACGGCCACATAGGCCTACCTCATTTCCAAAATAACTGTTTCTATGCAATGTCTTGAAATTTATGGCCAGCCGCAGCGTCGCTGCTTCTGCAGTTGAGTCAGGATTTTTAAAAAATCCTTTTGCTTAAGGCAACCACTCCCTTGATATTCAAATGAAGACTGCTGCTATGAAATCAACCCCCCCCCCCCCAAAAAAAAAAAAAAAAAAATGGCGCCCCATTTAAGCGCCACCTCTACTGCTGTTACTGAAGAAGCTGTGGACTGCTCTCGCTTGCATATAAGAGCACACAGGCACACTAGTGCGCGTACGCGCTGTCACTCACAAATATCGTTAGATAATGATTCAAGAAATTGCTATTCTTACAGTTATGAGATAAAAACTTAGATTTATAAACCTGTTTTCCAGCGTCGTCAGAAAAGGAACACCTTATAAATAGCTCTTCATTCCCTCACATTCTCGTTTCTTCCTATCTTCTTCAGTTTCGTTTTTCTTTCTTTCTTTCTTTCTTCCATTCACGTAGTTTACTTTTAGCCCGGGCATCCAGGAGATAGAATGATATTAGGGGTGACAGAGCATCCAATGTGTTGGGACGTACACGGGTTTCAGGTTGATTACTTTTTCCTTTCACAATGCAGCCATGGCAAATGCTCTGAGATGTTTCGGAAATGATGGAACCCCCTTCCCCCTCCCCGCTCCAAAATCTTGTGTGCATCCACACCCTCTGGTGTGAGACGTTGCTATAAGAAGGACATACCCCTCTGCGTAGCAAGTTCTTTCTTTAGAGCATTTGCTGACTTTGCTGATAGGAATAAGGTAATGAAAATATGGGCATAAACATTTTTAAGCAGCATAGCCGAGGAGAAAAGGACGATTTCACATTTCTGATTAAGGAGTAATGTAGTAGATGCAAAGCCGTTGCAAACAAAGTTTTTTATGGCTCCAATCTGAACGGAAACTGTTTGCAATCAGAAGAAAGGTCCTTTTTACTTTTGTTTCCTTCTCTTCCTTACAATGAGACGTTTCTCTCACTCACGCCATTTCTAAATCTGAAAGAAAAGCAAAAAGTACTGGACTCTTGAAAGAGAGAAAGAAAAAGAAAGATGTGAGCTGACATGCTATTACGGAGATGTCAGAACAAAAGAAGAAACAGTTTGCAGGGATTGTGTACAAACTTATGGCCGGTTGACGAAGCCCCCCCCCCCCCCTCCCCCCCAAAAAAAGGCCTGGAGATGTTTTTAGCTCAAGTTGGGAGAAGCAAGAGTTGTTTATGTCTTGTTTATTGCTTTTATCTAAACATCAGTAGAACGGTGAAATCTTAGCAGCTCTGGCATTTGTAGGAATAATGTATGCACTGGTGGAAACAGTTGGACACCGCTTTTAGTTCTGCTTCGGCCCAGGGTAGGTGTGTGAGCTAAGGAAACAAACAAAACGTATGGCGGAAGTCAGTACAATTGTACACACTCTTAGTAAACACATACTGATTACAGGCAACAAATCTACAATGCATCAAGAAATCGATGCGTTACAATAATCAATATTAGGTAAGAATCACGAAACATTTTCAGGGAGATAAATTTTGTAACTTTAGCAAGCTTTGATGTTTGTTGTGTGTTAATCAAGAGATTGAATTTCATAGCATTTGTTAAACGTGAACAAGAACATAAATTATAAAGTATTCGCCCCAGTCAATCGATCTATTCCTAAATAATGATTAATTTTATGTCTAGTTCTTTTTTTCCAATTCTTCGGCTAGAGCTCTGAGGTTCACTAATGGTGAGTGACCGTCATGTTCCTCTGATTACATTTTAAAAGCAATCGTTGGACTACTCTTGACAGAACAGTTAACAACATAACTGTTTAACAGCAACTTTACAGATGGTAGCATCTATGAACTTTAAACAGTATTAGTTTGATGAAACTTTCATCTCAAGGGCAACGATTTGATCAGAACACAGCAATTAGTTCTTTCTTTGATAAAAGAAACCAGTAGTGAAAGATCATCAGAATATATATGATCATAATTAAGTCTGCGTGAGAAGCCTGACTTGTTTAATTCATTCGATGTGCAAACTTTCTTTCTTGCCTTCAGTTTGAAATTCTTTTTCATCATCATCATCATCATAATTATCATCATCGTCATCATCGCTGCCATCACCATCATCATCACCATCGTTCTCGTCGTCGTCGTCATCTGAGCCACTGAGTATGGATGCAGTTTTTGATTTTGTTTAAAGTGGAATCACTGAATCTTTTGCGTCACATTGAACTGTCTGTGGTCTAAGGTGTGGCCACTGACCTGCTTTACCATTTTATGTCTGCAAGTAATTTCCGGAAGCCATGCTAAGTTTTTGCCATGCATTAACTTTCTGTAAATTATTGTCCTTTATAAAAAGTTATAGCTCCTTTGCGCTGTGATGAGCTTTTTACGTGAGTTAATGAGAGAGAGAGAGAGAGAGAGAGAGAGAGAGAGAGAGAGAGAGAGAGAGAGAGAGAGAGAGAGAGAGAGAGAGAACTCGTTACTTCAAACTTATAGGTATAACTACTCTTATGAATTGATTAAACAGGTATAGAAGTTCTAAAGGAGCGAATGATGTGTTACAGATTGGCCAACGTTCTCTTTCCCTCATTTTGGAAAGTAATTTAACTGACTTAGTGTAAATTTAGTCACGACCGTGCCAGGCCTCCGTATTAGCTGAATACCCAAATACTGAAGCCATGGCATGGGTGTTATCCTCTAAGTCCCCCCTGTTCACCTGTAACCAGAAAACTAATGTGCCCTGAAGGCTGTGGATCTGTCTCTGGCTTCCCCAGTCAGGCAGAATTACTGACAGTGGACCATTCTCACTGGAACAGGCTTGCTGGACTGTGAGTTGGTGGGGGGCTTTGTCTGGATAGGTACCTTGCAAATAGACTAGATCTTTTGCTTAGCCTATCAGCCCGTGTCTTTTTCGTTCATTTGTTGCTTTTGATATTTTTCTGGCTTCTTTCCTTTCTCCTTTCCTCTGCTTTTTTTCAGTCTCTGTCTTTTTCCTTGTCTGTCTCTATGTCTCTTTATCTGTTTGCCACTCACCCTCTAATTCCCTGTTTATCACAGAAAGTAGAAAGTTATTCTTTGTGTTCTGGATAAACTTGGCTGTTTCCCGTTAAGTCTTTTTCCTGCTAAAATACTTTATTTTTAAGTAAAACTAATAACATAATTTTACATATGCATTGAGCAATTGATTTAGCTGTGAACAAACAGATTTGCTGTCTACATAGTCCATCGAATTCGACATTTGAGTATAGGCTTATGGGACCGTAAGCAAGCTGCGTAACAATATAAGATTACTGTGTGTGGCTTTAATTCATCGAGAGAGAGAGAGAGAGAGAGAGAGAGAGAGAGAGGAGAAGAGAGAGAGAGAGAGAGAGAGAGAGAGAGAGAGACGCCCGAATTTCATGCATACAAATCTGCCATGGTACGCAAATTTGCACTTGGATGCAAAATTCCTCGAAGTCTTCTGTTTTTACATGGAGGTTTCTGCCTTAGACGGGTGTATGATCTGTGCAGTGACGATGTTTCAGGTTCATCCTCTGCATTTCTCATAATTTTTAGCCCTTCTAATTGTGACTGGTTCATCCACAATATTTACACATTCATTTTTAGGACTACGGTTATTGTTTGTTTAAATAAGTACAACGTCCGTGTTTCATCTTTTTGACTGTAATTGTATCTGAGATATCTTTTTTAGGTGACAACAGTTTTTCTTTCCGAATTCTTTCTTGATGCCAGGCTCAAGACTCAAATATCTTCTGCTAAGTCAATATCTTTGAGGAAAAAACACTGTCCTTTCCCTGCCCTCCTTCATTTTTCAAACCACTGGCTTTCACGGTGACAGAGCCCAAGTCTTTCCCATTCTCTCCTTCTCATTGTTCCTTAAAGGTTTCAATGGATTTGGGGAAACATCTCAATACAGTTAGGTGAAATGTAAAAAATTAATGTACCGTGATCTTCACGTCGGTAACTATCAACGAAGCCCTATTTTAGTTAACTAATTTTCTTCGCAGTGGGTTCCTATAGGGGTTGGTCAACGGTAAAAGTTTAACTCAAGACTGTTAACTTTCAGACAGACACCTATGGCGCTTGGTTGTGTTGAAAAATCTAGCTTAGCATGTATAAAATCAAATATCAAAATGGCTGTTACATTGTAAAGGTGTGACTTTTCTCTGCGAGATGGTCGATACAAATCTAGAATATTAAAATATGCTCAGAGACACGCACGCGCGCGCGCGCGCGCACGCACGCACGCACGCACGCACGCACGCACGCACGCACACACACACGCACACACACACACACATACCATCACCACCATCACAGTAGACAACTTGAAAAAAAGATAATCACATAGCCTATTTATTCATATGTAAAGCTTGGAAATCAAGAAAACGGAGCCATATCATAGCTCACGAAATATTGGCTATATTTACAAATAACTTGGAGATAATCAAAATACAATAGGATTTAGTTATTATTTTGGAGTCTGATTTTTAAAAAAAAGCTACATGCTCTTTTTTCCCATTTCTATCTTGTGGGTCAAAGAAGGAGAATATTCTTCTTTACAGGTTTCACCATTATTACAGCTTTCTTACAGTAAAGGAAAGGGGAATTTGACCTTTGAGACTGCAATTATTTGCGCGCCAGGGTGTAGGTGCATGCGAATAGAGAGAGGGAGAGAGTGTGTGTGTGTGCGTGTGCAAGAGGAGGAGAGAGAGTGCAAGTGGTGTGTGTGTGTGTGTGTGTGTGAGAGAGAGAGAGAGAGAGAGGAGTGGAGAGAGAGAGAGAGAGAGAGGAGAGAGAGAGAGAGAGAAGAGAGGAGAGAGAGAGAGAGAGAGAACTGTTATAAAACATGGACAGACTGATCGACACAGTGATCTTACAAGGAGCCCAGAAGACAAATGGGCTTTATTGCCCAGCATGTTGCAGTCATGCCCACAGCAAAAGCCTCACCCCCATCACAGAACGGCTTTCACCCTGACATCAGAGAGGTGGAGGGGAACACTAAGAGGTTGCCTGTCTGGGGGGGTGGGAAGGGGGGGGGGGTGGAGGGTGTGACTGGTCTTTGCTGTTATTGAACATTTCATTTTGTTAATGGTAGGGTACGTCTACATTAAATTCACTTACCAAAACTTGAATTGATGCATAAAAAAAGAAACTGCATCAGCAGAGCCTTGGATGACTATTCAGTTTCACAAACCACCAAATACTGACGGGATATATACAATATTTCGGGTGCATATTTTATTTCCTGCATAATGACACACACACGCAGGAAATATAGGCACTCCAGCTCTGCATTTATTATGATGATAACTTTGGAGATTAAACCGTTTCCGTTTTTAATTTCCCCTAGTTACCATCGAGACTGACCAATAAAATGATAACTCTGAATACTTTAACCATTCAACAATTTTCAGTTGTAAACCAGAAAGGGGCAGAGAAAAATAACGAGCTCTCTTGCCCCTCAGTTACCCTTCCCCTCCCCACCTTTCAGCATGATGATTACTGACCTTACTATTGTGTTTTCTTATTAACTGTGCTTGCCGCACGTAAGAAGATCTTGTCACATCCAACTCCATCAATAAGTAGCTTTAGATGAGCTGGGTGCAGGGACCACTGAAGTGAAATCGTCGCTGGAAACAAAATACGTAATAAGCAAAAGGGGTAGATCAATTTTAAGAAAAACACCCTTGTGAATAAAAGTGTTTTATTATTACCATCGACAAAAGTTTGTAGCACATAGTATTACAAATCTAGCAGCATGCCTTCTATGGGAGATTGATGTTTGAAAATTAGACTTGAATCTGGGCAAAAAACGGTCGCATGCACAAATATCTCACGATTGGCGAACTTCGGAGCTCTGGCTGAAGAACCAGTAAAAAAAAAAAAAAGATAGAAGACTTGGCGCTCAAGTTCCACTTTGCCTGTCATGAATTTGCTATTGCCTACAATAGTATTCCACATACACTAGATAACTGTGTAGGTCAGACGTGCATCGAGACTGCCTCCTTAGCGGTTGGCTGAAAAAATGAATATAGAGGGACCTGGTGCCCTGGCCAAGTTTCCGGCCATTTCGTATCCTTGATCCGATAAGTTGCATAGGTGTCTGGTTTGTACTCTCTCTCTCTCTCCTCTCCTCTCTTCTCTCTCTCTCTCTCTCTCTCTCCCCTCCTCCCTCTCTCTCTCTCTCTCCCCCCCCCCCTCCTCTCTCCCCCCCCTCTCTCTCTCTCCCCCCCCCCCTCTCTCTCTCTCTCTCTCTCTCTGTGTGTGTGTGTGTGTGTGTGTGTGTGTGTGTGTGTGTGTGTGTGTGTGTGTGATAAAGAGGAACAGAAAGGGAAGGGTATGAGAAGGGACAAGAGGAGAAGGGGGTAAGAAGAGAGAGAGAGAGAAAGAGATAGAGAAGTGTGTGTGTGTGTGTGTGTGTGTGTGTGTGTGTGTGTGTGTGTGTAACACAACAAATCTGAAGATAGAAATGAAAGCTTTATCATCAAGAAACGGGAACATTTCGACACACCAAGAGCTAACATTCTGTAAAGTGCTTTGATGATAACTGCTTATTCCTTCCTCCACCTTTTAACACCCCTATTACCTAACCGATGATCAGCTTCTCAACTGAGAAGAAAAGAAAGCCGTTCTCACTGCATGCCTCACACATTTATTAATCCAAAAACGGCAACAAAGGGGATACAATAAACACGCACACCCACTTCATTTACGGAGTTTACTGCCGTTATTTTCTTAGGCGAAAAGGTTTTTGCTTAATTTTTTAAAATATTTTTTTTACTATGGATAAAACCTGTGTCAAAACAGAAAAGGCGTAAACAGATAGGAAGTGGAGGGGCGAGCTGTAAACAGGAAAAGCTGTAAAGAGGAAGGTTGCATGTGAGGGGAATATACCAACCAAAATTAATGAAGGCTGTCTTGAACGAGTGTGTGTGTGTGTGTGTGTGTGTGTGTGTGTAACCCAAACATGACCATCAAATCTACCAGTAGGGCAGTCAGTCTCTGGCCATCATCTCTCACTGTCTTCCCTTCCAGTCGTCCTGTAGCTTTCATTTCCCGCTGTCTCAGCAGCCGTCGTTATGTCGTTACCCGCCACGTGAAGCGAGAGACAATTCTGATGAACTGTAGCACTAAAACCACGGCCCTGTTTTCTGAAGGCTATCGCCCACACACACTGACACTGTCCTGTCTCAGCGGCAGTGGAGGATATATCTGATAAAGCCATTTATTCAACAACAACAAGAACTCTTAACAATATACCGCCACTACTACTGTTGCTTCTGCTGTTACTACTGCTGCTATTCTTGTTGTTTTTGTTCTTCTTCTTCCTCCTCCTCCTCCTCTTCCCATAATGACGCACTTAATAATTTATTCTCTAATTAGTCAACCTACTGAGAGAAGTCTGATAGAATCCTAGACACATGATATGTTTGTTGTCTCTCTTTTTCTGTATCTTTTTCTCTCCCAGAGATTCACACACACACACACACACACACACACACACACACACACACGCGCGCGCGCGCGCCACTCACACACACACACACACACACACATATGGATAAAATAAAAGAGAACATCACTGGAAACATGGATTTTTACATCATCAGGACACTTAACAACAAACAGAAAAGGGAGCGGCGCATAACGACAACTCTGCATTTAGTTCATGGTCCTGTAAAAACGAATCGTCATTGAACTGAAAAAGGGAAAGAGGTTTACAATAAAATAGGATGCTTTATTGTCATATCAACACAGAAATCTTAACAACAAACGCAGAAAAGAACTACACATGAAGAAGAGAAAGGGTGTGATCAGAAAAAAAAGATAAATGCATGATGACCATGAATCTGGGGATGGGGAGAAATACAAGCCATCGTCCTGAAGGAATGGTCAGGAATCGGACAATGAAGACCAGGGATCATGAGCAGTTGTCTGGAGATAAGTACGTCATCATCACCCCAATCTTCAGTCTAATGACAGTGAACCTTGGATAGGTACTTACCTCCGAAACCAAGAAACGCTGCTCGTTTTACAAGCTCTGGTTTCTATACGCGTCTTCAATCAGGGATGTCTGACAAACAGAAAGAGGTGTCCAGATGTTATGAGCGTAGCTCAATTTTCAATCCTGTGCGTTCTTAAGTTGATAACAGTGTACAAATAACAGCATAAAACTGGGGCAGGATAAACAGAGAATGCAAGCTGGTTCAGGGCTTTTGGTTCTGCAAATAGATCTGGACTCTGAGAAATTGACACACAGCTTTTCTGTTGATGTATGTGGAAGTGTGGCTTAACTGGACTTGCCTCCGGCAGAAATACACATAACGACAGCATCGGAGAAAAGCAGGATGAACTGGTCATACCAGAGAGTAATGGACTCTTAAGAAGGAAAAGGGGATGAACAGTGCAGCAAGAAGACAGAGAGAGAGAGAGAGAGAGAGAGGAGAGAGAGAGAGAGAGAGAGAGAGAGAGAGAGAGAGAGAGAGAGAGATGAAACTGTCAGTTCATCTCGTTTGCAGGAGACAATCTCCTTTGCTACGTCTAATTAGGAGCTGATGTTCGCGAAGATCACGAAAAGAAGAGAGACACTGACGGTCATGAAAGACAAAACTTTAGCTTGACCCAGTCTTTATCACACACGTACACAGGGAACAAGGGGCGGAGCACAGACAAGAAAAAAACGACCACTGGTCCCCTGGTTATGTTAGCGAGTAGCCATTTCAAAGTCTGACACTTCACTCTCTCTGAAATTTGAAGACGAGCGATATCCGATGTCACGAGACTGCCCGGTACCCTGTCGTTTTAGCAATCTGTGCAGCTCTCGTTCTAAGCTCCTTCAGATCTTGACGTAATCCACGCCTCAGCTTCTTCAAATCTGGACTTAATCCAACCTTTTTTTTAATATCCAATTTTCGTATTCACTGTGCACTCGTGGGAAGTGCCCAGCACACCAAGACATCCGACAAGGGCTCAAACACGAAGACAGGTCCTTCAACAGAAGTTGTTGGGACTGCTGAAGAGTTGAGACACGCTGTTCATTTTTTATATAGATACAAGACTGAAATACTGAAGACTATGGTCAGCAACGCCAAAGAAAAAAATACATTAAGTAAGCGAAATATTAATCTTATCAGGTCTATGTGGTGTCATTGTCAGTTTACGTTTGAATAAAGACACATTACATGATCGAGATCGAAGATGCGTCCCTTTGAAAAGAGAATGGTTCTGACTGTAAGTTCAATTAAAACTTGTTCGGAAGATAAATACATCAGTTGACGTACTGCAGTGTCATTTTGATCCGAAAACATCCATTAATAGTGCTGTGATCAAGGACTTTTTGCTAGGGACCAAGACGTTTCAGACAATTGTTTAAAGAAGCTACCAATGGTCCAGTATTATATTTAGAAATACCAATGGTTTATCAAATGCAACATTTTTGATATTTAGATATTAGTTAGATACTTCTGATTGTGGCAATACAAAGGGATAATAATGATTAAATATTTCCCGATATTTCATAACTATTTTAGTGTTTTGTTATCATCTCTGATGTGAAGGCTATGCAGAGTTATTTGAATTATTAAACTTAGACCTCGAAGGATTGATAAGCATAAATTTACGGGTATTTTTTTAAAAGTGTTTTGGTGCATATTAGACGTACAAAGAAAACATGAGAATACCATCTGATTTACACAAACTTTTTATTTTATGTTATAGTCTTTTTGCAGTTTTTAGCTGGTTTAGAGATGTTTTCAAATTTGAAATTATTTTTAATGACTGGTGTGTGTGTGTGTGTGTGTGTGTGTGTGTGTGTGTGTGTGTGCGCGCGCGCCAATGCATGGTATAAAAATTTGCCTCACGATGGCCAGATTCACTGGATCATAATAATATCAGGCATGCAGTTCAATGGTGCAAGGGATGTGGGTAAACAGAATGGTTTCGATAATGACTTGTTTACAAGTGCAACAACCTGCCCCACTTAAAAAAACCCACAAACAAAGCAAGCATGCAGCTTGGCGTTATTGTGAATGGAAGGCATGGATGAGAGAGAAAGAGAGGGGGGGTGGGGGTGGGAGAGAGAGAGGGCAGAGAGAGAGAGAGAGAGAGAGAGAGAGAGAGAGAGGGGGGGGAGGGAGAGAGAGAGAGAGAGAGATTGCAAAACACAAGATGATGACCAGAAAAGTACAAGCTGTACCCCTCGCCCCCTTCCTCTCACGCTTCTTCCCTCCCCCCCCCCCCCCCCGACACACACACACACACAAACACACACACAAACACACACACACACACACACACACACACACACACACACACACACACACACACACACACACACACACACACACAGAAAGCGCAAGTGTCGTAAAATAACGGCAGCAGCCATGCAGTCATTTCCAGTTATGAGCTGGGGCAGAAGATAAATACATAATTTCTACATCCGTTGATGATGGGTTTGCATGCATACCCCTGGCGTCACCGTTTACGACTGCTGACCAAGGTGTTATCACGTGTAATTGACCAAGCAGGCCTTCAGATATTCTTGTGATTTCCCCCTTGCATGTCTCATAACTGTTTTTTTTTTCGTTGTTGCATTTTGAAAGCGAATATGTTCAGCCACCATCAGTAGAAAAATGTTGCAAGAGAAGAGATAGATGGATTGGAACATCTTCCACTCCTTTTGTGTACATGACAAACTATTTGCCTTAAAAATATCGAAGAACTAAAAGAGTATACAGAAATTTAGAGACTGGGTGTTATACCAAGAAGGCTTGGCTTTATAGAGAGGTGAAAGAGAGAGAGAGAGAGAGAGAGAGAGAGAGAGAGAGAGAGAGAGAGAGAGAGAGAGAGAGAGAGAAGAGAGATTGACAATTGACAATTTTATTGCTATTTAGCAATCAAGCCATATAGCGCTGTGGCGCGGTAACAACCATATCGAACGCGACGCGATTACAATGACATGGAAACCATGGCAGTCATGGTATGTACATCAAGATTCATACATTATTGTCTGTGTCTCAAGTGTCTCAATTTTCAAACCAGCCTTTCCTTTTCCAGTCTACAGCCGCCAGCTAAGTCAGCCCATGTAAGACCGGATCAGGTCCCGAAGATGATGTAACTCCTGCTCAGCACCACCACTGTCGCTGTGTGTTGTGTGTTAGTACACTGTTTCCCTTTACGAAGTCTGGCAAGCCTGACACGTTCTTCTGGCAACATGTTTTTCTCTTCTTGCTTGATGTACCAGAACACACACTTAGATTCCTCGCCAGGATCTCCATTCCAAGAGTATTCCAGGGTGATGTCATCTGATTCACACATCACAATGTTTTGATCAACCAAACTATGTACCACCACCTTTCGAAACCATGTGTTTCTCTTGCTGTCCCTTAATCGATGCTGCACACGTTTGTCAGTTAGAGTAGACACATACTGTTTCACAATACCAGTATCAGAGTCATACACTGTGCAGCCAACTGTCAGCTCTTCCTGCACATCAGACGCCTCAGAAGACACACCGATCTTGCTGTCTGTTGCTGGATCACACAGTAGATCAAGTGAATCTGGTGTGGCCGAGGCATTCAATTCACTGCTGACACACAGTTCTGTGTACACACTGGTTTGTTTTTCTTCTGTTTCCACATCGAGCAGGGAGTCAATGTTACACAAGACTGGCTCTTCCAAGACACTGTCATTGTCACATTGGCGACTTGCCTGTCTTTCTTGGTGTTGTCTGCTTCTTTGAACATCGCGACGGATTTGACATGGGGGCTTTTTGCGATAGTACTGAACACGGAGTTACGGTTCAGCACCTGGCCCGCCATTTCTGTTGACACTGACTTGTCAGCTGGCTTCATTCGCAAGACGAACACAACGCTGCCGCTCTACCCCGCGACTTTCCAACTCGATACGACGTTGTCGATCAGCAGGGCGTTTAAAGTTGTTATTACAGTTGCTGGAAGGCCAGTAACTGACATTTTGAAGCTAAAATGCAAAAATTTGCAGCAGCTTACTAACAGCACACCTGTTCAGTTCTCGTCCCGTCACCGAGAGAGAGAGAGAGAGAGAGAAGAGAGAGAGAGAGAGAGAGAGAGAGAGAGAGAGAGAGAGAGAGGACATGAAGGGTACCGGGTGAGGAGGAGGGAGGAGAGAGAGAGAGAGAGAGAGAGGAGAGAGAGAGAGAGAGAGAGAGAGAGAGAGAGAGAGAGAGAGAGATTTAAGGAAATACAAAGAGAGAGAGAGAGAGGATGAGAGAGAGAGAGAATGAATGAACAGTTTTTATAGAGGGAAAAGAGTAAGCACAATGGTGGCTTTTTTTCATCCAGCCCTCAGTCCAAAAGGTAAATAATCAACCAAACATTCAATTAAACAAACAATAGTGAAATGTCTAAAGAATTAGGTAAAATGTAAACATGCATAAGCAAACGGAATAGAGATAGTTGTATACACAGGACAGATATGAGAGAGAGGGAGGGATGGAGAAAGAGAGAGAGAGAGAGATGAGAGAGGATGAATGAATGATCTTTATTTGAGAGAGAGAGAGAGGGAGAGAGAGAGAGAGAGAGAGAGAGAGAGAGAGAGAGAGAGAGAGAGAGAGGGAGGTGTGTGCAGTATTTATCATTATTAGTTTATGTAGAGGATAAGACAAAAGGGAAGAAAAATAGAACAGGAAGAGAACAAGAGGAGGAAGCAGAGAAGAATGAAAAGGTTGAAGGAGGAGGAAAGGGGAAGGAACATGGAAACGATCAGAACTACAATTTATGCAAGTTACAACATCTATAAATATCAAATGAACAAAATCATACACATGAGAGAGGGAAACACCACACACACACACACACACACACACACACACACACACACACACACACACACACACACACACACACACACACACATTCTCTTCTGAAGCAAAAGCCAAAATGATGGCCTGTTACCACCCAAACTACGATTTGGTTAAAACCACCACTCTGATAGGATGTATCCACCCCCTCCCCCCTGTTCCTGATGGTTCTTGGCATTTCTTGGCAGTAGCCAAGGACCTCGTTTGTCTGTAAGTGGAAGATGATGGCTGCAACGGCCCCATTCTGATTTCCGATGTCCAAATAACGGCTCATATGAAATATGATATATATGTATTACCAACATGATTATGTCTTCAGAGATTTAAGAAAAAAACGCCCTCTCGCTGTAGATAATAATTTCGTGATATTAAAAGACGACAAATAGCATATTATCCAGTGATGTCACATTTTAAGCGCCACAGTTTTAATTTTGAGGAAGTTGAGTTGGTTATGCAAAGTGATTTATCAACTGAAAGAGGATGTAAATATTATGCTGATGACATTGGACTTACGTACATTGGTATGCGCTTGCTGACATATTTACATAATTGCGCACTCTCTCTCTCTCTCTCTCTCTCTCCTCCCCCCCCCCCCCCACCACACACACACACTCTAACAACACACACACACAACACACATACACACACTCACACAAACACACCACACCACACTACACTACACTACACACACCACACACACCACACCACACACATACACGCACAGCGCGCTTTGCAGCGTTATGATCAGTTACAGATTTAAAAAATGTGTTAAAATGTATGTAGATAAGTTGAATCTTACTTTAAAATGCAGTTCTCTCTAGCATCATCATAAAAAAAATGGAATTTTTTATATTGTTGTCTTTTTTCTGTACCTATTCATTCCTTCAGCTTCTTCCTCTCCTCCGTCTCCAACTCTCTACTTTCTTATATTTATGAAGATGTAGTGTGTTTTAACCCAGACGGCCACGAGACGTACATTTGAGGTGACAGTGCATCAAATAAATGGGGATGTGTGAAAATTTCTGGCTGATAAAGTTTTCGTAGCCAGGGCAGAAATTTCGGGATTTCGTGATTGACGACCCGGGATCGAGCCACCACCGACACACCTGTTCGAGGGGATTATCCCCGGGAATTAACATCACTACCGAATCCATTCCCCCTCAAAGATATTCTGAACCAAGGTCCCGCGTTGCTAACGCTTGCAGAACGCCTTGGTGTGCATACGTTAAAAATCCTCTCCGCCTTTCGGAAGTGTATGCCATTTCTTGCCGGTAGGAACGGATAACAAAATTAGCAAAACCCCCCCAACAAACCCGCATGCACATTGGTGTCGTGTTCAGCCATCATCCCCGAAGTGGAAGTGTGGCTTCCTTTAAAAGTGGGTAAAAACGGTCGCACATGCAAAATCTCACCATTGGTGAATCTCGGAACTCTAACCGAAGTACGAAAAAAAAAATCGGAATCCAACGATATTGCGAAGGAAGCCATCCACCTCCAATCTGATATTTTATATGTATACACGCCTGAGAAGCTGCTATTAACGAAGCCCCCTTTCCCTAAAGACTGCAAGACTTGTGATAAGACTGTTGCTGATGTTGTAGAAGCAGTGCACAGGGGATAATGGAAATGAGCACAAACACTTGAGAGCTACCAGAGCTAAGGGAAACAACAATTTACTCCGGGTTGTTCACAAAAATCGTAGCCGGGACAGCAGTAGTATAGAAAGCATAGTCCTTACCCAAACACAAGTGCAGTCACAAGACGAAGTCTTTTCTTCCCCTTTCCCTCCCTTCCGCATACAGAGACTGTAGACCCGCTCACGTGATTCCTAGATCCAGAAGAGCATTAGCAAATAACACTCAACGCCTTTAGAAGTAGAGGTGAGCTGACATGCCATTACAAAGATGTCAGAAGAAAAACATATGGAGGAACTCTGTACACTTGTCTAGACATCTCACAAAGCCCCTTCCACCCCCCCCCCCCCCCCAAAAAAAAAAAAGGGTTGATGCTGTTTATACTTGAAGATGGGAGAGGCACAAAAGCTACTGATGCTTTCTCTGACAGCTTTACCTAGAGATCAGAGGCTGAGTAAGAAGATGGCATAATCGACAGCTCTGACATTTGTATGAAAATAGTCTGCTCTAGGTTTCCCTGAAACTGTGGACAAAAAACATTGGAAACTTTTGTTCCGGAATACCGATATAGCAGAGAAAGTGCTCCACATGAAGTCTATTTAATATGCTTAAAATTTTGAAACAAGCCTTACAGAACGAGCAGAAACTCGCATTTTAACAAAAACTGGTTTATTACTGATAACGTTAGAGAACTTTTTGCCATATGGCTCAGCTGCTAATGTTGACATAATAAGCAGTAATCAGAAATCATTAAAATATCCCTGTGATAAGACAGCAAGATGAAATAACATAAAAACAAAGCAAACCTTGTGTGTGCAGCTAGATGTGTTGCAAAACATGAGGGTTGTACAAAAACTTTTCTTGTTCAGGTAAAAAAAACCCACACACAGTGTCTTGAAGTTTGCAGTTGTTTGCTGGTGCAAACTTCCTCTTCGTCGAACGCTCAGACAACATATGTTATCTGTCATATGAGCGAAAATGCGTTGCGCTGCCATTAAGCGCTTGACAAAGTCAGGCCCAGCACATCCGACTTTGGCATAAGAGAGAATTGCTATCTTTTATGTCTCTCTAGAGAAGAGGCAGGAGAATGGACCAAGAAGGCAATATAATAGACAAACATGAGGTGACCGGAAGAAAAAGAACAAGGAAGAAACAGAGAGGGATAGAGAAGAGGGAATTCCTAATATAGAATTTCCGGAAGGTGGGGATGCTCTTTATCCTTACAGGTCCCTGGCATTCTCACAGGGTAACTGCAATCTTATTCACATCATTCTTTAAAATGTCCTTGGTGCCAAGGTGTGGCCATAACACTAGCATTACCATTTTATGTCTACATGCAGAGAAGAGAAGAGTTATTCCCATACATTCCCACAGATTCATGCGCCAAATGTTTGCCGTGCGTGAATTTTGTGTAAATTGTCTCGTAAAAAGATATAGATTTGAAGCACCTTCTTGAGCATTCCGCTGTTTGAGAGAGAGAGAGAGAGAGAGAGAGAGAGAGAGAGAGAGAGAGAGAGAGAGAGAGAGAGAGAGAACTCTGAACGTGTTTAATATGTACATTGGCCTTAGGCCACAATACACGGCAATTTTTTGGGAGGAGGAGAATCAACATACTGGTATGTAAAATGTTATGGGACATGAAAGAAAAAAACATACCAATCAACAAAACAAACCAATAACCGATTCTTGTGAATCATGACCGCAATGATCATGTCTTGGACTGTGAACTTGATAAACAATTATATTTTGTTAATAGTATACATAAAAATCGGTATGAGTCAAAATGGACTACTTCAATTCAGATTGATAGAAACAATATTTGTAAAGACATATCTTATTAAAACACGCATCAATCTAGTCACATTATGACAACAAATTTTTCCTTTTGTCAATGGAATGGAATATGTATCTGATAGATATTGACTGTGCTCTCCATTTGATATTTTGAGTAGTTCTGATATTGGTACATTAATACAATCAGTTAAAAACTTACCTTAAATCGGAGTACATTGAGCATTCAAACAAAAAATCGGCTTCATTTTCTAATTTTGTTTTACAAAATGGACAGTTTTTCTTGATCCTTAGCACTTAACACCTTTATAAAACCATTGTTCATGTTTTGCCAGAAATCCCCCTTTTCTAGCTTTGTCAATATTTACAGTTAACTGCATGCTATTGCAATAAGCTTGCAGAATATTCAGTTGCTGTTGCAACCCATGTGCTGTCACTGAATGTAGAGCTACGTCGTCTGAAAACAGTAAGATAAATAGTATTAAAAAAAATCAGGTAACATTTGGATTCATGCCTGTCGTTTTCATTTATGTGGTTAGCTGACTGGTTGATGAACATTAAAGTAATGTAGTGCATAATACGCAGCCTTGTTTCACGCCTATAAGGCACTCAAAAAACTCTATCACTATTACGTACTATAATACAAGACATCAAAGACATATACATTGGCTTTTGATACATTCAAGAAGTTGGTCATGTCTGACACTATCGAACGCTTTCTTGAAGTCAACGAAAGCAACTTGTAACTTTCTGCCTTTTTTCGACATACATTTTTGTATAATAACCATAGAGGTTGAAAATATGGTCGCAAGTAGAATATTTCTTCTAAAAACCTGCTTGATTTTCACAAAGGAGATAGTTTTTCTCAAGCCACACATACATTCTTGAGTTTAATATTGAAGTATAACATTTTGATAAGATGCTTAGCAATAAAACACCCTTGTAATTGTCTACATTATTCGTATCCCCTTTCTTTTAATTTGGGATTATAACAGCCCTTGACCAAATATGAGGGTAGGAACTTTTGCTAAATATGGTGTTGAATAGCTTAATAAAATGTTTAACCTCACTGAGAGAGAGAGACAGAGAGAGAGAGAGAGAGAGAGAGAGGAGAGAGAGAGAGAGAGAGAGAGAGAGAGAGAGAGAGAGAGAGAGAGAGAGAAGCTGAAAATAAAGTCAGCTCTTTTTAGACTTGTAATGGCTGAAATCTGATTTTCATTGTACACATAAAAGCAGTCTGTTGAATTAGTTTTTGAATGGGAGATGATTCGCAAAAGCGCCGTGTAAAGTAGCGTTATGCGTTATTTTTCAGATAATGGCTTGCTGAACTGCTCTATCCACATACCATTTATGGACTGTTCTTATTAGATACATTTACTGTAGACTTTCAGTCGAACATTTTTCTCTCTAAATATGCAATTTACACAGAAATATGAGTACTGTGTTTCTCGAAAGTGTGAGATCTTTACTCAAGAGTTCCCTTAGCTCTTTTGCGTGCTAATAAGCTCGAATTTGAACACGACCAAACATTGAAAGAATAAGTATGTATACACTAAACAATCTGCAAAAGTTCTATCTTGAATATACGTAAAATATTGGTTATTCAATTGTCAGAGATTGCCAAGATTTGAAAAGGTGGCTTCAACTCTTCCAAAATTTGATTTTAAATCATTGCTCTGTATTGACTACCGCGCTGTTCGTTGCACTGTGCTTTTATAATAATAATAATAATAATAATAATAATAATAATAATAATAATAATGTATGGAATTTATATAGCGCTGAATCTTGTAAAGCAACAAATCAAAGCGCTTTTTTTTTTATCGAGGACAATGGAATAAGCACTCATGTGCTTTTTTACATCCAGTCCCCGTGTGTATGCGGTTTTGTGAATTTTGTCATCTGTTCCCACCGGCACACAGTGGCCTACTCTTTCGAAAAGCGGAACAGGATTTAACGTGTGCGCAAGATGTTTTGCATGCGTTCGCACACGGGGCCTCGGTTTATAGTCTCATCCGAAGGACTTTTATGAACGTATGTATTGATACTGAGAGTGGTGTTGAACGCTTTAGTTTAAATCTGTCTAGTTACCTCCAAGCATTAACGATACCAATTTAAAGAAAGTGTTTAGAAACAACTAAATAGTTGTTGGGGATGGGATAGCTCAGTGGTCAGAGCACTCGTTCGCCCCAAGCGAAGGTCAAGCAGCGTTGATCTTGGTTACCTAGTGGATAGGTGACCATTCGTGCACCTAGGCTTCAGTACAGTCGCCTAGTCCGCCCAGCTGTAAATGGGCACCTGCCCTCTTTAGGGTCAGGGAAGGTAAGGCAGCGAGGGAGAAGAGATGAGTGCCGCCCTCAAGATGCCAGCCCCTAGAGAAACTGAGGTCTCTGACACCTCGCTCCCCAACGATCGCATAGGTTATGGGAACACCTTTACTTCTTTAAAAAGAAAAAGTGATATTAACGTTATCGAGTTCTTAAAAGATCTGATCCTGGTGTTGTATTTCTATGGTATAACCGGCATTTAAAAACTATTCTAGGCAGAGAACTACTTTATTTATTTAATGGTATAGTTGCAGAAATCCTCTCTTTTCTCTTTCCTAGTTATTAAGACAACTAAGAAGGAAGGTGGTAGGACGGTGAAGACGTTCACCTGCCTAACACGTAAACCGCGAGGTTCTGGGTTCGATTCCCGGCCTTATCCTTTCTTCCCAGCATGACGAGAATATCGAACTGAATATCAAAGTCCTTCGGATGAGACTATAAACCGAGGCCCCGTGTGCAAAACCGCATGCACGCAGGTATCGTGTTTAGACATTATCCTCGAAGTCGGAATGCAGCTGCCTAAATGGTGGTGGGGAAATGAAAACGGTCGCATACGCAAAAGCATCACCAATGGGTGAACCTCTGAGTCTAGCCAGGACCTAAAACAAATTAAGACAACTAATTAAAACACTGTGTAGGATATTTGGTCAGTCACACGGCAGCATTGCTGTATCAGTTGAATACCCAAACACTGAAACCCTAGTATGGGTGTTGTCCTCCAAGCATTCCCTGCCCACCTTTATACGAACCAGAAAACTAATGTGCCCTGAAGGCTGTGGACCAGTCTCTGGCTTCCCCAGTCAGGCAGAATTACTAACACAGTGGGGTCAGTCTTACAAGAATGATGGACTGTGGGTTGTTGAAGGGCTTTGGCTGAACAGCTACATTACAAAATATGCCGGTTCCATAGTCTGTCAGCCCCCTTCTTGTTCCTTCGTAGCTTCTGTTTGCTTTTCTATGGCTTCAGTCTCTTTTTTGTCTGTGTTTATCTCTGAAGTGATCTTTGTCTCTCCGTCTTTCTATCTTTATGCTAATCCCTGTCTCTGCCTCCTTAACTGTTTGCAACGTCCAGACTCTGTCTTCACTTATTCATAGAAATTTTTTACAGGTAAATTATCAGATTCTCGAATAAATCCAGTAATGCAATTTCATATATGTATTGAGTGACTGGTTAAGAAATGTTCTTAAAAACCTCCAGGTTTTCTGTATAATGTATGTTCCAGCAGGTCGAAAACTGAATAGACTTGTGACAATAAGAAGACAGTATTGTGGTATGAAATTAATGTGCGTTCACTAATGTAAGTATACCAGTGAACATCAGTATGGTCATGGGTTTTTGTTGTTGTGATTTGTTGATTTCTGCTTTACACGTGCAAAATCATAACTGTAATCTTTCGTGTTAATGTATTGCATCTGCCCTAATTTCTTGATTCATTTATTAAAATAGTTGATCTAATCAGGCCTATTCGTAATCAACATCAAACATTCATGTTTTAAGCCTCACATTGTTACTAGTTGTTTGATGGTTATGTAAGTAGCATTTCGTCTTTGTGAATTCCTTCGTGGGGATGCCGGGGGCCTGTCAGAAAGACAAAAGATAGCAATTCTCTCCCATGCTGAAGTCGGATGCGCTGGCCCTGATTTGTCAGGCGCTTAAAACGGCAACGCAGCACATTTTCACTCATATGACAGACAATAGTTGCTGTCTGAGCATTAGACGACGTAGAAGAAGTCTTTGTGAGTGTCATTACTCCTGATAAAATGTCTCTTTCTCAGATGATGAAATTTTCTTAATAGAGACACTAACGGGGAATGCATCTGCGGCTGCCTTCAAAAGTGACGATGCCGACAGGTGAACAGGCGGTGGATTCTTGGTTGATAGCATTAAAAAAAAAAAAGAAATCTGCTTCTAAATCTGCTTTAACAAACTTAATATCTCGTTCTCCTACTTCATTTTTCAGATTGCTGTCTGTCACATCTGTAGAATGCAATGTGCTTTTATTTTCCATCTCTCTCTATCTGTCTCTGTCTGTCTGTCTCTGTCTCTCTCTCTCTCTGGCTGTCTCTCTGTGTCTGTCTGTCTGTCTGTCTGCCCCCCCCCTCCCCCTCTCTCTCGCTCTGTCTCTCTCTCTCTCTCTCTCTTTCTCTCTGTGACTCTCTGTCTGAGTCCTAGAGTGTCACTGGATTCAGGGAATCAGTTCAATGCAGCTTGGTGATTAGCCATCCACAGAAGACGCAACTAATGTACCTTGGCCTTCCTGCCGGAAACCACTCAAGAGGCCTTATATGTCAGCCTCTTAACTAATTTTCCTCCCAGACGTAGGTCAATTGTTGTAGAGTTGGTCCAATGTAATCGTTGAGCTGAAGGTGGTTCGCTTCCAGACAGACACCTGGGGTGTCTGACTTTGTTCAAACAACTCCTGCGTAGGCATGCATGAAATTAAGCTGGAAACAATTCCAGATATTTTGTGTTGTGACAAATTGCTCGGAGTTTGGGTAGGATTACAAATTGATAAAAAAAGTAGATCTGTGTAATAAACCCTTGTGTAATCTCTCTCTCTCTCTCTCTCCTCCTCTCTCTCTCTCTCATCTCTCTCTTCTCTCTCTCTCCCTCTCTCTCTCTCTCTTCTCTCTCCTTCATGCTACGTGACATGAGACAGTGCACTGCTAGGACCACTGCTGTGTTGAAGGGAAATGTTTACAAAGATGTTTCTTGATTAATGTGTTGTACACTTCCGGACTGACTTAACAACATGAAGAAACGGTGGTCCGACGAATGACATTATATGTATATAGAACAATGATATGGAATCCATGTCATGAAGACTGTTTGGGCTGTCATTAATTAATTATGCTTTTCGTTGATTCTGTGTTTTGTGCCCAATCCCCATCCCACTGTCCCTTGTGAATGGGCGATGATGCTTATCACAATAAACTGTTGTCATTGTCATTGTCATTGTCTCTCTCTCTCTCTCTCTCTCTCTCTCTCTCTCTCTCTCTCTCTCTCTCTCTCTCTCTCTCTCTCCTCTTTCTCTCCCTCCCCAAACACACACATGCACAACATCTTGCGCACACGTTAAATCCTGTTCCGCTTTTCGTAAGAGTAGGCCATTGTGTGCCGGTGGGAACAGATGACAGAATTTACAAAACCGCATACACACGGGGACTGGATGTAAAAAATCACATAAGTGCTTATTCCATTATCCTCGAAATAAAGGAATAAAAAAAGAAATGATAATAAAACGCGCGCGCGCACACGGACAGCATGCACGTACATACATCCTTTTTTTATTTTTATTATCCTTTTATTATCTTTAGGCTTTCCATAAGGATCAGCAATGTTTCGTTCACAATGTAGTTCACTTTCGTTACCTCTCTAGCTTCAAGTGAGCAAGTGCTTCTTCCCCCAAGGGGATGCCGGTGGCCTATCAGTATAAATAGCATCCCCACATTCTGGAAATTCTGTGCTAGAAATTTCCTCTTTTCTATCACTCTCTTTGTTTCTGCCTTGTTCCTTTTCTTCCTGTCACCTCCTCTTGTCTATTTTCTGCCTTCTTGGTCCGTTCTCCTGCCTTTTTTCCAGAAAGAACTTAAAAGGTAACTATTCTCTCTTGTGCCGAAGTCGGATGCGCTGGGCCTGACTTGTCAGGCGCTTAACGGCAGCGTGACGCATTTTCGCTCATATAACAGACAACAATAGTTGGTCTGAGCGTCGACGAAGAAAGAAGCAAGTGCTTCAATATCTTTTTGTCCGATCATGGGTAAACAACCAGAAGATGCTGCTAGTGGGCTTGTGAGTGAATGAGTGAGAGAATGTGTGTATGTGTGTGTGAGTGTGTGTATGTGTGTGTGTGTGTGTGTGTGTGTGTGTGTGTGTGTGTGTGTGTGTGTGTGTGCGTTCATGCCTGTCAGGGGAAAGAGAGAGAGAAAGTTACCGATAACAATAACGATAACGAACTTTTATTTTCTGAGGGTAATAGAATAAGTACAAAGAGAGAGAGAGAGAGAGAGAGAGAGAGAGAGAGAGAGAGAGAGAGGAAGAGGAGAGAGAGAGACTGCGCAAGAAGGAAAAAAAGACAAACCTAGCTACGGAAATACAGATCATACAGAGCGAGATACTGAAATCACCACGCCAAGCTCAAATCTCAGGCAGGACGCAATCTCCAAGGATCTCTGCTGACAGTGTCTCTGTCTGATAATGACAATCCCCTTTTGCATCCCCATCTGAAGCTGAATTCTTGCTGCTCACTCAGTAAACGTGATGGAAAACTGTGGCCATCAGGGCACGTCTAATGACCGCTCCGATAACAAAGTTATAGGGTTCCTCCCTTCCGAAACAAAGTGATCCCTGACTGCACTATTGCATGTCCCCTACAATTTTCTTGCCATAATCTCAAAATGATTCATGACATTCTTCGCTTGCTATATCCTTCTGTCCGTTCCTGCTGGCCCATTTTCTCTGTGTCTGTCTGTCTATCTGTCTGTCTGTCTGTCTATTTTCTCTCTCTCTCTCTCCTCTCTCTCTCTCTCTCTCTCTCTCTCTCTCTCTCTCTCTCTCCTCTCTCTTGCGCGTGTTTGTGTGTGGTTGTGTGTGTGAATTCAAGCCAAGTCAATTTTTTTATTTCCAGATGGTACATTGAATAAGCAATGCATTTGCTTTTTTCATCAAGCCATGTGTGTGTGTGTGTGTGTGTGTTTAATTCAAACTTAGCGACAAGTCTCCAACAAGGGCAGGGCAGTTAGTCTCTGGTCATCATCGCTCACTGTGTTCCCCCAGCCGTCCTGTAGCACAGCCAAGTCTTTTTAAAGATAATTACTAAGTTCCTAAATAAAAGAAGAAATGTACAAAGGAATAAAGAAATGAATTTGCACCAGCATACACTCATAATAATGAAACGAGAAGAGAATAGGGCATGGCAAAAGATTTGCACTTATTTTCCAGTCAGAGCTTTGAAAACGGACAGGTAAGTGAAGTCATTTAGATCAACATTGGACGTTGCATTCCCTTATCACTATAGAATATTCAACCACGGAGAAAGGAACGACACTTAAGAAAGAGAAAGGGTGTACTCAGACAAGAGATAAAAAGATGATAGCCATGAATCTGATGATGGGGAGAAACCAAAGCCATCATCCTGAAGGAATGGCCTGGGATCAGATATCGGAAAGAAAGGGTCATGTTCAGTTATCTGGTGTGTGTAAGCATGCCTCACCACAGTTGAAAATGGAAAGAGCAGGGAGGAACCTCTCCCGACTGTCCTTGCAAAATTGGAAGGTTGAATTCCCAACTGTATCCTTGAAATCGGACTGCGACTACCTAAATGCGGTGGGGAAGGAGGTGGTGGTGGGGGGGGGGGGGGGGGGAAACAGTCGCAGACGAAAAAAATCTCCCCATTCACCACTTGGGAGTTTTAGCCCAGGAATGAAAAAAATGCTGCTTTTAAGCTGTCCTTATCCTAGTGTTGTGGAGTGATCTGCAATGACAGACAGACTGATCTAAAGATATCTGATATAAAGATAAGCTGCATTCTCCATTCTATGCACTACTCATTTGAGAAACAACAACGCCGATTGTAGAACATATAAGCAGTCTCACCTCACCTCACCTATCCCGTAGTCGCTTGAACCGTGGGGGGACTAATGAAGATTTTGCAACCAGTTTTGGTGTAGGTTAGTGCAGGGCCATTCATCACCAAAACTTGCACGTGGACTTGGATTGATCTTTTTGATTAATGTGCAAGTGGGCTTGGCTTGGCTTGAACCGCCATTAGAGAAAAAGGCATGAAGAGCAATGAATGAAGCAGAAGATGGATTGGGTCTAAGAGCAGTTGATTCTTCAAAAGAAAGAAGGAGAAGCAGAGTAGCGCAGAGAGAGAGAGGAGAGAGGAGAGAGAGAGAGAGAGAGAGAGAGAGAGAGAGAGAAGAGAGAGAGAGAGAGAAGACAGACAGACAGACGACTTACAGAGAGAGAGAGAGAGAGAGAGAGAGAGAGAGAGAGATTCCTTTTTTTCTTTGTTGTTGTTGAGAATAATGAATGAGCACTCATCTGGTGTTTTTTAAATACCCAGTCCCCGTGTGCATGCGGTTTTGTAAAATACCATCTTTTCATCCGTTCCCAACGGCGCACAATGGCCTTCTCTTTCAAAAGGCAGAAAGGGTTTTAACGTGTACGCAAGATGTTCTGCACGTGTTCGTACACAGGCCCTCGGTTATAGTTTCATCCAAAGGACTTTCGAGGAGTGGAGTCGGCAATTACGTTTACTCATGGGTAAAAATTCCCTTAAATGGGCATCTCCATGGTGGCTCGAACCCGGGCCGACAGATCGCTAGCGCAACGCTCTAACCACCAGGGGCTATCCCTCCCTCTCTCCCTCCTTCCCTCTCTCCCTCCCTCCCTCCAGAGAGAGAGAGAGAGAGTTTTGTGTTCAATTAGAGACGGCTCATCTGCATTAGTGTTAATGGTGTTTAATGAGGGAGTCAGGGAGAGGCAATTGTCACCACAGAACAATATCGTAGCCTTTCATGCTGTGAAACTTGACCATTTCCTGAGAATGATGTTTAAAAAATTTTTTTCCTCCCAGTCCGCAAGATTTATTCCATTTTGATCTTAAGACGCACTAACAAGCTAGCTCTCTCTCTCTCTCTCTCTCTCTCTCTCTCTCTCTCTCTCTCTCTCTCTCTCTCTCTCTCTCTCTCTCTCTCTCTCTCTCTCTCCTCTCTCTCTCTCTCTCTCTCTCGTATACCCCTTCATAAGGGGCCTTGGCCTATAAATGAATAAACAATCCGAATCTCTCTCTCTCTCTCTCTCTCTCTCTCTCTCTCCCCCGTATCTTGGTTTCTTTTTCTGTTTTAGGTATACACGTTCACACTCATCCAATCTCGCATGGCTACACACAGCCAATAACGCATGAACATGCACAGGCAGATGCGCAATTATGAAGCTGGTAGTAATATAAAAGTAGGAAGTGGCTGGAAACTTGACTTAAGATCTTAGACATGCGTGTATTTATCATTGCAAATAAACACCAAGCAAATTGTCGAAGACATTGTGAAAGCGTGAGTGAAGAAAGAAACTGAACTTAGGATACAGGTTCTATTTTCAGATACCATCTAGTCTTTGATAAAGCCTTATTTCCATAATGTGCAATTCTTTAAAAACATTTCAAAGCTTCTTCCAAGTTCACAACTCTGTACACAGAATATCAAAATAATCAGTGTCTTTTGCTCATTACGTCTCTCGTTTTCTTGGAGAACTTTACACTGGAACATCAAAGACAGATAAGTAAGAAATATCTGGGTGTGGTTCTTGACAACACACTCTCTATGAAAAAATTCATCTCCCAGACCTGCCAGTCTTGCTACTATCAAATGCGGCGCATAAGTGCAATTCGCAAGTATCTGTCTACTGATGCAACATCCAAACTTGTCGCATCTCTCATTCTTTCTTGTCTGGACTACTGTAATTCTCTCTTGGCTGATTTGCGGCATCATCCACCCACTCCCTTCAACGTATACAAAACTCTGCAGCTCGACTAATCCTTAGAAAGAAAAAATCTGAACACATCACTCCTCTTTTGCGATCTCTTCACTGGCTGCCTGTCTCACAAAGAATAAAGTATAAGATTAATACCCTTTCTTTCAAATGTCTCCATAAATCTGCACCCTCTTATCTCTGTAACTGTCTTCACCTGTACACTCCGTCCCGTTCCCTTCGTTCAGCTGTAGATACGTTGTGCTTTCGAACACCCAGATTTAAACAAACCACTGTTGGCCGTCACTCTTTCTCTGTTTCCGGTCCTCCACTTGGAACGACCTCCCTCTTCCACTTCGCCAAAAGCCTTCATTTGATTCTTTCAAATCTAGCCTCAAAACGCACTTATTTTCTACTTGAGATCTTCCCCTGTTATCTGTTCCTACTTTTCAATAGCTACCTTCACCTCCACCACCCCCACCTAAGTGTGTTGTGTGTATAAATTTGATATCTTTATATTTGTGGATGGTTGCATGCGTGTGAATGATTTGATTGCAAACGCTTTGATCTGTTTACTTTACAAGATTCAGCGCTATATAAATCCCATACATTATTATTATTATTATTATATATGTAGTAGTAGTAGTAGTAGTAGGTAAGTGAAAGCAGTTCACAAAAAACAATGTTAGAATTGGGAGATTCTTAACGTCAATAAGTGGGTGTGATTAGGAGCTCAGTAATCATAGTGTTGATCCACGGGGAAAGGTGATAGGAAGGGAGATGAGAGTTCATGTTATAATCTTGTCTTTCTGTTTCTTACAACACAGAACGGTAGCAGTGGTTGAGTGGATTCATTCATAGATTTCATTCAGTCCATTTGGCACCTATGGGATCGAAATGTAGAAATGATAAAATCTCACAGATCAACATTACGTACAGAACAGCCAGTGCCTCCTCTTTGTGTGTGGCTGCCCGCGTGCAAAAAACAATAACACATTTTCAAGATTCCATTGTTAACGTCGTCACGGGTATTTCTGTTTAAGCCCATATCAGCCCATCAGGCATGCGGTTTCTTAGCAATATACTGATTTATACATCGATTCAAGCATTTAATAAGAAAATATCACTATCGATGTGACAAACAATGCAAGGAATATGCTTGATGCTTGTTTCTTTTCCTTGGGAAAACTGAAACTGGAGAGGGTGGGGTGGGTGTGGGGGTGGTGTAGTTTGATAGAAATGCACTTCACCATTCCTTGAAGCCTTCTTCTTCTTTGTCGAATGCTCAGACAGCAACCACTGTTGTCTGCCACGTGAGCGAAAATGCGTTGCGCTGCCGTTAAGCGCCTGACAAATCAGGCCCAGCGCATTGCGTGCACCATTCCTCGAAGTGATAACTGGCATTTATCTATCTCCCTATGTATGGTCATGGGCTGTTTCGCCATTTCCTTCCCTCCCCCTCCCTATCTCTTTTCTGCACCCCCCTCCTCTCTCTCTCTCTCTCTCTCTCTCTCTCTCTCTCTCTCTCTCTCTCTCTCTCTCTCTCTCTCTCCTCTCTTTGTATCTGTGTCTGTCTGTTTTATCCTCTAGTTTCAGCCTTCCTATGATCGGATAAATCCATTTTATTGCCTTGTTTCTTTGCTGTGTCTGTGTCACATAATCGGCATTCAACCACAGCCTCAAATCTCTTTATGCCCAGTGGAAAGATGGCCACGTTGTGTTGGCATTGGTGCAGAAAAGCCTTTGGCAGCAGAGATCAATGACACACTCCTCGCCTCCTCAGGCAACCTCTTGTGTTCCCTTCCACCTCTCTGATGCTGGGGTGAAAGCCGTTCTGTGATGGGGTGCCACATGCTAGACAATAAAGCCCATTTGTCTTTTGCCTGCTTGTCAGCTCACTGTGCTGTGTCACGTTTGATAACAGCTCTCTGTCTCTCTCTGTTTGTCTCTCTGTCTCTGTCTGTTTTCTTCTCTCTCTCTCTCTCTCTCTCTCTCTCTCTCTCCTCTCTCTCTCTCTCTCTCTCTCTCTCTCTCTCTCTCTCTCTCTTGCATGTTGTCTGTCTATCTCTCTCTGTGTATCATTCTTGCTGTGGCTGCGTCTTCAGCAGACGTTTTTTGCTTTCTTTTTTTTTTTTTTTTTAAAGAAAAGAGCCGGCACTCGAAACATTCCTAGGAACACAAAAAACCGTGATCGATTGTGCACAGACCGTTCCCCAAGTTTACATTCTGTTCGACATTGCACATGTCGCTGCAAATCTCATCGAACAGGACTGGCCTGACAAGAAAAAGCCTTCGGCACAGACAGGGCAAAGTGGATAGGAACGATCGCGTTACAGTAAATCTGGTTGACTGGGAGGGAGTCTCGGTCAGAAAATCCTATTAGCGCAGGAAGGGCAGTATGTGGGGGGCTGATAAACTTTGCACGATGGAGGTAAGGCCTGTGGGCAGCATTGCATCAGAACGGTCTCATCCTGAAAGTGGCGAGAAACGACATAACGACCACTGCTGTGATGGCAGAAATCACACCATAAAGCATTGTGGAAGACAGGCAGAAAGAACAAGGTTAGAAGAAACTGATCGTCGTCGTCCTGCTTGCTGACTGGACAGTGTGTGTATGTGTGTGTGTCTGTGTGTGTGTGTGTGTGTGTGAGAGAGAGAGAGAGAGAGAGAGAGAGAGAGAGAGAGAGAGAGAGAGAGAGAGAGAGAGAGAGAGATTTTACCGTGAAGTTCATTGAGTAAATGGCTCAGTACACGAAACCTATCACTTTGGGCAGAGCGGACTGGTTGGGATGGTAGCGTTACTGTAAACCTGGTTGTCATAAAGGGCTGATTCCGAAAACTAGATTAGTGCAAGGAAGTGTGTGTGTGTGTGTGTGTGCGCGTGCGCGCGCGCGCGCTGGCGTGTATACATGCGTGCATGTGTGTGTGTGTCTGTGTGTGTGTATGTTGTAGTTCCCAAGTTACTGCACACTCCAGATTGTCATGAGGTTCACAACTATTGCGTAATGTGATTGCGATACATAAATCAAAATTAAAGATCTTAGCAATTTAAAGATGATGGAAAGTGTGTGTGTGTGTGTGTGTGTGTGTGTGTGTGTGTGTGTGTGTGTGTGTGTGTGTGTAGAGAGAGAGAGAGAGAGAGAGAGAGAGAGAGAGAGAGAGAAGAGAGAGAGAGAGAGAGAGACAGAGAGAGATTGCCCAACCTGAAGAATTGAAGTAAATGCCGGTAGAAACGTAGAGGAAGAGGATGGGGGTCAGATAAGAAAAGTTAACAAAACGTTATGAGATTTTGATGACAACATGGCTTGTGGTCAGCCAGTAATCACGGCACTGAAGGCTGAATGCAGGCAGGCAAGATGGTCATCAGGAGACAGACAGATGCTGTCTGCCGCTCTTCGATACCTGATACTGCGTCTAGTCTGAAGTCTGAACATGACAACACTGCTTTCTTTCGCTGAAATTGCCCCCTTTTCTCTTTTCATATTCAGCTTTTGTTCTCTCTCGCTCACTGTCTCTGATTCTGTCTGTCTCTCAACAGGTAGATGGAGAGATAGAAATATTGGTAGAAATAAAAGTTTTCTCCTCCGTCCTTGCCAAGTCTTTTTGCCTCTTTCTTGTCCCTAACACAGACACACACAGACAGACGCAGACAGACAGACAGAAGGACACACACACACACACACACACACACACACCACACACACACACACACACACACACACACACACTCACACACACCACACACCACACCAACCACACCACTCCACACCACACCACACCACACACACATACTGAATTCCCTGCATTAATAGATTGTTGGCTTCTAAGTCACCCTTTTGACAGTCAAAATCTCTCTCTCTCTCCTCTCTCTCTCTCTCTCTCTCTCTCTCTCTCTCTCTCCTCTCTCTCTCTCTCTCTCTCTCTCTCTCTCTCTCTCTCTTTCTCTCTGTGCTGACCCGGGTTCGAATCCCGTTCGACTCCACTCCACCCAAAGTCCTTCGGATGAGACAATAAACCGAGGTCCCGTGTGCAAACGCACGCTGAAAATCTTGCGCACACGTTAAAACCCGTTCCACTTTTCGAAGAGTAGGCCATTGTGTGCTGGTGGGAGCGGGTGACAAAATGTACAAAACCGCATACAAACGGGGACTAGATGGAAAAAAACACATGCGTGCTTATTCCATTATCCTCAAAATAAAATAATAATTTCTCTCTCTCTCTCTCTCTCTCTCTCTCTCTCTCTCTCTCTCTCTCTCTCTCTCTCTCTCTCTCTCTCTCTCTCTCTCTCTCTCTCTCTCTCCTTCCTCCCTCAATTTTCCTATTTAATTATATCTCTCCTCTCACAGGATGATTTTCAATCCAAGCCTTGAAAATAAAATATGAAAATTAGTCGTCAAACATGCATTTGGAATGAAGGGATTTTTCAAAGCAGATTTGGTCAATAAAGACCAGCAACAATGTCAATGATCTCAATCGTGCAGGCAGGATTACAGATGATCTGATCTGCATTTATTGCGAATATCATAAGAGAGGAGAGAGAGAGAGAGAGAGAGAGAGAGAGAGGAGAGAGAGAGAGAGGAGAGAGAGAGAGAGAAAAGAAGTTTTTGAACTCTGATTTACTTCCATCGTCCATGCCTTTGAATGGAAGTAATATTACTCTTGCCAAAATTATATAAAACAAATCTCAGGGGTCACCATTGACAATACTCTCAGCTTACAGCAGCTATCTCAAACATCTGTCGTATTTGCTATACCGAACTACGTAGAAAAAGTTCCATTCAACACCTTCTCACTGTGGAAGCTACAAAAACTAAGTTGGCGCTTTTATTCTTTCTTGTCGTTATTAACTGTAATGTTTTCTTGTCTGGATCTCCAAAACAACTTGTTGACAAGGTTAAAAAAGTACAAAACCTTTGGTCTTGATTTTTGTTCTCCCAATTTCCAGTATGTCTCTTCTCTTCTTCGTGACTTACACTGGCTTCCCGTAGAGAAAGGAATTCCACACAAACTTGCCACACAGTGCTTTAGATGCTTTGATAACTCTTCCTTTATACCTTTCCAGCCACTTTAGATCTATGCCCCATCTCGTAATCTTCGCATCTCTACTGATACTCGTCTGTTTCGTATCCCACCTTTCGAACAAAATCGAAATGTGAGCGATCTTTCTCTTTTCAACACCTTCTTGCTGGAATTCTCTCCCACACCTTCTTAGGCACAACACAATTATTGATTCTTTCAAGTCCAACTTAAAATAGACCTCTTTCAGTCTTAAATTTAACGTTTAACTAATTTTGCGCGCGCGCGCGCGCGCGCGCGCGCGCGGTGTGTGTGTGTGTGTGTGTGTGTGTACGCGTGTGAACGTGCCTGCCTGCATGCCCGTGTGGGTAAGTGAGGTTAAAATGTGGGAGGGTGAGATGTTATATGGGTAGCCAGTGAAGATAATAAGTTAGGCTGAAAATGCGTGTGTAACTACCCATATGCATTTGTCTTTTTGTTCAGTAGTCTGTATGTAAGCACTTAGAACTCTACTTAGAGAGATTAGGCGCACAAAATGTCCTTCACATACATTTTGGGGGAGTGTAGTCAGTACTGACTACAGGGGCAAAAAAGCCCCTTGAAAGGTCACCTCGGGGGTGGCTTGAACCCCAGCTATCAAATTGTAAGCGCAACATTCTAACCACTAGGCTGCACCCCAAAAAAGTTCTGAATTCCAAATCCAGGCTCACACTAAACCGATCAGATCATTATTACCAGAGGATATTGCATGATCAATTTTTCAAAACACCCTTTAAGGACTAAGAAATGGCGAGCACTTTAAAAATGATAACTCACTCCACCATTGCACGTGCCAGTCAATTTTCTTGGCATTATTAAATCTCAACTAATATGTGATTCCATCTTTCATTTTTCCATTCTCTTTTTCTCCCAGTCTCCGTCTCCACGCTCCCCTCTCTTTTCTGAACCCAAACATGACCATCAAATCTACCAGTAGGGCAGTCAGTCTCTGGCCATCATCTCTCACTGTCTTCCCTTCCAGTCGTCCTGTAGCTTTCATTTCCTGCTGTCTCAGCAGCCGTCGTTATGTCGTTACCCGCCACGTGAAGCGAGAGACAATTCTGATGAACTGTGGCACTAAAACCACGGCCCTGTTTTCTGAAGGCTATCGCCAACACACACCGACACTGTCCTGTCTGTGTTGATAAGTTTGTTTTTTCTTATGAAGCCATTTGTACTGCGGCAGCAACAACAAGAACATTATCGTCATCAACAATAACAATCACAACGATAACGATAAGAAAAGTAACAATGATAACGATGATAGTACTACTGCTGCAGCTGCTGTTGTTGTTGCTGCTGTTTCTTCTACTACTACTACTGCTGCTGCTGCGGCTACTACTACTACTACTACTACTACTATACTACTACTACTTCTACTACTACTACTACTACTATATGGAATTTATATAGCGCTACTACTACTACTACTACTACTACTACTACTACTACTTCTACTACTACTACTACCAAAGACGATGATAATTCATTTTTCTGTCATTAAAGATGCAGACTGAGATATAAATTGAGTTACATAACATTACACAATGGATGCTCTCTCTCTGTCTCTGTCTCTCTCTGTCTCTCGCTCTCTCTTTCAACCTCGCACACACACACGCGCGCGCGCGTGTGCGCATGCACGTGCCTGCGAACTACTTTGCACGCACACAGCTCATAAAAAGGACCGTTAAGTACCACTAGGAGTTGTTAACGTTCAGCTGAAAGTGAGCACTTTTTCAGATGAAAGAACGATTCTTTGGCTGTCGGAGTGGAAACTTTATGTCCATGAGTGGTAGAAGACAAAAGAGACAATAAACGTCCCGAAAGAGGACTAGGCAAGGCAACATAGTCTTCTCTTCCCCCACGATACGGACAGCCACGCACGTGGTGTATATAGGCAAAGAATGGAAATCTCAGGGAGGTAGGAGAGGGGAAAATGACTGGTGGTGGCTGATCAGACAAACGTGGACCTACTTCAGTAATCATGACCTCATTTTATAAAGTATTCTGTCTTAAGCATCCCTCAAATCTTCCTATTTAGTCACAAAATGACCAGTACTGTGTGGTTGCAATTATTCGTTTAAACACGTATGCCAAAACGGCAGGATGAAATCAGTCTGATTACTATAGAACTGAGTCAGAGAGATACAAATGAGAGGTAAAAATTTAATGCGAGTAAACTCGTGGTAGTGACATCAAAGTGGTGAGCTTTGGTTGTGGCAGAAACTACGGAAAAGTCTTAGTGTGATATATGGGAGATATGGAATTATTTCTACATGTGAAAAGAGAGAGAGAAGAGAGAGAGAGAGAGAGAGAGAGAGAGAGAGAGAGAGAGAGAGCGCGCAAGGCAAGTGCTGTAGATATTAAGTCTCATGACCAGAGCGTGGTCACCCGTCTCACACTGATGTCATTATTAGTCTTCACCAGGAACACGGAGACATTTTCCTCTCTAATGGACAATGATCATTTCACCTGCACATGAAGCGTTTGCGCGTGGTTTTGGATCTTTGAATGTCTTACCTCTCCCTCATCAGTTCAGCTGTATATACAATGGATGCTATACAGTGATGAGTCATCAATGTTCTAGTGAGGTCGCGATGGTGTATGAGAAATGAACTACAGAAAAGAAAGGTGTTTAAAGCAGAGCAGATCAGGTCATTTAAAAACATTTCATCCTATCCCCCTTGATAATGCACTGGACACGCACGCTCTTAAAAAAAAAGCTGAGAAGGGTTATTGGAAACACTGGCTATCATACCACAGTAGAGAAGGGAATGACGCAGTCGGAGAGCTGATCTGCAATTATTTCCGATGAGAACCTTGAAAACTCACATGTCTGAACTAAAAATGGAAGGCAGCTGGAATGAAAAAAGGCATTTTGTATTTTCTGTAAAAACAAGTCTTAACAACAAACGCAGAAAAGAACTACACATAAAGAAGAGAAAGGGTCTGATCAGAAAAAAAGATAAACGTGATGACCATGAATCTGAGGATGGGGAGAAATACAAGCCATCATCCTGAAGGAATGGTCAGGAATCGGACAATGAAGACCAGGGATCATGAGCAGTTGTTTGGAGATAAGTACGCCATCATCACCCCAATCTTCAGCCTAATAACTGCGCATCTACTACTGTTTGCCTTTTCCTAAAGCCCCCCCCCCCCCCCCCCCCCTCCCCCGAAAGTTGCTCGTTCCAGAAAACTCGGTTTCTCTATATCTTTACAACGTTCGTATCATTTTGCTGTGGAGTCGTTTGCAACGTCGTACAAACACAGAAAGGTCCAGATGATGCGAGGACACAATTTTTCGTTGTGCGTGCTGTTTGGCTGATAAACGATGACGCAGCTATAGCAATATAAAGCGTTGGGAGGAATATGACACGAGAGATCGGGTTGATATTGGTGCAGGGCTATTTATTCCCCTAATGGATCTGGACTTTTGAAACAAATGCACATCTTCTCTGTTAATGGACAAGAGGATTCGGCTCTACTTAAACTGCCTTTAGCAGAAATATGGATGAAGACAGGCATACAAGAAAGATGGATTAGTTTTTATCAAGAGTGACGGACCATTAAGATGAAGAAAGGGGGCGAGTAGGGCTTGCAATGAAGGAAAGGGGGAGAGGGAAGGAAGGGGCTGAGAGAGAGAGAAGGGGAGAGGAGGGGGGGAGGGGGGGGATAAACACTTTACTCCAAGCACAGTTTGACAAGTACTCCTTGACCTTGGCTCAAGAACCGTTTCAGTATCTTTACTTCTGTCTCTGGCCTAATTAAGCCATTGGGAGCCCACCCGCTATGCAAGTCTACCGTTCTCTCACTCACACACACAAACGCACACACATTCCCGTTTAGGCTTTTTTACCATACATAACAGACGGCCGAAACTATCCGGTCACCTTGTTAGCAGAACACAAATCTTCTTAGCTGTTTCCAACAGGGAGGTAAAATCTTCAATCCACGAGGAATCGGGAAAAGAAGACGAGACACCAGCCAGTCACGTAAAGACAGCCCTTTATTCTGACTCGGTCCTAATTACACAGGTAGGCAGGGAAGAGAGGTGGAGCACAGACAGGAGGGAAAGGACCACTGGTCCTCTGGTCATGCGAGCAGGTTACTATTTCAGTGTCTGCTGCTCCAGTTTGTCTGAAATTGGCTTGAAGAAGAGCGAAATACACTGTGTCTCGAAATCATTATCTTGCCATTTTAACAACTCCAGCTCTTGTATTTTAAGCTCTTTCAGATTTTGACCTACTGGAAGTTTTTTCTTCTTATCTCTGTATTTTCAGTGAACCATTTTCGGGTGCCTAATTCAAGAAATACTATATTAAACGATAAGTAAATCACAAGGAAGAATACTCCTGACAGAATTGAGAGTTTTTGGTTTGTTTGTTTTGGGTTGCTTGGCTTGAGCCCCGAGATTCACCAATGGTGAGATTTAGCGTATGCAACCATACTTTCCTCACCATTAAGGTAGCCGCATTCCAACTTCGGGGATGATGTCTAGACACGATACCAGTGTGCATGCGTTTTGAAATTTTGTCATATATTCCCACCGGTGCACAATAATAGCCCTCTCTTCCGAAAGGTGGAACAGGTTTGAACGTGTGCACAAGATGTTCTGCGTGCTGTCGCACACGGGACCTCGGTTTATAGTCTCACCGACTTTTAGGGGAGTGGAGTCGGCACTGATGTTAACTGCAAAGGACAAATCCCTTCGGATGGGTGCCACGTTGGTGGCTCGAACCCGGGCCGTCAGATCACGACCGCAATGCTGTAACCGCTTGGCTATCCGTTTCCACATGCAGAGACAGAGAGACAGACAACCGGGGAGAAAGAATAAAGCAAAACACACGACGATGGAAAGAGAATCAAAGGGTGAAAAAAAAAATCCAACAACCGTGTGCTCCCAATGTAAGGCTGAGACGTCTTCAAAAACAAGAACAGGAGATGGTTTTCAGCTACATGGGGGGGGGGGGGGGGGGGGGGGAGATCTAAACGTCATTTCCTTCTCCGTTTGCCCGCGTGCCCCACGTTGCAGCGTCACCAATGCTGACCTCGTCAACAGCACGTGCTGTTGACCTAGTATGCTTTCGTTAAGTTTCCTCCCTTCCCCGTCGCATGTCTGACGGTGGGTTTCCAGTGTTGAATTTTCAGGGTGACGACGTGTTGTCATTAGCGTAGAAGAAACAGACCAGATTGGGCAGGTCGATTACAAAATCTTCTGGTCTTTTTTCTTTCTCTCTCTGTCTTTGACGAACTCCTTGGATAAATAGGCCTAGCGCTGAAATAGTGTATAAGAATTGAGTGACTTGGTGTCATATATATATATATATATATATATATATATATATATATATATATATATATATATATATTATGTATTGTTCCTAAAGAAAGAGATATAATCACATGAGGTAGTTGGTTGGAATTAGAGAGAGAGAGAGAGAGAGAGAGAGAGAGAGAGAGAGAGAGAGAGAGAGAGAGAGAGCACGTACTGGAATGATATATCGCAAAAAGGTCTTTCGCCCATACACGAATCGGGTAGCCGACTATTTGGTGTTTTAGTGAATTAGAAGGGGGAAAAAACTCCAACAGAAACACAGCAAAGCAAAGTTGATTTGTAACAAGTATCGTCAGTTACCAGGACTGTAAATTAACATAACAAGATATCTCTTATTTTAAACGCTGTTTACATATATTGAGCAAGGATGCGCACATCCTCAAGATAACTACTTTGCCAAAAGAACACATAGTCTAAATAAATTAGGCTGCCAACAATATTTTACTGAGATATGTTTTTGCCTAACATCCTCTCATACTGGACAGTATAACAGAACATGTACCTCATCCTCTTGTGCTTGCCTACATAATAGACACAGCAACCTGTTGTCAGAGAGAGAGAGAGAGAGAGAGAGAGAGAGAGAGAGAGAGAGAGAGAGAAGAGAGAGAGAGAGAGAGAGAGAGAAGGCGAGCAGTATTATCCACTAACAAAGGTAATAAGGAATTGTGCGACCATACCATATCGCCCCCCCCCCCCCCCCAACCTCCCAGTCTACTCCTTAGAACGGGAGGAGCGGAATGGACATGGAAACATTTCTTTAAAAAGACATGCACCTCACACACGGGCATGGGCGAATATGGCAAAAACATGCTTCGAATGTCAAAAATACCAAGGCAAAGAATGATGGGCACGAAAATACACAGCAACCTTGTAAACAGGCCATTGTCGTGAATCGGTAAAAGAGAGAGAGGACATAAAAGAGCATACTGGAGAGAACAAACAAAGCTATGATGAGACGATTGTGTGTGTGTGTGTGTGTGTGTGTGTGTGTGTGTGTGTGTGTGTGTGGTGTGAGAGAGAGAGAGAGAGAGAGGGTGGTAGGGGAGGGGAGGGAGGTTGAGAGTAGAGAGAAAACTGAACTAAAAAAATATTTATTTATAAAGAGCCCATGTGCCCGTACATGAAGGAGGTTGCTGATCTAGCAATGATTAATGATAAGGATACGTGGTAAAGTACAATTTGACAAGCAAATTCAACACAAACCCACAGTCGGAACTAGCAATTACTGTAGAGGGGGAGGGAGGGAGGGAGGGAGGGAGGAGAGAGAGAGAGAGAGAGAGAGAGAGAGAGAGAGAGAGAGAGAGAGAGAGAGAGAGAGAGAGAGAGAGAGAGAATGAGAATATGAATGAATAACCAGAAGAATGAATGATCTTTGACATAGACGATGACGATTTTAGGCCACGTTTAGTCTTACAAGGTGTCAGAGAGAGAGAGAGAGAGAGAGAGAGAGAGAGAGAGAGAGAGAGAGAGAGAGAGAGAGAGAGAGAACGTAAGTCTTCTGAAATATGAAGCTTCATCGTGTTTAATACACACAACATGCTCCCCTCAGTTAAACAAACAAGACTGATTCTTCTTCTTTGTCTTGTTCTCTCTCCCTCATTTCCTTAGCTTTTCCAAGGAAAGGGCACTGCGTGCAGAGAAATCCATACACTCTACATCCCATCTACCTTGAAACCCACTTAGCGAGATGCTTGACCCGTGCATGACCCATATCGCTGATGGAACCTTGTGCGCATGTCCAGTTGATATGCGTTTCCGCTACTGGCATGATGCTGACATGAGTTACGAGGTCTTTAATGTGGCAAATTGATCTTCTGTATGCTGATCATTAGGAAGGCGGCCAAAGCATTGGCAGGTTTACACATACGCTGACATGTGAGATTGTAAACACGTTCTCCCCCTCATGACCCGAAACTTCAGGCCCATTAGTAGTGAACTTTGCCCAGCTTTCCCATAGTGAGCAAGTTAAAGTCAACTGGAAATATCAGAAGTGCTCACATCTCTTTCTTTTTCTCTCTGTCTGTCTCTCTCACTCTCACTATCTCTCTCTCTCTCTCTCTCTCTCTCTCTCTCTCTCTCTCTCTCTCTCTCTCTTCTCTCTCTCTCGCTCTTTCTCTCTCTCTCACACACATTGTGGCCAAAGGCCGTTGTATATTAATTAACAGTTCAGAGTTCTCTCTCTCTCTCCTCTCCTCTCTCTTCTCTCTCTCTCTCTCTCTCTCTCTCTCTCTCTCTCTCTCTTCTCTCTCTCTCTCTCTCTCTCGTGTGTGTATGTGTGTGTGTGTTTCGTTTGTTTTTGTTAGTTTCTCGGCTAGAGCCCCAATCACCAATGGTGAGATTTTGCGAATATGACCGTTTTTGCCCGCCATTAGGGTAGCTGCATTCCAACTTCAGGGATAGATTTATTGGCAAAGAAAAAGAAAAGATTGTCTTCACATGAATGCAGATCAGATCTCTTGCAAACAGGAACGCTCAAACAGTAACTATTGTTGTCTGTCACATGAGGGAAATGCGTCGCGCTGCCGTTAAACGCCTGACAAATCAGGCCCAGCGCATCCGACTGCGACATGGGAGAGAATAGTTACATTTTAAGTCTTGCCTCAATGCGAGTGTGAATACTGACTGACATGACTACTGCCCTTTAGGGATCAAGGCCAACGTGAAAAATGCCCTCTAGTTCCCTTTGCGTGTGTGGTGACTGCTCTCCGTTCTGTATTGTCAAGGTGCTGAAGCAAAATCATCATCTAAGAGGAGAGGAGAAATCGTTCGTAAATCGAGGAAGGGAGCAATGGAGGAGAGAGAGAGAGAGAGGAGAGAGGAGAGAGAGAGAGAGAGAGAGAGAGAGAGAGAGAGAGAGAGAGAGAGAGAGAGAGAAAGAACATTTTGAACAATTTTTATTTTTCAGAGGGTAGTAGATTAAGCATTACATGCTTTTTTACATCCAGCCCTCAAAATAATAAAGAGAGAGAGAGAGAGAGAGAGAGAGAGAGAGAGAGAGAGAGAGAGAGAGAGAGAGAGAGAGAGAGGGCGGGGAAAATATTGGGGGAGGGGCGAAAACGATCAAGCCTTATATGAGAGAGAGGAGGGGTTAGTAAAAGAGAGGGGGGGAGGTGGGGATGGGTGGGTTAAAAAAGGGCAAACTGTAAAAAGAGAGAGAGAGAGAGAGAGAGAGAGAGAGAGAGAGAGAGAGAGAGAGAGAGAGAGAGAGAGAGAGACTTTGACGCTTTGACCAATTTATTGTCATTGCCCAATGTGGCCTATTGACAAGGAGGGGGGGGGGGGGGGGGTAACACGACTTTCTTTTGTAAATACAAATAAATACAAGAAAAATTACATGATGCGTTTAACGTAATGAAAATAACCAACCTCCAGCAGAGCTCTTTATGAACGGATCCGACTTTAAGCTCTGGCGTAAACTCAGTTTCAAACTGAACACAAAGCAATGTCAAGGACAAACAACAGGAGCCACTAAACAATAACTAAAGCAATAGCAAATCATTCTAGAATGCTATATTAGACCATCCAATCAAATTGTATGTGAAATTTTCAATAAATATTCTTGCTGGAGATTACGGTGCAATTATAAATGTTTCTTTAGGTGTGTCACAAAATGTTGCTGCAGATTACAGAATATAAATGTTACTTTAGTCACAAATGTTAAACTAATTGGTACTTAGCTGTGATTGTCATAATTTCAGTGCTTCAGCAATAAACTTTGCAACAGATTTGATCACAATATCGTCATCAGACGATAAGATAGCAAAAAATATCTTGCCTAAGAGAGATAAGAGAGAGAGAAAGAGGGAGAGGGAGGGGGAGAGAGAGAGAGAGAGAGAGAGAGAGAGAGAGAGAGAGAGAGAGAGAGAGAGAGAGAGGAGAGAGAGAATAACAGAACACATCATATGTTGAGACAAAACCACTGATAAACAAGACTGTGAACGATGTAGGGGGGAACGAAAACAAATAGCTAGAATGCCTGTTGGCACAAGGACTCCAGTCAGCCCCCAGCCCACCCCAACCCGGACTAGATTTGCTCAGTAAGACTGAACACTTTTCCCCACAATGACGGATGAGAGATGCGTGTGGCTTCACTTCACTGAACGGTTATGGTTACAAGACAGATGGGATGAGGAAATGCATTGCGATGATATATATATATATATATATATATATATATATAGTCATTTTTAAACGGGTCAGATATACTGCAGTGTGACTTCACATAAACAAGACATATCGCAGCAATTAGGAAATGAAGTAGCACGCGCATTCCTGTGTGTGTGTGTGTGTGTGTGTGTGTGTGTGTGTGTGTGTGTGTGTGTGTGTGTGTGTGTGTGTTTGTTTCTTGAGTGTGCGTGCGTGTGTGTGTGTGTGAGTGAGAGAGTGTGTGCGTGTTATTACATTCCCTCAGGACAGGACAAGTAGTCTCTCTGACCGCCTTTCTTCATCTTCTATAGCTCTGATTTCTGGCTGTCTCAGCAAGTCTTTATATCTTCAGCCAACATTTGTGAAGCACCAGACAATTCTGATTGAGAAAGCGCTGACTCGGAATCCACGTTCTCATTTTCTGAAAGCTATTCCCCAAGCGCACACGCGCTTAGACACACACGGATAGACAGACAGACACACAGGCACAGACACACAAACACACACACACACACACTCACGCACGCACCTACGCGCGTGCACACACACACACACACACACACACACACACACACACACACACACACACACACACACACACACACCACACAACAACATACACACCTCACATACAGATATGCCTGTACTAATAAGGTTTTCTGTTTGAGCCCCTTTTAACAATCGGGTTTACAGTAACACTGTCCCCCCTCCCCTCACACTGTCTCCCTCTCCCCCACACTGTCGCCCTCTCCCTCACACTGTCTCCTCTCCCTCACACTGTCTCCCTCTCCCTCACACTGTCGCCCTCTCCCTCACACTGTCTCCCTCTCCCTAACACTGTCTCCCTCTCCCTAACACTGTCGCCCTCTCCCTCACACTGTCTCCCTCACTCTCACACTGTCTCCCTCTCCCTCACACTGTCACCCTCACACTGTCTCCCTCTCCCTCACACTGTCTCCCTCTCCCTCACTCTCACTGTCTCCCTCACCCAGACACTGTCTCCCTCAATCTCACACTGTCTTCCTCACCCTCACACTGTCTCCCTCACCCTCACACTGTCTCCCTCTCCCTCACTCTCACACTGTCTCCCTCACCCTGACACTGTCTCCCTCACCCTCACACTGTCTCCCTCACCCTCATCACACTCTCCCTCACCCTCACTCTGCTTCCCTCACCCTCATCACACTGTCTCCCTCACACTGTCTCCTCACCCTCATCACACTGTCTCCCTCACACTGTCTCCTCACCCTCATCACACTGTCTCCCTCCCTCTAACGCTCTCGCCCCTATCCACTCTTTTCTGGCCCTAGCTAATGGGTTTCTCTGATTGAGGCAGTTATTTGATGAACTTCACGGGGGAAGTGGCACTCACCTCTTGCGCAATGGCAGGCCGGCATGTAACGATCTGCGCCTGATTTATTATTTGTCTTTTTTTTTTCAAGGAATATTTCATTCAGCAAACTCTCCTATCGAAGTGTGTGATACATAACTATCAATTCTTGAAGTAGGAGCATCGTGCTTGTCACGGTTATGGGGAATAAAAGTTAAGCTCGGAAACGATGCGAGTGACTGGATTTTAACGGGGATGTTCATGTAGGAAAAAAGCCGCTCTCATAGGAAAATAGATATATAATTATACATACAAAATTTTTTTTTATAGGGGTGGCGCTACTCTTGCACACGCGTGCAAATGTATTCCTCCGTTATAGTATCCTAGGTAAATATTTAACTATCCAAGTCATCTAAAAGAGCAATAATGACAATGATGATAGAATGACGACGCAGATAAAATTAATAATCATAGTAACCACGAATTCTTCTTGTGATGAAGATGACGACGATGATGATAACTATATCTGGCATACATCTGGCTGCAGATCTGAAAGTCACTTCGGAGTTCTCCATAGATATTATGCACCATTATTTTATTTTTCCTGCAACAATCTCAGAAAGTTTTACAAACATGGTTTTTCATGTTTTGTTGTTGTTTCTTTCATCACCTCTGTCCGGTTTTTTTCCCCTGCGTTTCTGTCTCTGCTCTATAAGACATTGTAGTCCACAAGTTGGCCTCTTTTTTGCTGTCTTCCAGTCGTCGTACAGTTTCTTCTTTTTCGTCTAACGCTCAGACAGCAACTACTGTTGTCTGTCATATGGGCGAAAATGCATTGCGCTGCCGTTAAGCGCCTGACAAGCCAGGCCCAGCGCATCCGACTTTAGTTTAGTTGTGCGCTTTGATTTCCTGCTTTCTCAGCCATTGTCGTTATGTCTTTTCCCGCCTCTTGAATTGTTAGAGAGTTCTGATGGAAATCCCACCCGAGAGCTTTGCCTTAATTGTGCAAAGTTTATTGGCCCCCACATACTGCCCTGCCTGCACTAATCGTGTTTTCTCACTGAGCCCTCCCCCCATAAAACCAGATCTACTTTTAACACGATCGTTTCTATCCACTTTTCCCTGTCTGCACTGGAGAGCTTCAGTGGCCAAGCTTTTTTTTTCTGTAATGAGATTTTTGGTGGAATGTGCAGTTTCAAACTAGGACGTCCCTTTCTTCCCAGTTTGACAAGAAATTCGAACTGAATGCCAAAGTCCTTTGGATGAGACTATAAACCGAGGCCCCATGTGCGAATGCACGCAGAATATCCTGCGCACGTCAAAAACGCGTCTGCCTTTAGAAAGACTAGGCCATTTCGTGCCGGTAGGAACAGATGACAAAATAAAAATAAAATCTGCATGCACATAGGCGTTGCGTTTAGACATTATCCCTGAAGTCGGAATGCTGCCATCGAAATGTGTGTGTGTGTGTGGGGGGGGGGGGGGGGAACCGGTCGCATACGCGAAAATCTTACCATTGGTGAACTTCAGAGTTCTAAGAAGGACCCCCCAAAAAAACACACAAAAACCAACAACAACAAAAAACCCAAACCCAAACCCAGCAACAAGGAAACAAACAAGCTAAAACAAAAAAAAAACAAGCTCAGACGTAAATCTAGAGAACCATTTCTAAACAACTCTGACTTCCAGAGGGACAAAAACTTTACTGAATCCGATTCATGACTTTCTATTGTAGGGAATATTGCATGCACCTGTTCTTTTAATTCAAAACTCCTGACTTTCGGGGCAGTGATTCACAAAGATAAGAATTTATACAGGTTTAAAACAAAACAGAAGCTTTACAAGGGAGGAAAACCAAGAACGTTTTTAAAGCAGTCCTTCATCTCTACACAACTTCTTTCACAGAAGCCATGTTTTTTTGGTTGTTTTAAAAGTAGATTTGGTCCCAGCATCATATCCAGGATTATTATTATCATTATTATTACCATCATCATTATTATTAGTATTATTGGTATTAGTATTGTTAGTTTCATTATATTAATGTATGATATTTAGAAAACAATGTCAAATTTCTAAAAAAAACAACCCAACCCATATTCATCAGGAGTTTTATAACTCAGGAGACCGCAAACGCCAAACCAGTGCCGATACCTCATAAAGGAAAATAACTTCACTCTAAGTGTTCACAGTAAAACTAATAAACTAACTATTGACTACCAGAACTCCTAGTCATCCCCTCCCCCCCCCCCCCCCCCACCGAAAAGAAAGACCCCCCCCCCCCCCCCCTTAGAATCTAATCCAATGTTATTGTTTATAATCCCACCGACCACAGAGACCATACATAACAAGGGTTGTTACATAAAAAAATAGAAGAAAAGAAGAGAAAACTAAAACACAAAAACAACAACAACAAAAAACCCAACAATAGGCAACACAGGAGAAACACGGCAGCAGTGTACAGCAATAGAGAAAGGTGAAACAGTGGATGGATGGATTATAACACAGACAGCAGTCTATCCGTGGTCATCACATCTTCTTCTTGCACTGATCTGCAGAGGGAAGGCTCTGTCACATCCATTCTTTCCACGGTCTTTTCACGCCCATCAAGCTTTCCTCATTCCATTTTTCTCCCCTGACCTGTTGCTCTTTCCTATTTTGCCTTTTCTACTCGGTCTTGTTCATTCGATTTGGGTGGGGGTGGGGTGGGGGGGGGGGGGGGGGGGGGCGGTGGAGGAGGGGAGGGTCAGTTGCATTTGGTCAGGGTGAGTTTTTTCCCCCCCGATTTTTCATTGATCGTTCCTTTATTTGGGTGTGGTTGTTGTGGGTGGTTGCGGGTCTTTTTTCCCCCTTTCTTTCTAATTTTATATTCTTACAGTCAACTGTTTGTTGTTTGTTTGTGTGTGTGTGTGCTTATGTCACAGAACGGGAAATAAACAGTGACGACTGTTTGAGAGACAGAAACCAGGATAGAGCAGTCATCTCGGCAGATTCTCTGCCTTTACATAGACCAGCCTGCTGGGTACTTTGCCAGGAGGGGTAGCCTAGATGGAGGGGAGAAGAACAACACACACACACACACACACACACACACACACAACACACACACACACACACACACACACACACACATGATAACCAAATTCAGCAAAAATGGTAAATGCCTGTGTGGTGAGAATATCACTAATACTCATATACTTTTTGACTGCCAGAGTGTAAAACCTTTCATGCCCCATTTTTCTGAAAACTCCCTCACCAGCATATTCAGTAATTTAAAATTGGCATTTGAAATTGTGATAGGTCTTTGTTACAGTCCCATAGGACATTTGTTATAGTTACATTAACGTTAATGACTTGTTGGTTTTTTTGTTGTTTTTTAAATTCCTGTCGCATTGCCAAGTTTTTCGAGATTATTATTATTATTATTTTTTTTTTTTTTTTTTTTTTAACACCACATCCACATCTCCCGGTTTTTTTGTTTGTTTGTTTGTTTGGTTTGTTTTTTTGAGGGGATGGCGGGGGGGGGGGGGGGGGGCGTCTAATATCACTAAAAGTGAACAGACGTAAAATTGAAGTCAACAACAACACACACACACAAACACGCATAGAACACACACACGCATAGCTGCATTTCAACTTTGGGGATGGTGTCTAAACGCGACACCAGTGTGCATGCGTTTTTTAATGCATTTTTTTGGTCATCCGTTCTCACCTGCACGAATGGCCTACTCATCCGAAAGGAAGAACAGGTTTTAACGTGCGCGCAAGATGTTATGCACGCGTTCACACGCGGGTCCTTGTTTTATAGTCTTTAGTTTATAGTTTATCGTCAAAGGACTTTGGGGGAAGTGGAGTCAGTACTGATGTTAACTCCAGGGGAAACTCAGAAGGAGAAGTTAGGATGCACTACCTGTTGTAATAGTTGAAGTCACAGAAGATAATATTAAGACTTCCCAACCTCGCTGAGGACGTTATTTATCCTGGATATCTGCCTCAAACTTTAATTAACCTTATGTTCTAGGGCGGAAGGGCAGAGTGTAACGCTTTCATACAGATACTCCCCATTCACTGTAAAACAAAGCAACCTCACCTTTTAATTTCCAAAACCATACCAACAGAAAACCACTTAGTGATCATTATTGTCATCCCTAATTAATATGAAATACGTAAGGGGAAGAAATACGTAAGGGGAAATAGTTTTGAAATCCACCCTAACCTTCTCTCTAGCTTACCTCATTTCTTTGTATTCATGTCTGCCTGTCTGTCTATTTTCATGTCTGTGGTAAGTTTGTTTTGCAGTCTTCGGGATCGGCATTCCAAACTGGGCTCTTAATCAGTCTGGCTCGTTAAGTGGACTTCTATACTGTTACCAGTAAATAGGTAAGTGGTGGGTGTCTTGCCTGTGCGTTGAATGCGAAAAGACGCTGATGAGTTTTAAGTACCAGTTTGTGACGGATATGGCACGCTTGCTGAATATTTCATGTGCGTGGCTTGTTCAATAAGTTTAGAGCTAAACTATGAAGGCGTGGTCTGAAGATCTTTCTCTTACAGGTTCTTTCTTAACGCAGTCTCCATTTAACATCATGTACTTTTTCCAGCGGCGCAGCTGGGCTTCAGTGAGTGTTTTACAAAGGGCCGTTGGTTGTTCCTTATTTTATGGCTGGATTTAAGAGTAGGAAGAAGTCAGATAGAGCCGAATGTGTACAGTAGTGTAGGTAGCGGATAATGAACAATGACAAACTCGCCATAACATGCTGTAAACATGGTAACAGCATAATTATGTGTGCTTTGTCTCGGTGGGACAACGCGCGCGCCTCTAGGAAATTTTGCTAGGCAATCGGACATGAATATGTCTCGAGGTTGGGTAGCAATTTCGCACGGTTTTCACCAGTTGTGTGACTTTTTTTTCTCAAAACTATCCAGGAGAAGACTACCAGTTGTGTCCCAGAAGACTGGAGCTACCCCTCTTCTAACAACTTGAAGTGCTGAATCAACATGTTTCTGCTGCATTAACCTCATCATCTCGAGTGCCAAGTGATGAGCCCACGTCTCATGTACAGTGGCCTGCAACACAGCCAAGAAAGTAGCCTGGACCTGCCGCAAAACTGAAATAGATTGCTCTGGGACATCTTCTGCCCAGTGTGTTCTTAAGTCGTGTTCAACAAGTCTTGGCACCCACCTCACAAATTCTGTTCTTATTTCCAGATCTTTGGTAAGAATGAAGTGAACACTTCCCCAAGAGATGGTCAGTATGTGACAGTTATTCTCCTGTCTGCCATGACTATGTCTTGGATCATGGCAGTTGCCTCTGATGGCGGTGATGGTCTTTAGTATATTGCAGTTATGGTCATCATTAAAGTCCCCCCCCCCCCCCCCCCCCCCCCATTTTAATTGCTCAAATCAACTGACCGCTAAATAACCGCCGAATATGCAGAATCATGCTCCCCTTGTCTCCACAAAGTCTTTGTGTATGTCTCTTGTACGTTAGGATTTCTTCCGCAGGAAACTTATTACAGCAGGCTAACAGAATTCCTCCATTTTTCTTCAGTTGCCCTGGATACAACTCTACTTAGTGTAATAATACCATCCACGTGGTGACATCGATTTCCACAACTTGTATGCTATCATATGAAAAGCATTTGCATAGTAAAAATCTGTTTAGCTCAACGTGTTAGACTAAGGCTACGAGCATATTGAGCAGCCCTTGCTTGTTACACCATATCCACATCCACGTCATACGAAACAAGGTAACTGAAAAAGCCAAAACAATCCAAAGCTGCCCCGATTTACTTAGAAACCAAAGTTTGTGGGGGATGGGAGGAGGATAGTTTCACGTACATGTTTTTATCGATTCTCACATCTACAGTTATATGTGTACAAACTCTCTCTCTCTCTCTCTCTCTCTCTCTCTCTCTCTCTCTCTCTCTCTCTC
>CM054153.1:27528551-27556051 GCA_028751875.1 Rapana venosa | reverse complement strand
GAAGTAGGGGAAGAGAGAGAGAGAGAGAGAGAGAGAGAGAGAGAGAGAGAGAGAGAGAGAGAGAGAGAGAGAGAGAGAGAGAGAGACAGAGAGAGAGAGAGAGAGAGAGAGAGAGAGAGAGAGAGAGAGAGAGAGAAAGATCAATATACAGGGGCCAGTAACAGGAGAAGGCACGAGAGACAAGAAGCATGGAATCTGGAGATGGGGAGAATTACCAGCCGTCACCCCCAGGAAATAGCAGAACACGAGACTGTAGATCCTATTCGTTTCTCCAGCGACGAGAACCTCCCTTCCACTTCTCCCTTCAGCCCGATGACCACTGACCAGAGGACCTGGTTCTCACCAAACCAGTGGCCTTGGGGCAATTCGCCCATTGCATATTTGGTTTTGAGATATTGCTTCTTTAGAGCTTTTTATGACAGTTTACTGTGCAGTCGTCAACTATGGCAAAATATGTAACAATCACCTAGAGGTAAAGGCGATCGTGTGCGTATCACTTGTTTCCTTTTAAACAACAATCTCTATCTGGAAAAGAAAGAAAGAAAACTTTTGAGAAACGACAGCACGCAAACACCGCTGAAAGGTTCGCAGCATTGCAGTTTGCTTCGAGAAATGTAACACTTGTAATTTCCAAATCGATTTGTCTTTGGTATGAATACCAAATACAGCATTTTCACTCTGATGAATAAACATGGGGTACATGACTATATTTATTAATAAGCTCGTTTTTGTAGATTTGTGACAAAAATCAAATTGATAGATGATAAAAGATTACGGACGACTTCAAACTCGGACAGGCAAACAGGGAGGTGGAAGAACAAGGAAGACGAGAAGAGCAGGAAGGGAGATGGAAGCGGAGAAGAGGACACAAACAGGACACGAACACAAGATGATGAACCTGAAGGTGGAGAGAAAGCCAATGTTCAGATACGAGTAATTCATCAAGAAGTGAATTCAGTGGACGACTTTTGTTTAGTGTTTACATCAAAGTCACAAATAAAGGAGCAGCAGCAGCTCAAGATCAAGCAGACAGTAAGTCCATCTGATGACTGCATAATTATATTGGCCAACTTGCCTGCATTCAATCAGTTAATAACCCAACGATCCGCACTTTTTGGACATTGAGTACTTCAGACACTCTCCTGTTTTACCATCTCATTTCCAGTGGTGTATTGTTGACATTTTATTTTCAGAAATTGCATGTTCCAGGGTGTTTTTCTTTGCTTTCTTTTGTAGGCCTATATTTTGTTTTTTATTCGCTCCAGTTTCTGATGTAGGAAATTTGGCATGGGGTTCCAGTCCATCCTAACGTGTGTGGATCAATTTTAATGTCATTTTCTCAAAATTACATAGCTGTACTTCCATATTTGTCCATAATAGTTTCCTTCAGATGTCACGCACGTTTACCCAAGAGAATGCAGATCGAACAACTGCAGCATTATTCAGTTTTCTGGTTTTGTGTTGCTGCATGCAAACTTGAACGTAAGGAGAGGTGCTGCTCTAACTTTGTTTTGTTTCTGAGGCATGTGATATACACCGCACACAATGACGGGTAAATTATTCTGTGTTTATGATGCAATCACGTCTTGCTCTCTGTTTCTCTTTTATCCTGCTATCTTCTCTTTCTTTTTACAGCTACATTTTTGTCTGAAGAGACATAAGCTTAAAGGAAACACAAAAAATTGTGAGAATGCTATTTCCTTGCCAGAATTGTATAATAAGTTCAACACCAACCCTTTGTTTCTGTTCCATTCAGCCAATCTACCTGTATCAGTAAAGAAAAAAAGCCACTGTAGGACAGTCCTCCTGGTTGTTTGAATTTTTTAAATTCATATATGTTGTTATTTTTTTAACTTCTTTTCTTTTAATTTCCTCTGATCGGAAAACCATGTTTTCACTTCTAGTCACATAAAGCACCAGGCAAGACTGAGAAAGACTTGCTGTTGCGCGCTGCCCTGATTTTACTAACAGGCTTTGATGATTGGGACACCCTGTAAGCAGCTAGTCTTTTGACGGAATGGTATTCAAATTTAAACAATGTCAGGTTTGGTTGTATACATACGAATGGCTCAAACACAGTTCTTTAGAATCATCAGGAATATGAAATGAGGGCGATAGTTCTTTTCAATCTATAGTTGAGCTGCTATAAAGCAAACAACTATTCACAGGCCAGTATTTCACACTTTTGAGTTTTTCAAAGTTAATAGACAAGCAGAGTTATAAAACCTGCTCTCATCTATTGTTCTTGAATTATACAATAGCTTGTTGATATGTCTATCTTTAACTTGGTGTGCACGTAACCAAAGTTTGTCATGCCACATGTTTGAAGGCGTACGTCCTTCCTAGGAACTTGTCCATTGATTTGTGTTAGAAAATATGATATTTTCTCTACTTCGATTTTGTTTGGCGGTCTCAAAAGATTACTTTTACCCGTTTTAAGAGTAAATTTTCCACCCTACCTCGTAAATGTAAAACAATAGGACCATCTGAGAACAGGCCACACTTTTTCCTCCCTACATCTAAGGCAGCTTATCTTGAAACTTGTCACACAGAAGTCTAACTCCTTTCTGTGAAGCGTTTGCCCTCAGACAGAATTAATATGTGGGGTGAGATGTGAGCATAGAAAGATTACCGTGCACCCGCTGAACAGTGTATGTAGGAAAACTACAATGATTATGCAGATGAGACTTGGGCATCAGTCCTGCACAGCACACTAGGCCCGCCCTCACTGTTTGCATTCCCCAACATCTTCATTCATAGCGTCTGTCCGCCGTGTACATCAGGAAGAATCTCTGAAATGAATAGTCTCATTTTGCATAATTCTGCATATTGGTTTGCATAGTCTTTGATGTAAGAAGAACGGTAATTAGTTGAATATAAAGGACATAGAGAAGAAGCGTAGCAGGAAGTCATTAGTAGAGTGTGGTGGATTTGAATACCGTTTTCACCTATTCTGTGCCAGTAGGAACAGCTTAGACTGGTTCCATTTGTACCATCTTCTTTGTCCTTGTAAGATAGGAATACTTACAGACTTAGGCATTTTGTTTGGTATCATCCTCAAAGCGAGAGACGTTCTTTCAGTGTCTCTTGGATCCATTTGTTACTTGATCTGTAGACTTTACTTTCACTTAAGTTTGTTTTTCAAGCTTACCAATTTCCTACACTGTTTTGTACATACGGTAAAATCTGTTCTTAAAATGTTTCTCTGGATTAGACTTTACATTCATTTAACTTCGTTATCCAGCTTACCAATTTCTTTTAGTATTTTGTGCGTACAGCAAAATTTGTTTGTTGTAGTTGGTCTCTGATGTATCTTTTATGTAGACCTTGCATGTATTTTGATTTGTTTATTCTCGTTATCTATTGCTTCTACTGCTTGATACTAGTCATCTGCTTTTCTGAAAAATGACTATAGACGCAACTTCTGGAATAGAATTTCAAACAAGATGATCTTGTGCCCACCAACAGAGTCTTAGCTACAGCCAGCGGTTCATTATATAGTATTATGTTTTGAAGCATAACTGCTGACATTTTGATGTCGTAATTTTTTACATGAATTTTTAGTCAACCCCTTTTTATTTGACTTTCATGCAGAGTCTGTGAAGATTTCGACTGAAATGGCTGAACGTGTTAAAATGTTGCTTCTTTCGTTTTCCAACCCGTTTTGTTGTTGTTGTTGTTGCTGATGCACATTTCCCAGTTTTACACCCTGGGGATCACTTGAATATGCACTCTGACTCATTCATCCCGCATCGGAATCACGTGCGATTAAAAGTTTATACTGGTTGAGAAATCTGAATCATTTGAAGCCTCTTGCTAATAGGCAGCCATACTCTGACTTCAGGGGTTTTTTCTTGAAAGGAGAGTGCACGTTGTTATGCTAAGAACTTGTCATAGCTGAAAAACATCCCAAAATAACATTTTACAACATAAGAACATGTTAATGTAGGCATAAGCACTTAGCTTACGTTAATAACTGACAAAGCTTTTGATCTGGTCCACCATTCCCCTCCCTTAAAAAGTGTGTTCCTTCTGTGCACATTGTGGTTGCTTAGTTTACAGCTGCAATTGTCGTGGTGTTACATAAAAGGTTAACGTCCTCCTGCCTCTGCCAGTACAATAAAACAGCAGCCCTCACACAATAAGGAAAGACAGACCGATGAAATGCTTTGGGATTATGTGTGCCTGTCTCTAGGAAAAGAGTAAAAGCTTTCGAGGTGAGAAGAAATTCAAATTATTCTTCAAGGATAGCTGCAAAGCATAAGCAACAACAGGAGAACGTCCAAGAAAGTAAAAAGAAGACCACTAGCAAGAAAAATACCCCCAAACCCCGTTAACAACAACATAACATATCCCCCCCCCCCCCCAAAAAAAAAAAAAAAAAAAAAGGAAAGAAAAGAAAGGAAAGAAAAGAAAGGAGAGAAACAGTTGGCCATGTCCTTCATCCTAAACTGAAGTTTTGTTCAGTTGCATTTTCCATTTGGTCAATACCACATTTCCTCACCACCATCAAAGAGCACAAAGAAAAAGAAAGAAAGAGTTCAAGACTGAGATTAAAGAACACCCCCCCAAAAAACCAACAACAACACAACAACAACAACAACAACAACAAATCGTGAGATTGACAACAAATACGTAACGATGCATTGATACACCCAAGCACCCATCTGGGATTCCTGTGGGCGTGATAAGACAGATTCAGCCCTCGACGGACACTGTGGTGTTGTAACCTTTAGACAGATTCAGTATTTGGCAGACACTTTAATGTTGTAACCTCAAGACAGATTCAGCAGTGGGCAGACACTGTGACGTTGTAACCTCAAGATGACAGATTCAGCACTGGGTAGACACTGCGATGTTGTAACCTCAAGACAGATTCAGCACTGAGCAAACACTGTGATGTTGTAACCTCAAGACAGATTCAGCAGTGGGCAGACACTGTGATGTTGTAACCTCAAGACAGATTCAGCACTGGGCAGACACTGTGATGTTGTAACCTCAAGACAGATTCAGCACAGGGCAAACACTGTGATGTAACCTCAAGACAGATTCAGCACTCAGAACACACTGCAATGTTGTAACCTCAAGACAGATTCAGCACTGGGCAAACACTGCGATGTTGTAACCTCAGCGCTTGCCTGCCACTCATCACATCTCCAGTTGAGGTGCAAAGTCAGGGCCATGTCTTTTATTGTCCTGTCACACCGCAGCTTAACTCGTTTCCTTCTCCTTCTGTTTCTGTCTGTTGGAACTTATTCGTCTTTTCCCTTTATTTTCTCTGATCTCTGTCTAAGGTCTTCAAGTTTGTTTTTTTATAATCCTTTGGTGGCGGTGGTGGTTGTGGCGGTGGGGAGGGGATAGTCTTGTGGTTAGAGCGTTGCATTGGCAGTTTAAAGGCCCGGGTATGAGCCACCATCAAGACGCCCGTTCAAGGGGATTGCCCCCTAGAATTAACATTAAGTACCGACTCCACTCCCCTAGAAATTCTACGGATGAGACTATAAACTGAGGCCTCTTGTGCTAACGTATGCAGACTATCGTGCGCACACGTTATAACTCATTCTGACTTTCGGAAGAGGAGGCCATTTGTGCCCGTAAGAACGGGTAAATGTTTCTCTTTGGAAAAATCGCATGTACATTGGTGTCGTGTCTATATTATCATCCCCAAAGTCGGAACGCATCTACCTTAATGGTGGGCAAAAGCGGTCGCATACGCAAAATTTTACCATTTGTAAATCTTGGAGCTCTGACCGATAAAAGGAAAGCACAGTATTCATAAAAGGTCAAAAAGGTTGGCTGATTTAAATTTTTTTTAATGATGTACTATTTGATAGGAATGATTTATGGATATTTATATGAGCCAGTCCGCGCATGTTTTTAAACTATCTTAGGAACACATTAATGTAATCAGCCAACGCTGCCAGATGCATGCAACTTTTTTCACTCGATACTGTTTCTTCTGCACATTCATGGATATCAGTTTGAATCCACATGTACACACGCGCGCGCACGAGTATGTGAGAACGCATGCACACACACACACACACACACACACACACACACACACACACACACACACACACACACACACACACACACACACACACACAAACTAACTTCATCAATGTTTCTAGTCTTGTCACTAAACAGAGCTTGCAGAACCTATTAAGATAGTTGTCTAATTCTTCTCAGTTTGCCTAATGCGGCGCATCATTCCCACTCAAATAATGAGGGTTACAAAGTGAACTCAACTCAGTGCCTGATCTGCAATTGATTTGAAGACCCTGGGTCATTTGGTGGTAAGCATACGGTCATTGCGATCAGTTATCAATAGTTCTGACAACTGGCATGCTGTTAACAAAGTTAGATGTATAGAAACAGATGGAAGAAGAAGGACTTTTAATGTTAGCAGCAGAAGCCAAAGCTATATTTTAATGGGGTTTTTTTTGATGAAAAAAATCAACCATGTACAATCAAGCAACAGACTCTATTGTGTGTGTGTGTGTGTGTGTGTGTGTGTGTGTGTGTGTGTGTGTGTGCGCGCGCGCGCGCGCGCCCCCACGGGCACACGTGCGTGTGTGCATTTGCGTGCGCGTGTGTGTGCATTTATTTATTCTATTTTATTCTTTTATATCGAGGACAATGGAATAAGCACGCATGTCCTTTTTTACAACTAGTCCCCGTGTGTATGCGGTTTTGTAAATTCTGTCATCTGTTCCCACCGGCACACAATGGCCTACTCTTTCGAAAAGCGGAACAGGATTTAACGTGTGCGCATGATGTTCTGCTTGCATTTGCACACGGGGCCTGGTTTATAGTCTCATCAGAAGGACTTTTGGGGAGAGTGGAGTCTGCACTGATGTTAACTCCATTTGCGTGCGTGAGTGTACATACTATTCAAGCTGGAGACAAAATTAACCAACACTGGAATAACCCGTCAGCAATACAGAGTGTTCTTCATTGGGTAGCCTCACAACCCCCTTTCTTATCCATTCATATATGTTGTTAAGTGCCCATCAGGTCATCCATTATTCAGTCTGCCTTTCTATATATATTTGCCTATCTTTTATGAATTTCTTAACCCTCATTTTCTTTATACTCTCATCTGTCTGTCTGTCTGATTCCGTGGCTTGAAGTAACTGAGCAGAGATACTTTCCAAACTGTGATGAATCCTTCATAAGTCCGGATCCCCACACTGACCTGACCATTAACACTGCCACAGTCCACTGACCAAGTTACTGCAGAGCTGAACTAGCCACCTCTGTCCGTCTGTCACCTTTTTATTTTGCCCGGGGAGGGGGGTGGGGGAGCACGTTGCTGTGAACATTTCCACAAGGGTCGGTTCTGTTAGCGTGATTTGCATACTGATTTGCATGCCATCATCGTGGTGTAAGAAACAACGTGATTGGCTGCTGGGCGGAGTGATGGGAGGTGACGGGTGTGGTTGTTAAAGCCACAGACTGTTTTGCTTTGTGGGTTAGTGCTGCTACTTTGCATGAAAACTGCTTGTGTGAGTGCGTGAGTGCGCGCATGTGCAGTATGCACCTTTGCTTATGTACTTCTGCCTGCTCATGTACATACATACATACATACGCACACACATAGAGACACACACACAGACGTGCGCGCATGCATGCACACACGTACACGTGCACGCACGCACACACACACACACTATCTATCTGTCTGTCTATCTGTCTGTCTGTCTGTCTATCTACCTGCCTACCTACCTATTTATCTATGTGTCTTTTTATCTATCTATCTATCTATCTATCTATCTATCTATCTGTCTGTCTGTCTGTCTGTCTGTCTGTCTGTCTGTCTGTCTGTCTGTCCGTCCGTCCGTCCGTCCGTCCGTCCGTCCGTCCGTCCGTCCGTCTGTCTTTCTGTCCATCTGTCTGCCTGTCCGTCTGTCTGTCATTTAGTCGACGTAACCTTTACACTGTTAATCAGTATATCATGTTTGCACTAAAAAAAACAACCCACCCCTGCACCCCACAGTCAACCACAAAGGCACTATACAAGCACGTGAAACTACAATTACAAAAAAAAGTGGCGGCAACTACCTCTGAGTGGAAGAAACATCAAACACATAACATCCTTCCGTCTTGTCACAGTAGTAAAATAATGCATGGGCAAATCAGTTACCCTGTCATCATGACCGTGTGGCGCTGGCTCTGAAAGACTATCTTATGAAAATTCCATGTTCTGGGCAGAAGAAAGGAGTGAGTAAAGAAATGAGAGAGAAAGAGAGAGAGAGAGAGAGTTATAGTACCACTGGCAAGAGAAAGAGAAACGCACGCACACACACACACATAAACACACACACACACACACACATACACACACACACACACAAAGAGAGAAAGAGAGACATGGACAGATACACAAGCAGGTAGAGATGAAATACAATACGATGACATTAAAGAAGAGAGAAGGAGAAAAGATTAATGTATAAACTTCTCCAACAAAAACCAACATCAAATTGAAGTCTCCTAGAGGGAAGGGAACGTAATCTCTTAATGTGATCATAACCCCACTCGTGACAATCCAGAGTAACAGTTTTGCAATTGTTTTCTAAAGAATGGAGCATGAACTTCAAATCTCTGCCATTCTACGATTTTCTGTTACCAAACTGGTTCCATACACGGTTGAGTTTTGCCGAGGAACCGTCAGCTCAGCAACATCACCAACAGTAATCGAAAGGGAAGATGTAACTGGCAAAACCTGGTGATCCTTGTACTTGGCAAATTTCTCTTTCCTTAAGAAACTACCGTAACAGTACGGAACTTTACAATACTGGAATGGGAAGTATGTGGATGATAGACTACAGTAACAAGGAGATAAGCATGGACAGGCAGAGAGAAGAGGGGAAGGAGAGAAGAGAGGAACAATAAAGGAAAACGATTTTTTTTAAAGGAAAGGGGAGAAGGCAAAATACGCATGAAGCACTGAATATGGCCATTCAGAGAATTACAAAACACTACCCCCAGGAAACAGAAAAATGTGAGGAGATGGACGTTGTGGATTCTGTTTGATTTTCCGAGGACAACAACTTCGGGCTGATGAGCGCTGATCTGAGGACACGAATGTCACTGATACAAGGATTGGGAAATTTTCTCCATTGAGCGTTCGACATTCTGCATTGCGTTTTCAGCTTCTTTGATGAAAGTTTGTTGTGAAATCATCAACTTTGGAAAAAAATGTAACAACTAGCTAGAGGCAATGAGCTCATGTGAAAATAGCTTGCACTGTCCTCAACAACAACCTCTGTCTCAGTAAAAAGGCCTTTTGACAATTCTGGCACCCATTGCATCATAACTGGGCTGGTAGATTAGATTCAAAACATTGTTATATATTTCAAGAAAGGGGAAGCTATTCACCCTAAAATGCTTTTGCACTGGGATTTAATCAAATATCCTTTTCCATTCTGATTAACATAGAATGCTTGGTTTCATTTGCAGCTATTAGCTTTCAGATAATCAAACTGGGAAGTTTTAATGAATTTGTGGCTGAATTCAAGAAAGACAGGAAAAAGAGGGAAGGAGTGTGGTGGAAGAAGAGTAAGGGAAGAGAACAAAGAGTGCAAGGATGATAGTGAGGGTGTGAAGGAGGAGACACTACTCAACGAGGAATGTGAAGGTGGCAAAGTTTTAGCTTTTCAAGGAGCGATAACAAATGCAGTGGGAGACTTTCAGTGTTCACAATGGCCCCATGAATAAGAAGCAGCGGGAGAAAACCAGACAGACAGTGACTCTCTCTGATGATGACTATCTTGCATGTACACTCAGCTTAGCTCCATGACTAACAACTAGACTCTCTTGAACATTAAGACATTACATACACTGCCCCTTTTACTGTAATGTGCCAAATAATAAATTAGCATGAATTTTTTTTCAGATTTCAATTTTTGGTGTGTTTTTTAAACTAATTTTTGGTTTGGTATCATTTCTTTTGTTTTTGTTTTAGAGTCAAGATTTCGATACAAGCTATTTTAAATAAATCTGTGATTTCACCATTGCGTGTCTGGATCAGTTTTGCTGTATTCTCCTCAAAATGATTTAAATTTACTTTCTTGGATGTCCATGGCAGTTTCGTTACAGATATCACGCATGTTTTCCCCCCCCAAATCTCTGGTCGAACAAATGTAATGTTTACTTTTCTGGTTTTGGGGCTACTGCACGCATACTAAGATTTCCCGCAAAACAAAAATGTCTCACTTCTGTTTCTGCAGCATCAGAACATCTTGCATACATGTTAAAACCCGTTCCGCCGTTCTGAGTAGTAGCAATTGTGTGCTGGTAGGAACACATGACAAGATTAAACAACAATAACAAAAACGCATGCACACTGGTGTCGTGTTTCGACATCATCCCCGAAGTGGGCATACAGGTACCTTAACGGTGGTGGGCAAACGGTTGCGTAAGCAAAATCTCACCATTGGTGGACCTCGGAGCTTTAGCCGAGGAACGAATAAAAGAATGATGAGAGCAGAAAATTCTTCTCTCTTCACCTCCGAAAACCAGTCTACAGCACACAACAGAATTTGAAATTTACCCCTTCGGGGTTTTTCCCCAGTCTAAATCATTTCTCTTTAGGCAGCAGAATGAAGATAATGTGTTGGATGTGGGTTTCAGAAAATAATCGTACATCTACCAAACAGTGTAGGAAAACTCCTTTATGCAGATGAGATTCGAGTGCCAGTCCTGCAGAGTACAATAGGCCCGTCTCCTCCGTTAGCAGTCCTCCTGTCTTCCTTCATGGTGTCTGTCTACCTTGTTGGTGTAGGCAAGGCTTTCTGGGATGGATCGTCCCAATTTGCATAACTTTGCACACTAATTTGCATACAGTCTTTGAAGAAGGAAATTCGGTAATAAGCCGAAAGGAAGAAGGGAACGCTGCAGGAAGTAATCAGTCGTGTGGCTGTGTTTGGATTAGTGTCTTCGTCTACACAGAGAACAAAAAAGCGGCTTAGGATGTTGTTTCAGTTTCTAGCGTCTTCTTTTTCTGTTTGAAAAGTGGATCTAGTGACAATTCAAAGGCCCTCGTTGAGCCTCAAAACAAAAGGAGTGAGTGGTCTGACTGTCTCTTTGATTGACTTCTTAATCAGTGGACTTTTCTCCTTAATCAGTGGACTTTATATTCGTTTAACTTGTGTATCCACTTGACCCCTCCCCCCCCCCTCCCCCGACATGTTATTATAATGTTCTGTGATTTATCTATTGCTTTATCTGGAGGCGTAAAAACATTTAGTTTATCAGATTTTTTTCATCCCTTGGCTAGAGCTAAGATTTTCGCGTATGCGACCATTTCTGCCCACCATGAAGGTATCCACATTTCAACTTCAGGATAACTTATCATAATCGTTGGCCATTCCTACATTACCGTTGAAGCCAACCTACTTTTCTGCAACATGACTGCAGAAGTCACTTTCCAGGGAAAATTTCACATCAAGATGATTTCGTGCCTTTAATACAGATTTATCTACAGTCAGCATGTTATGAAGAGCCATTCTCAAACATATAATTACTGCAGGACTTTATGCTGGTAGTTTAGTTGTGCTGTTTGAAGGCATTAGGAATATTCACGTTAATCTGATACTACTTCTCAGCTATGTGTATGAGATTTTTGAGTGAAAGACATGCATTGTACAAAATTTATCCACCCTCATTTCTTATCTCTTTTGTTTGTTTCTTTTCTCTCTTACGTGTGATTGGTTCACAGCGGCAACAGCCCATATTACAAATATCATCACTACAACACCCCCCAATAAGAACAACGACAACAACAACCAACACACCAACACCCCCCCCCCCCCCCCCCCCCCCCCCCCCCCATATTTTGTTGTCCAAGCCTTCCTCTTGGTTGTCATTTGAATTTAGTTGATTTTTTTTCCATATGCGCTTCACCCCATTTCTTGACCGTTATAAGGTGGAAGCACCGGAGAGAGAGAGAGCGAGAGAGAGGGAGAGAGAGAGAGAGAGAGAGGCTTGGGGTCAAAAGTGACAAAACAATAAGTCGTCAGGCTGACACCCAACACTTACCGACCTTCTTTCTCTCAAGTGCCGGAGGGAAACCTCGTGAGGTTGAATAAAACAGGCCCAACTCTCGACCCATATTGTGATGCTGCAATCGTCTTCTGCTAATCTGCAGTGGGAGTGCTGTGTCAGGCTCACGTCATTCATTGTCCTTTCAGACGTCTCCCTTTCTCCTTTTTGCTCATTTCTTTCTTCTCCATGTCTTTCATCTGTTTCCAGATTATTCTGTCAGATGGGTTAAGTGTTTTCAACAATCACTTCGAGGAGAGCAAGAAAATAGTGCAAAAAATTGCTTGCATCTTCATTTGTTTTGTTTTTGGTTATTTTGGTCGTTATTTTCAAACAGACGTAAACCCATTTAATCTTAAACACTCAAACACGCATGGATGTTTACACATATTTACTAAAAAATTAACACTGATAACCACCATCGCCAGACACACTCCAAATTTTCATACCACACATAATCTGGTGTCTATGTATTCAAGTGATATACTTTTTAGATGCATGCACGCGTGTACACACGCACACACACCTTGATAATTAGACTGCTTGCTGGCTTGTTGATGAGTAACTAACAAACTAGTTCACAAAGCTAAATAAGACAAGTCTTAAACTTTGACTCAAATTTTTCAACGAGGTACAGCCATTCTGCACACACAAAAATTGACAGCTCCTAAAGCAAGTTGAAGTGAATTCTTGCTTTGGAAGTGACTTGAAAACCGTAGGTCGTTTTGTGTTATGCATAGATCCTACAGGGAACAGTACAAGGAAGGAAACGAAGAGGCAGACAGAGAAAACAATGGGAAGACAACATCAGAGAGTGGACTGGTAGCCTTGAGTGGAACGATTTGCCACAGAAAGCAGAGAATCACTGGGAGTGGAGGAGGCTGGTTGCAAAATATTCATTGGTGTCACCATGGTCCATGAGACTATGGAACAGGTGAAGAAGATGGATTGAAAAAATTAGTGTGATAAGTTACCAAATAGTTTTATTGGACTGCTGTCAGCCTACTGACACTTTAAGTAAGCAGAGAGAAGAAAGACTTGATGTTAGTGGTATAAGTCAACGCTGAATCAGTAAGCTTCAATGACATAATGTGTACTGTATTGAGGGACAGAAAATGTATTTTCTGTGTGTGTGTGTGTGTGTGTGTGGTGTGTGTGTGTGTGTGTGTGTGTGTGTGTGTGTGTGTGTGTGTGTACGTGGTGTGTGTGTGTGGTGTGTGTGTGCTTGTGTGTGCCTGCACTATAAGAGAGGCACATAATTTCAGTTGATACTCAGGCACATCTCCCAAACTGATGAATCCTTCATAAGTCCGGGTCCCCACACTGACGATGATGGTTATATCTGGTGATTGTGGTTATCAGTGTTAATGTTTTAGTAAATATGTGTAAGCATCCACCCCTCAGTCTTCTGACTACTGCTGGAAGTCTGTTGTTTGTATTGGATTCCTGCCTGTGCCCCCACCACTGTCACAGTCCAGTGACCAAGTTACTGCTGTGCTGAACTCTCCACCTCTGTCTCTCTTGCTCGTCTTCTCTTTTCACGGTATGGGAACATTTTTCCTGAATGTGTCTAGCTAGCGTGATTTACATACTGATTTGCATGTGTTTATTGAGTTGTAAGAAATGCAATCATTGCCTGCTGGGTGGGTGTGTAGGAGCTCATGGCTTTGGTTGTTAATGCCCGATACTGTCTGCTATGCTTTAGTGGTGCTATCTCTTTTGAAAACTAACTCTTTCATTGTTGTCCCTGTGTGTGTGTGTGTGTGTGTGTGTGTGTGCGTGCGCGCTTGTGCACAAGTTCTCATATGAGTGTCTGCATGCATGTAAGCACATATGGTTCCTCTCACAGTACACACACAGGTATAGACGCACGCACACTCACTCACTCACTCTCACACACACCTATACACACACACACGCTTTCTCTCTCTGTCTCTCTCTCTCTGTCTCTGTCTCTCACACATATACATACAAAATTGAACTGTTAAAAATGCTGAAAGCACTATCGCCTAACATTGAACAAGAACGGTAGATACAAGCAAGTTTTACTGCCTATTACACGAGTGATGGCATCCACGTCTACACAAAAATATGAACTGCAAACAAAACATCCTCCTGTCTCTGACACAGACACACAACAGTGCCCCCATCCATATTCAGAAAGAAAGGGCAGCCCAGTCTTCCTGTCAGCTCGTGTGGCAATGTCCCCCTAAAAGCAGCTTCTGAAATGTCAATTGTTTGAGCAGAAAGAAGAGGGTAAATGAGTGACAGAGAATCGAAGGAGGCTAAGGAGGGATGGAGGGAAGGAGAGAGAGAGAGAGAGAGAGAGAGGAGAGAGAGAGAGAGAGAGAGAGAGAGAGAGAGAGAGAGAGAGAGAGAGGGACACACACACACGCGCGCGCACGCACAGACAGACCGACCAACAGACAGAAAGGCAGACAGGCAGGCACACACACATATGTTACCAATTGTATGACAGTACCTCCATGGGCATGCCTGGGGATTCTTTCAGTGTAAATAGCATTTTTACTTTCCGGAAACATTTGTGCTGGAAAATTCCCCTTTTCTATCACTCCTTTGTTTCTGCCCTTTTCATAGCCCCCTTCTCTCTTTCTCTCCATCCCCCGATCCCTCTCCCTCCCTCCCCGCTCTTGATTTTTCTGCCTATCCACCCCATTCTCCTGCCTTATATCTAGCGAATCTGAAATATCTTGTTGTGAACTTTTTAATGAGCTACCCTGAAATCGGAATGTGTCGGCTGAGGCCAGCAGGCAGACCTCCTGCAGAGTTACATGCAGAGGAGGAGACCAGACTCTGCGCATTCTAACGAATACAGCTATGCAAACATATGACAGTATTTTCTGTAAATACAGAAGCAAAATCGGAGGAAGTAAAGACATTTACTTATAGCAGCAATACGGCAGATCTGATATCTTGCAAAGTCTTTGCATTTATCTTTTTATTAAAAGTGTCAGAAGTAGACAAAGCATTGCAAAGTGGACAGAATAAGTTTTCCAGCGAGGAACTGGGATAACAGTTTTACTACAGTCAGTTGTCATAGCCTTTAAAAGATTTTCAAACCCTTTGCCCACAGGAACTGCAGGGTTAGAAAGGAAATGTTCACGTCGACCTGCTGAAGTGTTGTAAACTCAAACACAGGTATTGCAAGGCAAGAAGGCATGTTGTATGATCTAGTAAAAAGTATAAACCGTGCTACTGCTGTTATAGTTGTAGTAGAAGAGGAAGGAGGGAGAGAGAGAGAGAGAGAGAGAGAGAGAGAGAGAGAGAGAGAGAGAGAGAGAGAGAGAGAGAGAGAGTCATGAATCCAGGGCGTTAGACTGCCAGCAGAACGCTCTGACCACCAGGTTATCATGCCTCTGTCTGTCTGTCTGCCTCTCTAAGATGCCCAGTCCACAGCAAAAAGAAAAGACAGGAAAAAGGGCAGTAAAGGATCGAGTCAGGATGGAGGGTAAGGGTAGAAAGCATGACAAACAGGTAACCGCTGAATCAGGAGATAGATGGAGACAATTACACCGACCCCCCTGCCATCTTCCCTACCCCCTCTAGCAAAATATGAGAAGGCGGAGGTTGTGTGTGAACCCTGTTTGATTCTCTTCCTTATTGAGAGGGGTATTCCATAGAGGAGGTGTCCTGAGCATAGAGAGGCCGGTCTTTGGGTCTGCTGTGGTCATCATCCGGAAGGCAGAAATGGAAGTGAGGAAGTGAATGGGAGATTTCTGCATGTGAAACTCACTGCCCTTGGATGATTGTTACACGTCGTTTTCCTCGTCTCCTTATTCTCCGTTTTTGACGGTGCATCTTCAGCTTCTCGTATAGAAGTTTGTTGTGACATAAACAACAGAGGAAAACGATGCCCAACAATCAGCCAAGGGCAGTGAGTTTCTCGTGAGGAGATCTCGCGTCCACCTCAACAAAAGTCTCTTTCGGGAAAAAAAACTTTTTGACAAACCACTCCACGCATCATAGAGGTATCAGCTATCAGTGTGTCATTTCACTCCCAAAATGGATTCGCACCACAAGATTCATGCAAAATGCACCCTTTTTTTAACATGATAAACACGGGGTGCTTGGCTTCATTTAGGGTATGCTGCTTTTGTGAAACTTTGGAAAAAAAATCAAAGTGAGATATTACCACCAAAAACAGGGGGAAAACCCTACGACAATGCACACTCTTCGTCACAGTTTTCTGTGGTCTATCTTTCTTTATCTCGTTTTGTTTTGTTTGTTCCATTGATCAGCGTCAATGATATGCATGAGGAAAATCTATTTTTTCTTTGTCTTCAACTAAGTGTTTTTTTTAACCTCAGGTTTTCAATGGAATGCAGTCCATGTTGTCGCTTCTAGTTACAGTAAACACGAGACGTTTGGTGGAAAATATCACTAAAACCAGGATTTGTTGACTATAGACTGTTGCTGACATATGTACCACCATTTTGACTTAATCTAACAGGTTTTTATGATTGACAAACCCTTGTAGAAAGAGGTTTCGAGATGTCAATTTAGTGCATGGACTTACAAATAGCTCATGTATAAACCATGATGGTTATTCTCAGGCGAAGCAGTCAATCATGACAGTTCTTTAAAGTCAGTTGATGAATGGAAAAGAGTCCAACAATGCATGTAGTGATTACGAATACCCTCCATAATCAAGTAGGCACTTAGATACAGTAACATTACCTGCTTTGAAAGCAAACTCTTCTTGTAACTGCAATATGACGAAATGAAATGAATGAGGATACACAAAGCAGTTTCCTCGGACTGCCTATCTTAAAAGTAAAACTATGACCCCCTGCAGACACTGCTTAGTTTTGGCTCCTTTCTCCGGCTGTCGCTGAATCTTTTTGGCTAGTTAAATCACATTTATCCTTTTTTTATTGGGGGGGGGGGGGGGGGATAGCCTAGCGGCTAAAGGGTAGTGCTCGTGGTCTGACGGCCCGGGTTCGAGCCAGTAGCACTTATTTCTATGACTCAGTCCCCTTCATGCAGCAGGAACATTATTTGAGCATCAGAAAGTAACCCTGTACGGATGAAACAATGTAGGAAGACAATGCAGATGATGCACGGGCGTCAGTGCTAAAAAGTACAATAGGTCCGTCTTCACTGTTTGTATTCCTTTCATCTTCATTCATGGCGTCTGTCCGTCTGGTACTTAGAAAGTTTTTGGGGGATGAAGTCGAATCGTTTTGCGTATTGATTTGCATACAGTCTTTGGTGTAGCTAGTATGGTAGTCATCTGAGGAGGAGGTCAAGGAAACGACACGTCACAGGAACGAAACAACAGACGGTGACCCTTATGATTCATGTCGTCATCAAGACCTGAAAAAATACAAGTCGGAGTGGCTCAGATGGTTTCTGTTTCTGCCCGTTTGTATTCCCGTGTAAGTTGAAACTAAAAGCAATTCAAGGACAGGCTTTGGTTTCTCGAAGTAAAAAGATAGTGTTGTTGGGTTGTCTCCTTGATTCGTGTCTTATATTCTCTGTAGAATTTACGTTCGTTAAACTTTGTTTTCCTGAATCATTAATTTAATCCAGTATTTTCTCCTTACAACAAAATGCTATTGTAGTGTTTATTTGATTTATTTCTAATTGTATCCGTAAAATTTACAATCAATTTGGTTTATTCCATTGATCTATTGTTTCTTATACTTGAAGAAAAATTGCCCTACTTTAGCCTTTTCTGCAAAGGACTGCAGAAGCAAGAGTCCAGTTAAAATCTTAACATAAGGTGATCATGTGCTGACTAATATAAACTTGTTTTTAGCTACTTCCAGTGGCCCACTTTCTTAAATCCTGTTTTTCAAACTACGCTTTTCCCGAAAGTCGAATAGCGGCTACCTTAATTGTGGGCATACGAGTGCATATGTAAAATTTCACGTTGATAAGCCTCAGAGCTTTCACCGATGAAAAAAATCCCGTACACTTTGGTTAGGCATTTTAGTTTAGAGGTGTTACACAACATGAATTTTGTATTAAAATCTTTTTATTTTATTTTGGTGTCTTGCTGTGGCTGTGAGGCTTTTGATGGGAATGGATACATATACTAAGACACCATGCTTTCTTACTCTCTGTTCTTTTCTTTCTCCCAGCAGTGTGGCAGCCTGGTTTACGGCAGCAACAGCCAATATTGCAACCCACACAGTCTGTAGAAAGGCAGCATAAAATGGAAGCGCTCTCTTGGCTCTGTTACAGCACTAAAACAGCGATGCTTGCACAATAAGGCACGAGGATAGCCTGAAGTAATGTTTTATCATTATATGCTCCTCTGCCCCGAAAAATAAAAGCAATAGCTCTTGAGTGTAGGGAGAAATATAGTTCACCATCCTCTGGAAGTGGCAACTACAAACAAACAAAGGTAACAACGAAAAGCTGAGGATCATGCTTTGGTCTCCTTGCCTTCCATATGAGCATCAGTTTATTTCAAAAGAAATTTCTGGTATGGGTTAGATCACACTTTCTGGTCGTCATGACTTGGACACACACACACACACACACACACACACACACACACACCACACACACACACACACACACACAACACACACACACACACACACACACACTGGTATCACTTAAAGTGGAAAGACGTTAAAATTGAAGACTTACACACACCACACACACACACACACACACCACACACCACACACACTTGCTACTTTCATAGCTGTACATTATCATACTTATTGCCATGTTAAGGATAATAACAATCAGCAAAACAGCTCACAAACTAGCTTAAGATAATCACATACATCCACATAGTACTGTTTGCCACATAAGGAAGGCACAGCAGTCTCAAGACAACAGCGAGGGATGCTGAAGTAATCCCTGACTTGCAAGCCACTTGCCAACCCTGGGTCACTTGACAGTAAGGATAGGGTCAGTCAGTGTGGTTAGTTACCGAATACTCCTACCATCAGCCTATTGGTATTCATAGGGAATAGAATGGAAGAGAGACTTTCCATGTTAGTGACACGAGTCATGGCTACGGTTTTCATGCTTGCTGAAGGAATGGTAAATTGTCCTGGGAAAGAGAATGTTCCAAAGTGTGTGTATGTATGTGTGTGTGCGTGCGCGCGCGCGCGCGCGCGTGTGTGTGTGTGTTTGCAGGCAGTGCATGTTTACATTGATAAACGCATGTATGTTATTAATATGACATTCTTTACATAAAGAAATAAGACAAAAGCAGATAAAGTGAACAAACACTAGTACTGCCCAACAGTAAAGCGGTGTATGCTCTGGCCTGTAGCACCACAGCAGCCTTACATAGAAACATTTCATGGATACCTAAGGCAAGAAGAGCGTGAATGCAAATGATATAGTTGAGAAATGCTGGTTCCAAACAAGGGGAAGCCATTCGATCACAATACCAAATACCATACAATACCATCATATATACAATACCAGCTTTCTCTTCCTCTGCTCCTCTTATTTGAGTAAGTGACAGTCTAGGCTAGAATCCAGGTTTTTCAGCATGTATTGATGAATGTTCATTAGTGCTCGTTCTGTCCCATGTGCTTTACTTTGCTAATATGAGCTTTCTTGTTTTTCTTGCTCATAATTATTTTTTGAATATATTTTTTCCAGACTATGCTGTTGTTTTTGGACATAATGAGGTAGTCTTAAATCTAGCATGGCAAGAACTACAAACTATTCCAGCACTAATCTTTGTCTGCCTGTCTTTAAAATCTATCTTTCTGCCTACATTTCTGTCTACTACCTATCCATCTATTTAGCTTACTAACAAGCAACTGACTTACATACCTATACTTACCAAGTTAGGTAGCCATCTATCTGGCCATCAGTGTGTCTATCCATCTTCCGGTCTGTGGCCTATTAAACTATTTCCCACCCTGTTTATCTGTCTATACATTTGTCTGGGCTCTCTGATTAATGGCTTGGAGTTAGCGGGTGGAGACACTTCCCAAACTGTGATGAATCCTTCATAAATGTGGATCCCCACACAGAACGATAGTCAGACGGCCATTGTGTGGACCCCCCTCAGTCCTTTGACTATTGCTGGAAGTCTGTTGTTGTATTGGATTCCTGCCTGTGCCCCCAACACTGTCACAGTCCACTGACCAAGCTACTGCTGTGCTGAACTATCCGTCTCTGTCCGACTCTCTCGTCTTTTTTGCATGCCTCAGCAAACATTGAATGGATTGGTTCCGTTAGCGTGATTTGCATATTGATTTGCATATTGTCCTCGAGATGTAAGAAATGTTGTGATTGGTTCGTGGGTAGGTTGATGCCACGTGATGGCTCAGGCTATTAACACCAGAGACTGTCTGCTTTGCTACTTTATGTGAAAACTTAGTGTCTCAGTCTGTCTGTCTGTCTGTCTGTCTTCCTCTGATTTCTTTGTGTTTGTTTTCCATTTTTTATGATGGCATGGTGTGTCTGTGGTTTCTTCATTACCCTCGATAAAATATTTAAGTTTGAGTTTAAATTTTCTCTGTCTCTGTTTGTCTGTCTGTCTATGTCTTTCTCTCTCTTTCTCTCTCCTTCCACTCTTTGTCTGTGTCTGTCTGTCTGTGTTTCTCTGTCTCTCTCAGTACAGCAATTTATACCAAAAGTAACAGCACACACAAAGATAGATAGATAGATAGATAGATAGATAGAGAGAGAGAGAGAGAGAGAGAGAGAGAGAGAGAGAGAGAGAGAGAGAGAGAGAGAGAGAGAGAGAGAGAAGTTGCTTTTGGCGGCGAAACTGTCAGGCCTGGGCATGACCAACTCGTGAGAGTGATGCTGCTGAAGTCCTCATGAACACTGAGATGGAGTTTACTGACACCAAGACTGAGAACCGCTCTTCCATTTATCCTGTGTGATTACCAGTGTTAGAGAGAGAGGGAGGGGGAGAGAGAGAGAGAGAGACAGACAGACAGACAGACAGACAGAGAAAGAGAGAGATGCAGTTTTTGCATGAGGTAGAAAGAGAGGCCTTATCTCTGCTGTCATCTTAACTGAAAATCAGGATGGCTAAAGTTGTTTATACCATCTTCGATATTTTGTTCTGTTAACTCCCCTCTCCCTTAAATGTTAACATGGAATAAAATGATAGAAAAAAGCATCTTGCTTTAATAATGAAAACAGTTTGAAATGATGCCCTTGTGAATGAATGGTCAGACCAAATTGATTAACCAAATTCAACAGTATAACTTATCACACCCTTTTGTCCCTTAAAAAAGACAAAAGACATACAAAGAACAAGTGGCTTTCAAGGCTTTTACAAATCATGTCATACGTATATAGCAAATATTTCTTAGCGTTAGATAAAAGGTTTCGGCATTCGAGATCAGCTCTTTATTAATATCAGCTTAAGTGAAAAAGTATACGTGGAAACGCTGTTTTTCAAATGAAATATGACAAAACCATCACGATTTTGTCGCACTTCATGTAGAAGTACGTTTTAAGCTCGTGATCCCATTGAAATCTGACATTCTAAGTAGGTACAAGGAGGTTTTGCATATAGAAATTTGAGAAGCATTCTCAAAATCTCGTCCATAAAGTAAATAGTAATGGAATGCGAGGTCACAATATTGACATTCAATCCAAGGCATGCTAGCTTTGTAAAAAAATAAAAGATGCTTGCATGGTACACATCGTACACGCACGAACGCAACACACAACACACACACATAAACAAACAGCACGCTCATGCACGCACACACAGCACGCAGACACCTGCCGCATCTGCGCAGGAGAAACTCGAAATACATACCTCCCCCGCCTCCCTCCTCCCCCCCCCTTCCTCCTCGTCTCTGCCACGGCAGTAGAACAGTATAGCGCTTCGTGCACATTAAGAGAGAACAGGGAAAACTAATATTTTGATCTTTATAGGGTGAACCAGTGGCCCTGTCATTGATTGGTAAACCAGTGGCCCTGTCATTGATTGGTAAACCAGTGGCCCTGTCATTGATTGGTAAACCAGTGACCCTGTCATTGATAGTCAACCAGTGGCCCTGTCATTGATTGGTAAACCAGTGGCCCTGTCATTGATTGGTAAACCAGTGGCCCTGTCATTAATAGTCAACCAGTGGCCCTGTCATTAATAGTCAACCAGTGGCCCTGTCGTTAATAGTCAACCAGTGGCCCTGTCATTAATAGTCAACCAGTGGCCCTGCCGTTAATAGTCAACCAGTGGCCCTGTCATTAATAGTCAACCAGTGGCCCTGTCATTAATAGTCAACCAGTGGCCCTGCCATTAATAGTCAACCAGTGGCCCTGTCATTAATAGTCAACCAGTGGCCCTGTCATTAATAGTCAACCAGTGGCCCTGCCATTAATAGTCAACCAGTGGCCCTGTCATTAATAGTCAACCAGTGGCCCTGTCATTAATAGTCAACCAGTGGCCCTGCCGTTAATAGTCAACCAGTGGCCCTGTCATTAATAGTCAACCAGTGGCCCTGTCATTAATAGTCAACCAGTGGTCCTGTCATTAATAGTCAACCAGTGGCTCTATCGTTAATAGTCAAACCAGTGGCCCTGTCATTAATAGTCAACCAGTGGCCCTGTCATTAATAGTCAACCAGTGGCCCTGTCATTAATAGTCAACCAGTGGCTCTGTCGTTAATAGTCAAACCAGGGGCCCTGTCATTGATGGGTCAACCAGTGGCCCTGTCATTAATAGTCAACCAGTGGCCCTGTCAGTAAGTCAACCAGTGGCCCTGTCATTACTAGCCAACCAGTGGCCCTGTCATTAATAGTCAACCAGTGGCCCTGTCATTAATAGTCAAACCAGTGGCCCTGTCATTAATGGTGAACCAGTGGCCCTGTCATTAATAGCCAACCAGTGGGCCTGTCATTGATAGTAAACCAGTGGCCCTGTCATTGATAGATGAACCGGTGGACCTGTCATTGATGGGTGAACCGGTGGCCCTGTCATTGATGGATGAACCAGTGACCCTGTCATTGATGGATGAACCAGTGGCCCTGTCATTGATGGATGAACCGGTGACCCTGTCATTGATGGATGAACCAGTGGCCCTGTCATTGATGGATGAACCGGTAGCCCTGTCATTGATGGATGAACCAGTGGCCCTGTCATTGATGGATGAGCCAATGGCCCTGTCATTGATGGATGAACCAGTGGCCCTGTCATTGATGGATGAACCGGTGCCCTGTCATTAATAGTAAAACCAGTGGCCCTGGCATTGATGGATAAACAGGTGGCCCTGTCATTGATGGATGAACCGGTGGCCCTGTCATTGATGTTGAACCAGTGGCCCTGTCATTGATGGATGAACCGGTGGCCCTGTCATTGATGTTGAACCAGTGGCCCTGTCATTAATAGTCAACCAGTTGCCCTGTCATTGATGGATGAACCGGTGGCCCTGTCATTGATGGATGAACCGGTGGCCCTGTCATTGATGGATGAACCAATGGCCCTGTCATTGATGGATGAACCAGTGGCCCTGTCATTGATGGATGAACCGGTGGCCCTGTCATTAATAGTAAAACCAGTTGCCCTGTCATTGATGGATGAACCGGTGGCCCTGCCATTAATAGTAAAACCAGTTGCCCTGTCATTGATGGGTGAACCGGTGGCCCTATCATTAATAGTAAAACCAGTTGCCCTGTCATTGATGGGTGAACCGGTGGCCCTGTCATTAATAGTAAAACCAGTTGCCCTGTCATTGATGGGTGAACTGGTGGCCCTATTATTAATACGTAAACAAGTGGCCCTGTTATTAATGTGCAAATCAGTGGCCCTGTTATTAATGCGTAAAACAAGTGGCCCTGTTATTAATGTGTAAACCAGTGGCCCTGTTATTAATGCGTAAACAAGTGGCCCTGTTATTAATGTGTAAACCAGTGGCCCTGTTATAAATAGTTAAACCGGTGGCCCTGTTATCAATAGTTAAACCGGTGGCCCTGTTAGTAATGTGTAAACCAGTGGCCCTGTTATTAATGTGTGAACCGGTGGCCCTGTTATTAATGTGTAAGCCGGTGGCCCTGTTATCAATAGTTAAACCGGTGGCCCTGTTACCAATAGTTAAATCGGTGGCCCTGTTATAAATGTGTAAACAAGTGGCCCTGTTATTAATGTGTAAACCAGTGGCCCTGTTATAAATAGTTAAACCGGTGGCCCTGTTATTAATGTGAAAACCAGTGGCCCTGTCATTAATAGTCAAAACAGTGGCTCTGTTATTGATGAATGAACTAGGGGCCCTGTCATTGATGGATAGACCAGTGGGAAAGAGCGATACAGTGAAGGGAGGGGGAGTATTGTATCTTTGGACAATAATGTTTTTGTCGTGGACTTAAGTTTCGAAACTGGTTGTTAGCTCTGCGATATTTTAAGTATAGAAGAACTTCTTCAAATTCAATCAGCAGACACACTCCAAGAATGTTGTTGAGGAATACACAAGCAATTAACAGCTGGCCAATCTTTGAGCCTGAAGAAGGTTTTAAATAAACCGAAAATTTGTTCTGCCAAACACTTGGTGTTTACTTGTGCGATCTTAACAATTAAGATGTGTTAAGTTAAAGAAAAGGATATGTTTAATTGGTACACAACACCTGGAGCTTTATGCTTAGTGTATGGTCACCTTCCGCGCGTTAGGTTGCCGTCGTTAATATCGTGTTCTCCTTCGTGAAGCGGAAAACAAGTCTGAGTACTGCACTGAAGCCATAGCTGCAGTTTCTGGAGGCCATCAGACATTGCCTGGCCTTGCCTGCCTGCCTGCTTGCCTGCCTGCACTGATAGGTTTCCACCAGTACGCACATTTGCACAATCCCATTTCCAGCCAGATGGCTTTCCTACCTTGTGCAATGCCAGACTTGTTGTATAGGCCTGAGAGAAAATCAGTGCATTATTCGAATGTTCCGCATGTTTGGAGAATTGTAGCCGAAAACTACTGCGGAAAGCTCAGAACCGCGAGAAGTGGAAGATAGCGGTTGCGAAATCTGCAGTACTACCACAACGGTTTAACAGACTACGAGAGGGGTAAAGGTGAAGCCGAAATTTCCTAATAAACACACGAATCTGATAAATGTTCTGTGTTCATTTCACTGTCATGATTTTAAACGTACAGACGAACTTTCACAATCATTAACATTACTCATAATCACCCACGATAAAACATGGAGTGTGCTCAAACCTTCAATTTACAACTACAGGAAACTGTTATTATTTGCAGATGCAATGTAGGAGTTGCATATGATTATAATATAAAATAAAATCTCTTGATACAAGCGAAAGGAATAATACATATACACATTGATAAAGAAAACCTGAAATTAAGTCACAGCCACTGTAAAGGAGATAGTCTTTGATGCATAGACAATGGTGTATTTGATATGAAAGGGGAACTAAGTGCAGGTACAGGTCCTGAGACGCAGATAGTATTTTTGTGCATAGAAGGAAATGTAGTTTAGATAACTGAAGAAACGTCTTTACCTACTGTATCGATGTAAGATGCCAGTGATAAGTCTGCCTGTCTGCTGGTTGTGAAGAACAGACACATAAGGCTTGCGTGACGTATACATTTGGTTCCTGCCAAAAAACCCACAGCAGCAAACGAGCCTAGCCCGTCTTGGCAGTGTATTCTGAAGAAGAAAAAAATCATCATTTGAAAACAAGCGTTTACTGTTTAGATAAACAAAAGAAATACCCCCCCCCAAAACAACAACAAAAATAATGACTATAATGATAACTATGATAATAATAGTATTATTATTCAGGGAAGAAAGAAGAAAATAGATGTGGCAGTGTTGCTGAATTAAGGTCATTAACTAAACACAAACACACACGCGCGCAGAAGTAGGGAGGGAGGGAGAGAGAGAGAGAGAGAGAGAGAGAGAGAGAGAGAGAGAGAGAGAGAGAGAGAGAGAGAGAGAGAGAGACAGACAGACAGACAGACAGACAGACAGACAGACAGACAGAGACAGAGAGATAGAGAGAGGGAGAGAGAGAGAGAGACAATGACAAATAACAAAGATAAATTCTTTTATTTCGAGGATAATGAATAAGCACACATGTGCTTTTTTACATCCAGTCCCCGCCCGTTAGGGATACATCTTAATAATAATAACCCAATACTTATACAGTATCACAATAAAAACAAGGGGAAATGACCCTTTTTAAAACAGCTACCCCCCAACAACCCCCCCCCCCAAAAAAAAAAAAAACCAAGCAAATAAAAGAAAACCCTAAGAATACCCCACCCTCACCCCCACCCCCCAAAAAACCCTAACCAAAACAAACATACAAACAAAAGAGAAGGAAAAACCAAACCAACAAAAGATGATAAAAAAGAGAAAAACAGACAAACAACAACAAGAACAAGAACAACAACAGAGCCGAGAAAAATAACACAACCAAACTTAATAAGTCAAGAGAGAGAGAGACAGACAGACAGACAGAGAGAGAGAGAGAGAGAGAGTCATAGAGAGAAAGAAAGAGAGAGAGAGAGTCATAGAGAGAAAGAGAGAGACAGAGAGAGAGACAGAGAGAGGCTGAACATTCTCGATGACCCAGTGGTGAAAAACTGACAATAGTCAAAATGAGATCCTAGAGGGAACTGACACCCTCACGGAGCTCCGATGTCAATGCAGCTTCGGAGAATCAGAGACAAAAAACCAGTGCTAATGGAAGTAGGAACTGATCTTGCATCCTGATTCATGTTGGCTTGTTGTTGTTGTTGTTGTTGTTGTTGTTGTTGTTGTTGTTGTCGTGTTTCAATGCTAGCTAGCCATGCACGTCCACGAAGAAGGGAAACAGAGAACTTAGCAGGTAAAGAAAGACCGGTGGTTGTTGGACCAGGATGAAAGTAGGCGTACTGCTTTTTATGCCTCAGATTTCTTCACTGTTTCGGAGTCTACCTATTCATTCATTCATTCATTCATTCATTCATTCATTCATTCATTCATTCATTCATTCATTCATTCATTCCTTCCTTCCTTCCTTCCTTCCGTTCCTTCCTTCCTTCCTTCCTTCCTTCCTTCCTTCCTTCCTTCATCATTCATTCATTCATTCGCACGTGTATCAACTACAGTCATATCAGGGTTGGCACTGCTCCAAGGAAGAACAATGCCGATAGCAATCACAAAAAAAATTAAATGCTTGTTAATGAAGCGTGGGGTCGCTTGAAACGAAAGACAGATTACCAGTTATTTTATCCAAAATTATGGGTAAAAAACTGAGATATCAAGTTACTTGAAATTTAATACGAATTGCTCGATAATTTCTCTAAATCGTGTATAAAAACTTACTTAAATATAAAATTCCTTGAAATGAGAAGAAAAAAAAGAGGTGGACACTGAAACATCAAGTTACTTGAACAGAAAAACGGACTTTCGACTAATTTTCGTCAAATCACGGGGTTGGTTTTTATAATTAAAAAAAAAATATATATATTAATGATAATAATAATAATATATGGAATTTATAGAGCGCTATCTCTTGCAATTACAAATCAGAGCGCTTCCGTTCA
>CM054153.1:27523551-27526051 GCA_028751875.1 Rapana venosa | reverse complement strand
GCGTGCGCGCGTGCGCGCGAGAGAGAGAGCACTTACTTTTGTTAGAGTTGACAGGGTTGAGTATCAATGTGTGCAGGTAATGCCACCAAGAGAAATAACTGGTTTACCTCATGCAACATGCAGTATGTTAATGAAAAGATGCCTTTAAAAAAAAGAGAAAAAACCCGCTCTATCTCGCGAAAAGTACTGCACTTTCCAGTTGCAAGGGACACGAGAATTCTGTTCTTGATTAAGCTCCCTAGGTAAAAGTGGGTCGACCATTAAAGAAGAGAAAGCATGCTTGCACCGGCACGTGCATACACTTTTACGAAATTGTTCAACCTCCGAGATGCTCTCTACCTAGACCAAACTCCATCCTGTATAAATGGTACGCTCAAAACTAAGGGAAGCTTTTTAGTGAGCAATAGAAATGGTCTACTGAGCACGTACGTCACTCTGTCTGTCCATGACGTCTGTCTCTCCCTGCAAGTCAGGACTGCTTGGATGACAGCATTATTTGCATACTCATTTACATATCATCTTCCAGGTGTGTTCGGAAAGTACGTGCTTGTATTTTTTTTTTTTTTGGGGGGGGGGGGGGGGGGGGGGACTGGTGGGAGATGATGCCTGAAGCAGTTCATGGTCTGAAGTCTGGGGTTTTTTTGGGTGTGGATTAGCGTTGTTGTATCATGTGGGAACTTTAGTCCATCTGTGTGTGTGTGTGTGTGTGTGTGTGTGTGTGTGTGTGTGTGTGTGTGGTTCTGTTGTGGAACCACGGGGGACCTGACATTAGTTTAATTTGCTGGGTTTTTTTTATGATAACGATAAGAACAATAATGACAACAATAAGTACGATGATGACAATAATAGCAACAACAGCTGTAAAACAATAATTATTATAAGGACGATGATAACAGCAACGACAACAGCAGTAAACAGCATGAAAACAATAATAATAATAACGATGATAATGATGATAATCATAGTATAGTAATAACAATAATGATGTTGGTGATACTACTACTACTACTTCTGATAATAATGATGATAATAATAATAATAACGATGATGATGATGATAATCATAGTATAATAATAACAATAATGATGATGGTGATTCTACTACTACTACTATTACTGCTTCTGATAATAATGATAATAATAATAATGGCGATAACGGTAGATTACAGCCATCATCATCATCATCATCATCATCATCATCATCATCATCATCACCACCATCATCATCAAAACCAAGAGGACCAGTACCCATCCTACCCACAGTCAAAAACCTGTCCCCAGGCATGATAACAACTAGGTCCCCCCCCCCTCCCCTCGCACGCAGGAGGGAAGGATCTGAATCCCTCATCCACACCAGTGGCGGTTTCGGCACGTGCAGCAGTGATTTGCATATGGTCAGCGGAGTGTGAGAAGCGCGGGGATTGGCTGGGGAGGGCAATGGCGGGGAGGTCACCTCACAGGAAACTGTCTGCTTTGATTAGTGGGGCCACCTCACGCGGAAAGAAAAGCCACTTTGTCTGGTCCCTCTGTGTAGGTGAAGGGGGAGGGGGCTGTTGTGTGTGTGTGTGTGTGTGTTCAAATTCATTTAACGGCTTTTCAAAAGTTGTGATATTAGGCCGGAGAGAGTGTGTGTGTGGGGGGTGGTGTGTGTGTTGTGTGTGTGTGTGTGTGGTGTGTGTGTGGTCCTCTGTGTGTGTTGTTGTGTGTGTGTGTGTGTGTGTGTGTGTGTGTGTTGTGTGTGTGTGTGTGTGTGTTGGCTGTGTGTGTTTTCAGTGTGTGTTGGGGAGGGGGGGGGGGGCTGTCGTGTCTGTGTAAGTGTGTGTGTACATGTGTGTGTGAGGGGGGTCTGTCGTGGTGTGTGTGTGTGTGTGCTTCTCTGTGTGTGTTGTGTGTGTGTGTGTGTGTGTGTGTGTGTGTGTGTGTGTGTGTGTGTGTTGGTCACTGTGTGTGTGCGTGTTGGTTGTATGTGTGTTTTGGTTGTGTGTGTGTTTTGTGCGTGTGTGTGTGTGGGAGGGCTCTCTTGTGTGTGTATGTGTTTGTGGGGGCTGTCCTCTGTGCGTGTGTGTGCGTGTACGCGCGCGCTGTCCTCTGTGTGTATGTGTGTGTGTACACGTGCGCGCGCGCGTTGTCCTCTGTGTGTGTGTGAAACCTATACATCTTCTGAATGGTCAAAAGAAATACCATCTAGTACGATTTGCACGTCAGTTAACGATTTTCCGCCTCTTGAGCAGCACAAGAAAGCACTCTATGGAGATAGGGTACCCTCAGTGGTCCTGACCGACCAGCACAGCTGTTCCACCCCAGACTCCCTCCCATCCATCTGTCTTCATTCGCACTGCCAGTCTCTTCTGCGCCTCAGAACGACTCTCTGGAAAGGATGTTCTTTTTGTTTCCATCGCTTTTTGCATATTCATTTGAATAAAGCCGTTGAGGCGTGCGATTAGCTGATCTGGGGGAAGAAGACCCCCCACAAAAAAACACAAAACCCCCCCCCCAAAAAC
>CM054153.1:27506051-27518551 GCA_028751875.1 Rapana venosa | reverse complement strand
CAAAAAGAAAGACAATGACGGAAAAAAACACAAAAGGTTGAAGTGTTTGTCCTGACTGTCTGTCTGTCTGCATCTGAAGTTGAAGTTGAAGTTGTTAGTTATTGTTGCTTTCTTCTTGTTCTTGTTCTTGTTCTTGTTCTTCTTCTTCTTCTTCTTCGTCATCGTCATCGTCATCGTCGTCGTTGTTGAACGCTCAGCCAGCAACTGTTCTTTTCTGTCATATGAGCGACGCAGTGCACTGCCGTTAAGCGCCTGACAAGTCAGGCCCAGCGCATCCGACTTTAGCGTGGGAGATAATTGTTATATTTTAAGTCTTTCTGGAAAAAAAGGCAGGAGAATAAACCAAGAATACTGGCAGAATATAGACAAGAAGGAGGTGACAGGTATACAAGGAGCTAGGCAGAAACAAAGAGAGGGATAGAAAAGGGGAATTCCTTGCACAGAATTTACAGAAGTTGGGGATGACGCTTATACTTACAGCCCCCCCCCCCCTACCTTCCCCTGGGGGAGTTTTATTCTTATCCCCCCCCCCCTACCCAGTATGATATCTTCTTTATGCAGAGGCCTTACATAAAAGATTCATTCATTTCTTACTAATGTTGAGTTGCAAGAATCTTACAAAGAATCGATAGGGAGTTTTAAGTACACGCACATACACTACGCAGATAAAGAAAGCTCACTTGACAATTTTCATTTTTAAAATTTTGAATCTAAACGTGTCTCCAAGTGGAGAATATTACACATTTAGAAAGCTTCACTAATTTTGTAGGGTTTACTACAAACTATACCTAAATCGCTTTTTTTTTCTTTCCAGATTTTCTAATGCTCAAAACCTACTTGATACCCAAACTGAATTTGCTATGAGCTCATTGGAAAGTTTGGGACCAGACAGTCGAGTTTCATTCCCTGTATAGATGTAACTTGGAGTGTTGCTCCAATTACCTGACAAACACTGCAGGTGTCTGTATCTCTCGGGCTTGGTTGACGCCTAGATATATTATCACAGAAAACGTAGATAACAACCCTGTCAAGTAGTCTCATAACGCATACCTTCCATAGCAGCATCAGTACATCATCTTCGATCATCATACCCCCTCAAAAAAAAAGCAAACTGTCTCAGATTCGGTGCCTCCAGTTGCACCACTGAACACCTCCAAAGTGGCCCATCATTAATGCAGGGCCTCTCTGGCTGGTGGCCTCACAGCGGCCTGACATTGATGGGCTCCTTCTGACCCTGAAGATGCAACATAATGAGTTTGGGTATGGCTGGGGTGGTGGATAGATTGGGATGAGCGCAGTGGGACAAGTAGGACAGGAACGTCACATAAGATGAGGCAGCAAAGAAAACACAAAACCTCACAAACAAACAAGCAAACAAACAAACAAACACCCTCTGACTTGGTAGACTTGTGTGACACAGGAGGCAAATTGTGCTCCAGACCTCCAGACCAGGCAAACCAGGCCTAGGTTAAAGCCAGTCTTTACGAGCACCAGGACTGGTCATTGCGGTCAGCACTGAGATTTTATCCCCCTCTCTCTAATATCGACCCCGGGCAGTTAGGACGTCTGGGATTCCCATCAATCCAGCTATTAACGAAGTTTATGCCACAGGAAGTCCGCCAGGTAAATAATTTCCTGCTATTCTCCAGCTCTTTTAGTGTTTTTGTTGAGAAACTGAGGGAATCCTAACATTTTGAGAGAAGACGATGCGTTGCTCTGTGTATGTGTGTGTGTGTGTGTGTGTGTGTGTGTGTGTGTGTGTGTTTGTGTGTGTGTGTGTGATTAGCGTATCTCTCACGTTTTCATGTAATTTGTCTGGTTATAGATATGGAAGGTCTGCATTCATCATTTTCTTTCCTTGTGTCATTTTACGAGCTAGGAGACGGAGAATCTGTACCGCCAGCCAGTCCACACGACTGCTGATTAGTGGTTGTTTCACAGTGACGCATTATGGCATCTTGGCCATGCTGTGTGCGAGCATCTCTCCTACGAATCAGGGTAGAATACAGTGTTCATTTAGGAATCAGGTTAATATCGTATGAAAGACGCTTTCATACTGAGAAAAAAAATACTGTTTCATACAACAAAAAAATAAGTAACATTTTATTATGTCATAGGTAAGATACATGGTTATTATTTTCTTCAGCTTTTCACATCCGCTGACTGTTGTTAATCTGTTTGCTCTATTCTAGTATCAGACACAGATCCCTGAAGAGGAATGCGACTACCTTCATGGTGTGCAAAAAATCACGGTCGCATACGCAAAATTTCACTATTGGTGAACTTTGAAGCTTTAGCAGAGAAACAAAAACAAGAAAACCCACTCAGAGAAAAAAAAAGTCCATGTCAAGAATAACAAATGATAGGGCCTTCCAGTTAAGTAATTTTCAAAAAGGTAACAGTCTAAAACTTAATAGAAAAGACACCCCCCCCCCCTCCCCCAAATTACCACAACCAAGCCATGCTAACATATTTGCAACTGACCTCCACCAATCCAGAAAATGCACCTCCGGAGAGAGAGAGAAAGAGAGAGAGAGAGAGAGAGAGAGAGAGAGAGAGAGAGAGAGAGAGAGAGAGAGAGAGAGAGAGAGAGAGAGAGAGAGAGCACCTCATGTATTTGAAGCAACACACCTCATTTCCTTCATCATCATTACTGTTGTTTATCAATCAAACCTCGGAGACCAGCCGGCACTACTGTTCAGGCTTAGCCTAATGCAAGGTGTTGTGATGAGAACATTACTGGCGACTGAACCAAGCGATCCAGAAACCCATTCCAGAGATTACACCTTAACAGGGTGTCAAACGCCTTCCACAGTGGAGCAAACAGCGGGTTTCCCATCGAGCCCATTCTCTGACTTAATCCACTGCACTGAATACACCTAAAACATGGCCTAACCCAGGACCACCCCCCCCCCCCCAACAAACAAAAGCAGCGGTCTACCACAAAGCCCATTCCAGGTTTTCCATCGAACCCATTCTATGACTTAATCCATCGGACTGATTACACCGAAACATGGCCTTCCTTCCTGCCCCCCAGTTTCTACAGGTAGAGCCAAGAATAGTAGACCCACATTGTATGACTTTCCGATTCGGGAGGTCTTCAGGCGGTACGTTGACAAAGACGTAAACGCCTGTGTGGTAAAATCGACAGGGCATCTATCAAAGTTCCCTGCATCCGAACATTTTCTGCAGATGTGAGCTGAGAAATGGCTGCAAGATTTGAATGAAACAGCCTGGTCAAAAAAAGACATGATAAAAAAAAAGAGAGAGAAGGGTGCCTTGAAAAAAAATTCCTCGCTTTATGGCACCCGGCACAAACTAGGCTGATTTTTCTTTCCTGCCAGATTGTTAGTGCCAGGACTGGACATTTCTTTTTTCTATCAGTCTACCTTTGTGCTTAGTCTGTTTAGCGGTGTCGCTGGATCCATATCTTCCATTTCGTAAGAACAGTTTCCGTTTTCGTGGCTTTTTTCCTCCTCATCCTCCTGCTCCTCCTCCTGCTCTTCTTCTTCTTCTTCTTCTTCTTCTTCTTCTCTCTCTCTTCTCTCTCTCTCTCTCTCTCTCTCTCTCTCTCTCTCTCTCATCTCCTCTCTCTCTCTCTCTCTCTCTCTCTCTCTCTCTCGTGTGTGTGTGTGTGTGTGTGTGTGTGTGTGTGTGTGTGTGTGTGTGTGTGTGTGTGGTGTGTAAGAGAGAGAGAGAAAGAGAGAGAGAGAGAGAGAGAGAGAGAGAGAGAGGAGAGGAGCGAGAGAGAGAGAGAGAGAGAGAGAGAGAGGGGGATGTGCACCACAGCTTCAAACCATGCATGTTTGTATGCTCGTACATGAACTCTGTTAGCACCTTTAACAAAAGCCTTTCAATACCTTTGAAAAAAAGAAACAACCCCACACCAAGCTACAGAACACCAGAAAGAACTGCCTCACCCAATGCGTTAAGTCTCCCACACCATTAGAACAGCACTAGCCACAGAAAGCAGCCATTTGCTGGACAGGCTCTGAGCAGCAGAAGCAGCACACTAGACTAGTGCATGGAAAATGGTCAGAGGCTCTGAGACTAGAAAGCCAAGGAAGCTAGAGGGTTTGGGTTTGTTTATATATAAAAGTGGAGTTGTAATGCATTTTGGCTGCACAGCCACCGGACTTGCGGGGAAGAGGAGTAGTTTACTACCTAGTATTATGTGCTACAGACAACGGGTTGTTTTTTTTCTTCTCTGCGCCTGCTTCTTTGACTTTGCTCTCTCCCTTTGTGTCTATACAGTGCTATATGTCTATGTCTGTCTTTCTGTCTCGCTGTCTCCGTCTGTCTGTCTAATTGTGTCTGTCTGTCTCTGCCTGTCTATCTGTCTGTCTGTCTGTGTCTCTGTCTCTGTTTGTCTGTCTGTCTGTCTCTCTCTCGCTCGCTCTCTTCTCTTCTCTTCTCTTCTCTCTCAGTTGAATGGAGAAGAGGAAAATAACAAACTGGAAACGGCAGAAGCAAACAGTATTGTGAGTACAGGTCACAAAGAATAGTGTGAGGTCCCGTCGAAGACATAAATTGAATATAGGACAACTTCTGTATTACATATGCATAGCGTTATGAGCACAGCAGAAACTTTTGTTAAGGCAGGGGTAGACTTGGAAATTTCATGTTTATATTGTATTTCTAAGAGAAAGGATTTGGTTAGTGCACACCCCCCCCCCCCACACGCGCGCACACACACACACACACATTATTGGTTATCGTAATAATGTAGTTAGATATTATTGATTAATTTGTTTTTGTTCCTAGATAAATGGCTTGATGAAAAAAACGCAAACGCATTGCTTATTCAATGTACCATCTGGAAATAAAAAGTTGACTTGACTTGACTTGATTTGACTTGACTTCACACACACACACTCACTCACTCACCCGCTCTATCTCTCCCTCTCTCTCTCCCTCCCTTCTCTCCCCCCCTCTCTCTCTCCATCCTCTCCCCCCCCTCTTTGTCTCTCTGTCTGTCCTCTCTCTCTCTCTCTCTCTCTCTCTCTCTCTCTCTCTCTCTTCTCTCTCTCTCTCTCTCTCTCTCTCTCTCTCTCTATCTCTCTTCATCTAGAACAAATCAGAAGAAAGGAAAAACATCAAAGTGCGGTTTTTGTTGTTGTAAAAGTTGATAGAAAAGTTTCGAATCTTTATATTTGAAGTTGGACATCAGGAATGTAGTGCTCCCTTTTATTTCGTTCTTTTTTCTTTGAATTCGAGGATAATGGAATAAGCACTAGAGTGTGCTTTTTTACATTCAGTCCCCGTTTGTATGCAGTTTTGTAAATGTCACCCGTTCCCACCGGCATACAATGGCCTACTCTTCCGTAAAGCGGAACATGTTGTAACGTGTGCGCAAGATGTTCTGTGTGCGTTCGCACACTGGCTCTCGGTTATAGTCTCATCGGAGGACTTTGGGAGGGGGGGGGGGGGGGGTAGTGAAGTCGGCACTGATGTTAACTCCAGAGGAAAAATCCTCTTAAACGAGATTCGAACACGAGTCAACAGATTACGAGCGCAATGCCCATCACTCTAACCACCGGGCTACCCCGTTCCACCCCCCACCTCTTTTATTTTGAAGTGGACAAAACTAAAAGAAAGTTTGTTAGTAAACCCTGATACAATGACAAACAGGGACATAAAACTGCTGGATTTACAAGGCAACAAGTCCAGTTCGTGATTAATATTATGCTTAAAAATACTGGTCATGGCACATTATTTTGTGTGCATAAGCGAAACATATACTCGTCACATTCTCCTTTGATAAATGCTTCAGTTCAGCGCTCACGTTATGACATCGCTTTTGAGAAGGGGGGAAAAGCGTTTTTAGTGCATGCTATACCGAATTTATTTAAGAAAAATCCCGTCCCTTCTTCATCCCAGAGCGTATTTAATGTATACACAAATCTGATGGAGACTTTTTTTAAGTGGTTAAAAAAAAAAGCTTTTCTCTAAATCCGCCAAATAGCCTGTCAACTTTCCTGGAAGATAAACGAGGTTATGATTAGGCAGCACATCCAACGCAGAATAACAAAACAACAACAACAACGACAAAACAAAACAAAGACAAAAGCCACCAGGAAACGAAGAAAGAGGGTATCAATGTCGATATTGGACAAAGAAAGAAAGAAAGGGGGGAAATTCATATTTATTGCTGAAAGGGGATCAAGAAGCAGCAGAGGGTTTAAGAAGTATGCTGACACACGGTGAACAAAGTGCATGTGCACTGAGAGACAGAGAGGGGGAGAGGGAGGGAACTCGAACTCGAATATTTTAATGAGGGAGAGAGAGAGATCGAGAGAGAGATCAGAGAGAGAGAGAGAGAGAGAGAGAGAGAGAGAGAGAGAGAGAGAGAGAGAGAGAGAGAGAGAGAGAGAGAGATCAGATACGCACAGAGAGAGAGAGAGAGAGAGAGAGAGAGAGAGAGAGATCAGAGAGAGAGAGAGAGATGATAGGTAGAGATGGATAGATAGATAGGTAGATAGATAGATAGGGAGATAGATTGAGAGACAGGTATGTAGATGGTTAGAAAGAAAGATAGATAGGTGGATAGAGGTAAGTAGGTAGGTAGGTAGATAGATGGATAAATAGATAGGTGGATGGATGGATGGACAGACAGACAGACAGACAGACAGACAGACAGACGGACGGACGGGCAGACAGAGCTGTCAGAGAGAGGAAGGAAGGAGGCGGACAGAAACAGGGAAAGACAGAAGGAAGACTGATGACTGCTTATCTCCTCAGCTAATGAAAGGATTCCTTCTGTAATAGAGACGGGAGAAAGAAGCGCAATGTACACACACACACACCACACCACACACACACACACACACACACACACACACACACACAACACACGCACACACACACACACACACGCACGCACGCACCCCACACACACACACACACGCGCACACACACACACACAGACAAAATTTTTTTTTTTCCACAAATCTTCTCCTTTTAAGAAAAGAGAAAACGAGAAGTAAAATGCAACATGCTTTAGTGTACATCAATTTGAGCCAAAGAGATGATTATAACTGATGTTTGCTTGTTTTGTTGTTGTGTCAAATAAGTCTACTTGACTTAAATGGCAATAAAATATTCTGAATCTGAATCTGAATCTCACACACACACACACACACACACACACACACACACACACACACACGCACGCACGCACGCACGCACGCACGCACGCACGCACAAACACACACACGCGAGCGGACAGATAGAAGATTGCAACCAAACAAAAAAATCAAAACGACCACGTGTCACCTGAAAATACTCCTAGGAATATTGCACATGAAATTTGAAAGCTTTATTGAAAGCCGAAATAAAGTTGCTTTCTTTTAATACTTGAATTTTGTGACATAACTCTATTTCTCTATCGCTTAGGCTTTGTCATTCTGTTTGGTTGCTCGTCTCTCTGTCTGTATGCCCTTCCCCCCCTCCCTCTCATCTCTCTCCCTCCACCTCTCTCTCCCTCCCTCCCTCTCCTCTCTCTGTCTTTCTGTCTGTCTGTCTTTCTCTTTCGAATTTTTTTTCTGTTGTTTTTTACCCTCTTCATTTCCTTTCTTGATAAAATAATTTTTGTCTGTTCTTGCTGTTGTTGTTGTTGTTGTTGTTGTTGTTGTTGTTGTTGTTGTTGTTGTTGTTGTTGTTGTTGTTGTTGTTGTTGTTGTTTGCTTGCTTGCTTGCTTGCTTGCTTTGGTCATTAATTTCTAATGGAAGACGCACATCAACTGGTAAAATCCAAGAAAGGATGTTGTGATCTCTCTCTCTCTCCCTCTCCTCTCTCTCTTTCCCTCGCCTTCCCTCCCTCCCTCCCTCTCTATCCCCCCTTCCCTCCCTCCCTCCCATTCTCTTTCTCTGTGTCTCTGCCTGAGAATGTTTAGGTCTATGCATACCAGAGGTGGCTGAGTGCTTGGGGAAGCTGAGGGGTTGGGGGGGGGGGGTTCCTGCTTGTTGGTAGCGAACCTATGACTGTTCAACATTCATGGAAGAAAAACTTGCGTACAGAGGAGTCGTAATGCACCCTCTAATGCAGTATTTTGGGGTTTTTTGGTACTGTTTCGTTTGTACAGCTTAACTTTGTATACCTTTTTTTTCTGTCCGTTTCTTATCATAATTATGTTTTTCGGAAATCCTTTTAGGATTCTTGGACTTAAGTCAGAAAGTTTTTAGACTTTTCCAAATTATTCGGGAGTGGGGAGGGGGGGGGGGGGGGGGGGGGGAGGCGATGTATTTGTCAACTCTATTTTGTCGTTTAGGTGGAACGCAGAATTTCTGTTTATTCCTATGAGCGTAAATAAACTTCTCTTCGATGAAGGAGTAGTTCTCTGTTAGAATATAAATTCCATGTATTATTATTATTATTATTATTATTATCATCATCATCATCATCATCATCATCATCATCATCATCATCATCATCATCATCATCAGATATTAGCGATGGAAAATGTGAGTACCGCGAAAAAAGTGAAGAGAGAGAGAGGGTGTGTGTGTGTGAGGGGGGGGGGGGGGGGGAGTGAGTGTGTTTGTGTGTGTATGTGTGTGAAAGAGAGACAGAGACAGAAAGAGAAAGATGGAAAGTGAGAGAGAGTGAGGGAGGCAGGGAGAGATAGAGAATAGTGAGAGAGAGAGAACAATTTAGAGAGAGAGACACAGAGAGAGGCAGAGAGAGAGAGAGAATTTATTTTCAGAGAGTAAAACAATGTGTGTGGGATGACACCTTGCCATGTCGCAAGGCTGATTCCATAAACTGCACGTAAACTGAGGAAAAGACCCCCCCCCCCCCAAAAAAAAAAAACCACCCAAAAAACAACCAACAAAACAACAACCCCAAACAAACACACCCCCCCCCAAAAAAAAACAAAACAAAACCACCAAAAACCCACCCAACAACAACAAAAAACAAAAAGAACAACAACAACAACAACCAACAAAAAACAAAACAAAACCACTAACAAAAACCAAAAAACCAACACCAACCAAAAAAAACCCAACAGACAAATCAACAACAACAAGAAGAACAGCAACAACCCTAAACAACAGCAGAGGCCGACACTCGAAGCAATCATCATCATCATCGTCACAGACATGGACGCCATCACTACAAACAAGAGGTCAGGGCAATCCTCTATATCAAGACATTTGACAAAACACAAGATTGCGGGGGAAATGGGAAGCTTGTGATGCGTTTGTTGCCTGATCCTCAACATTTTCCCCCAAAAGTGTCAGCGGTTTGTTTACCAAGAGTTTGTTGTTGCAGACATAGAGGAGTAGCAAACCTGTGGTGACGATACACTTGTGTCTTGCAAGAATTCAGCTGATGCGAACATTATTTCGCTGGGGCAGATCTTAGAAAGCCCGGTAAAATGGAAAGGGAAAAAGTATATTGTATCGTTACACAGCTAGACGCGCACGCGCTGCCATAACATTTATTATCAATCACGGCATTAATGCATAACCTTTTATTAACTGTGGGTGCGTTGCTGTTGTTGTTGTTGTAACAAGGATTGTTATGTCCTTACAGAGGAATAGGCCGTCATGTGGGTACATGTTTTTGTTGTTGTTTTTACTCTTGTATGAAACGAAGGGCCAAAAGTCTTGTTAGAAGGGGGCTTCTTCTTTGAAGGTCTTCTGTTGTCCACTGTTTGTTCTTGTAAGACGGGAAAGGGCCGGATTACTTGTTAGAAAAATGAATGAATGGATCTTTTATTTAGTATATTTTCACAAAGGGGATAATTGGACAGGAAAATTATTTAAAAAATTTCAGAATGAAAGCAACAGTAACTCCCAACTCTGTTTTGAGATTACAAAAGTCTACCAACTGGTGATGCTATTATTATCATTTTTTTTGGTGATGTCAGTATCTGTGCTATGAAAACGTTCTTAGCATCATTGAATGTTTTGATGAAATACAACAAAATGTTCCTTATACTTAGTGAGTGACACTCAGAAAAAGAAATATCTCCAACTCACTGTGGTACACCTGTTATTTCTGCAATGGCTCCTGAGTACAAATTCACCCTCCTCTGTTATTTCTGCAATGGCTCCTGAGTACAGATTCACCCTCCCCTGTTATTTCTGCAATGGCTCCTGAGTACAAATTCACCCTTCCCTCCCCTGTTATTTCTGCAAGGACTTCTGAGTACAAATTCACCCTTCCCTCCCCTGTTATTTCTGCAAGGACTTCTGAGTACAAATTCACCCTCCCCTCAGCTGGCTAGCCCCTGTTCACTATGTCACAATTGTATACCGTCAGGCCATACACACAGCATTCTCTTCACTTTTGACAGAGACACGCTACAGCCAAATGGTCAAGACCGTTAGCCTTCAATGCCGTGGGCTCATGAAGTCGCGAGTTCGAATCTTTGTGGCGTCTTGTGAATTGGGGTGGGGATTTTTATGATCTCCCAGGTCAACAACTTCAAGGGCAGACTTGCCAGTGCGTTGATTCCCTTCGTGTACACACACATGCAGAATATCAAATAATTATGATCGTTAATGATCCCGTCATTCATGTCAGCGATTGGTGGGTTACAGAAACACGACCATACCTAGCTTGTAACCTGTACAATGAAATGGTAAAGGAAAGGAAGGTAAAGGAGTCCCATAACCTATAAGGTCGTAGGGGAGCGAGGCGTCAGAGACCTCACTTCACTAGGGCCAGCATATTGAGGGCGGCGCCCATCTCCTCTCCCTCGCTGCTTTACCTTCCCTGACCCTAAAGAGGGCAGGTACCCATTTACAGCTGGGTGAACTGGAGGAACTGTACTGAAGCCAAGTCGCGCAAACGGTCACCCATCCAACTGGTAACCACGCTCGACGCTGCTTAACTTGGCTGGGGGAAAGCGAGTGCTCCGACCACTGAGCTATCCCGTCCCCAATGAAATGGGCTGCTCTGAAATCCGAATGTGTCGGCTAAGGCCAGATGGCAGATCTCTTGCAAATTTACAAGAACAGAAGACCAGACACTGCGACCCCCACCCCCTCCCCAACCCCATCCTTAGAAAAGCAAAGGAGAGAGAGAGAGAGAGAGAGAGAGATAGAGAGAGAGAGAGAGAGAGAGAGAGAGAGCCTGTTTTTTTCACCTGACAACATATTATTATTAATATGCTCACATGACAGTCAGATAGAAATTACACTGCAGCATATACATAGCTTTTGCAGATATTTTATTTTCATGAATTGAGTCTCAATCTGTAGATTAAAGGCACTATGTTCAGACTACATGAAAGAATGACATTTCCTAAATATTTGATAGACACAGATATTTTAAAATAACAATGAACAAATTTCGTGAGCTGATAATCTTAAAATTACATAAAACAGAGCAGGAAGAGTTCAGTGCACCCTGCTTTTCAACTCAGTCATACACTTCATTCAAGTACAATCCACGATGCCAGAGGAACCGGCAAAAATCAACAGTAATCCCCTTGAATGGATACTATGAATCGATGAATGAGTTTCAAAAACACTGTCATGTCTAATTTTGTTCTTACTTTGTTGAAAGAGTTTACAAAACAAGAGTTAAAATCAACAAATGACAGCAAACTATAATTATGAGAGAACTTCTTCGTGTTCTCTAAATCCTCTAATATAGCATCCAATTTTACTAGGAGAAAGCTTGGTCGCAGAAGTCCTGCTGTCTAGTGTCTTGTAAGAAATTAAAAGCTAGGCCATGGGAGGCGGGATAGCCTAGTGGTTAGAGCGTTTAACTTGTCATCTGACGGCCAGGGTTCGAGGTGGGTTCCCAGTTAACATCAGTACTGATTCTACTCCCCCAAGAAGTCTTTCGGGTGAGGCTGAACTGAGGTCCCGTGAGCGAACACACTCAGAACATCTTGCGTACACGTTAAAGCCCATTCTGCTTTTCACGAGAGTAGACCATTTCGTTGCCTGTAAGAACAGATCCTGAAATTCAAAAACACATGCACACACTGGTGTCGTGTTGAGGAGTTTTGGGGGACTAGGCTTAGAGCCGGTGATAAACGCAGATCTTGACTCAACAGCAATAACAACAACAGCAACAAAAACAACAACAACATCCAGGTCATCGAGTAACAGAAAAAAATAACATCAATGAAACACGAAGTGAAAGGAAAAAACCGAAAACATATTAAGCAAAGTTTTCACTAAAAAACGAAAGAAAAAAGCAAACTTAAGAAATGGAGACATTCCAAACCTGGCTTGAAGCTTAATGAAATAATAAAAAAAAGAGCTGAAATCCCATAAGGAATACAGTTTTTAGTTTGAAAATGGTAATTCCCCTGATTCCAAACATCAGACAACACGAACTGAAAGGATTCGCTGATCATGCAGGGGGGTGGGGGTGGGGGGGGTTGGGGGTGGAAGGGGGACGGAAGGGGGACGGGAGAGAGAGAGAGAGAGAGAGAGAGAGAGGCATGGAGTGCATGCAGGCATGTTTGTGTGCTAGTGCAAAAATGCATACGTCTTACACAGAAACCTTTCAATAATCTCAGTAGAGAGAG
>CM054153.1:27458551-27496051 GCA_028751875.1 Rapana venosa | reverse complement strand
AAAAATTTATATGTTAGGAAGTTTTTACGTCGTATTTTGTTACGTGTTCACGTTATTGCTATTCAGGGCAAAGATTCGATGAAGAAAAGTAGGCCAGTGCTTAAGCGTAACCCTTTAGAATAAATATCATAATCGTCGCCATCATCATCATCATCATCATCATCATCATCATCATCATCATCTCTCTTATACACGCACGCACGCACGCACGCACGCACGCACGCACGCACGCACGCACGAACACATTTTATGTTAGAAGTTTTTACGTCGTATTTTGTTACGTGTTCACGTTATTGCTATTCAGGGCAAAGCTTCGATGAAGAAAAGTAGGCCAGTGCTTAAGCGTAACTCCTGAGAATAAATATCATAATCGTCGCCATCATCATCATCATATCATCATCATCATCATCATCATCTCATCACACCATCGTAGACACGACACGACGCACGACGCACAACACATATTAAGTTTACGTCGTATCTTGTCACGTGTCACGTTATGCTATCGCAAGTTCGAAAAAAATATATGTTAGGTAAGTTTTTAACGTCGTACTATTTGCTACGTGTTCACGTATAATTCTTATCAGCAACAGCTTCGATGAAGAAAAGTAGGCCAGCATGCTTAAGCACCTAGAAAATATATTCATAACGTTCGATCATTTCTATCTTCATCTTATCTGCATCATTCAGGGCAAGCTCGTTTAACACACACGGCGGCAGCGCAACCAACACAACAACGCAGCACACACATCATCATCACATCACACACACACTCCAACACACCCCACACGCGCGCTACAACACCACACAACAACACACTCACACACACACACACCATCATCTCACACTCCTACTACACACACTACACACACACACACACTCTCTCTCTCTCTCTCCTCTCCACCACCCTCATCTCTTCTCTACCACTCACTACATCACACTCACTCTCTCTCTCTTCTCTCTCTCTCCACACTCTCTCTCTCCTCTCTCACTCTACACCCTCAACCCGCACACACACACACACACATCCTCTCTCTCCTCTCTCCTCCCCACCCCACCTCCCCCCTCTCTCTCTCCCCTCTCTCGCCCTCTCTAATCACAAATGATAACAGTACACTTTCCAAGAAAAGGGCTTAAATTAATCCAAAGTCACACTTCGTTAATCAAACATCCCTGTCGCTGGTGGCAAATTTAGGGTGAGGGGTAGCGTGTTTCTTGTGTGTGTGTGTGTGTGTGTGTGTGTGTGTGTGTGTGTGTGTGTGTGTGTGTGTGTGGTGTGTGTGTGTGAGTGTGTGTGTGTGTGTGTGTGTGTGTGAGTGTATGTGTTACAGCTCACATGATCTCTAACAGAGAGAGATATACTCTGACCGAACTGTTTTTGAGAGTTCCCTATTACTACATCTCAATTCTTGTACAGCCAGGTACTGAATCGAAAAAATCTTCTGTAAATAGCTTTTGACATTGCAGTGTTGTCTCTTGCAGCTTTCCTTAAGTTACTTTTTTTTCAATCCTGTAATTTATTTAAGTCTCTAAATACGATCAACAGGGGACTGTGTATTGACAACATATGCATTCTTTTATTTTAGGCTGTCTTGAAAATGCAATGCACGTTAGAATCAAAGACCTCTTTCTCATGCAGTTTTATACTAACGTATAATAATAATTTAAAAAATGGAATTTATATAACCCTATATTAAGCATTCAACCTACTCTTACACAACAACCAACAATGATTAACAGTTTTAACAAATTCAAACACACACACACACATACATACTCACTTGTCACTGCTGACTACTTCACTTTATCCTGCGTCTTTGGATTCCCCATTGTATCCATTCCTTGCTGCCACTATGGAGTCCTGCATAAGAATGTCCAGGCTTCTGTCAGTATTTGATTAACTCATCTTCTGGAAAAATGTGATAGAACATTTTTCTGTCATTTGCTTCTGTCTTCTGCCTTTTCTATCCTTTATTGTCTCTTCGTGATTGCTGCTGTCTGAGTGTTTGTTTGTATTTGTTTATATGTTTCCTACGTTTCTGATTTTTGGATGCTTTTACTTGTGTAATATGTTGTGGCAGTTGGAGATTAAGGTTTCATATTATACATTTTTCCTTACGGGTTTTTCAAGGTTTTTAGAATGACTTTCTGTCTTTTGTGTATATAGGTTTCTGTTTATGAAAACTTTTCACAGAGATATATTTGCTTATATGCTTGGAGTACTTTGTGATGGGTGCGTATACTTCTTTGTTTTAAAATCAGGCATGAGCTTTCGTTTTAGTCCATACGTGATAGGTAATGGTGTGTTTGCAAGTACTAGAGGTATGATCTGTGGTTGATTAAACTGTTTCCATAGAATGTACTTTATTATTTTTTTAAAAAATCCTTTACGTATTTATGGACTCTTTAAGTAACTGATCTCCAGCTCGAATACGTTGTCTATTGGGTCTTGACAATTGGTGTTCTGATTTGTTATCAAAGTTTTTGCCCTTTGACATGATTGCTGTCATAACGAAGCCCTCTCAGTTGGCTTGACTATTCAGAGCAACAGACGTAACAACAGCAATCATCATTATTATCATCATGATGGTGTCTGTATAATGTATGAGAGGTTGTACGAGAAATCCTTTTCAACTTTTTAAAAAACCCAACTGTTTCTCTCCTTCTTTTCTCCCCCAAACAAACAAATGGAATAAACAATATCCCCCCCCTCTATAAAAGCAAAACAAAATAGAATCTAACCTTTATTATAAAGAGCATATGTCAGATTATAAAGTTTTAAAAAAGCAAATCATATTTGGGTTCTTTGTTTTTCTTTCGCAAGTTGAAACAGTTGAGAGGGGGAAAAACACAACTGTGTCCCATAAAGCTGCAACCAGGCCCCCAAAAATTCCACAACAAAAAGAAACGACACCATACACCTAAACATCACTTTAGAACCAGTATAAAGCAAGTAATGATGAAACTGTATATCAGCTGGGGATAGCAAACATGCACATGTTCGTGCCTGTATGTGAAGAAGCAAATGGCCGAACTGAGTGTGTGTGTGTGAGAGAGAGAGAGAGAGAGAGAGAGAGAGAGAGAGGAGAGAGAGAGAGAGAGAGAGAGAGAGAGGGGAGAGAGGGAGAGAGAGCAAGGAGGGGGAGAGAGAGGAGGGGGAAGAGAGGGGGAGATGGAGAGATAATGACAATGACAAAAGATTTTATTGTGTTAGGTTTTTCAACCCATTCACAAACGGGTAGTTGGAGGAGGGGGCCGAAATAGAAAGTTACAGCAACAAAATTAAACACTGTACAATATCAACGATTCCTGAAACTAATGAGAGAGACAGAGACAGACAGAAAGACACAGAGAGACAGAGACAGAAAGAGAGAACAAATAATTTATTCCCGGAAAAACGGGCAAGAAATCCCAGATCAGTAACACACGGACAGCAGTGCTGCAGCTGACTGTGAGTGCAGGCATCCGGCAGAAAACCACTGCAGCGCAGCATGTGGTGAATGAGCACAAGAAGAAGAAGAGAAGAGCCGGGGGGGCCATCTGAGTGCAAAAAGGGCCCGGGCCCATTGGGCAAAGGGAAAATGAGGGCTGCATGGAAGAATGCAATTTCCTTTGGGAACACTAAAACTAAACACCCCAACCTTCGTTCTTATCTGATTTTTGGGACCCGTTGCCGTTTTTCGAACGCGCGGTTTGGGGGGGGGGGTGGGGAAGGGGGGTCTCTTTTTCCAGTCCCCCTCTCCCTTTCTCTCTCTTTCTTTCTCCCTCCCCCTTCTCTTCTCTCTTTTTCCCTCTCCCCTCTCTCCCTCCCCTTCTCTTTTTCTCCTTTTCTCATCTCTCTCTCTCTCTCCCCTCCCTCCCCCTCCCCCCCTTTCTCTCCCCCCTCCCTCCCTCTCTTGTCTTGTCTCCTCTTGTCTCTCTTATTACTGTTTTGCGTAGGGGTTTTTTTTTTTTGGGAAGCAGGTGCAAAGAAGCTCTGAGCTTATCCTTTACTCCAATAAACAGTTCTCTCTCTTTCTCCTCTCACACATTTTTTTTTCAAGGTAAATTTTTCAAATTTGAAAAATTGATTTTTGCTTCTTCCATGATGTGATTTGTTTTCTGTCCCCATGTCCCCGCTTTCAAAATCAGTACAGTGGATAAGATAAGTCCTTAGATTCAACCCCAAAATTTTGTCTCGTCTGAGTTAAGGAAAACCGTATGTGTAAAGTAAACAGTGGACAATAGAGTGAGAATTAGGAGTGCAACATTAAACACGGATGACATGAGGATAGGGGAAAATTCAAAAAAATGCACAAAACTGGTATTTTCCCCCTCCCTATGGCGGGGCCTTCCACATTCTATTCTGAAATATTCTAAAGACAGCGCTGACGACTTTTATCCCATCCTCCCCCCGATTATCAGCACAAAACCACGAGAAAAAAAAAAAAGGGTTTTTAGTAACGCGGATCCCCACTCCTCTTTTCAAGTCATGACCTTCAAACCGTAGTTCTGAGGAATGGCAGGAGGGGAAGCCAGCTGGCGCGGAAAAAGAGCAGCCCTGGGATGAACACGAACACTGGCCTTACTTTATGCCATCCACTTTTGCCGTTTAAATCGAAGATGCCCCAAGTGAAGCAGAAAATGGAAAATGTTCTCTGACGTATGCTGTTTGTTGCTCCCTTCTTTTAAGAGAAAAGGAAAAATTTTTAGAATTCTTTTAAGCGATATAGTATATTTCTTGGTTTTGTTGTTGTTGTATACTGCCAATCTTTTGGACGCAAGATATTGAAAGACTGTCATTAGTTTTTTTAGTTTTTTATTGTTTTAATGTTTTGTTTCTTTCTCGCCCCTTTGGGCTAGGTTTCCGGGGTTTTACCAAGTGACATTTTTGCGTATTCGACCCTTTTGCCCACCATTTAAAGGTAATCCATTCTTATTTAAAGGGATAGTTAACAAACACCATTTTTCGTGCATTTCTTTTTTACAGATCTTATTCGTCACCCTTTTCTTTCCAGCACGGTTGGCCTACTCACGAAAGGGCAGAAGGGGTTTTTTACGTGGGCAAGACTTTTGGGCGGGGCTTTTGCACAGGGGGCCGGGGTTTTATGGTTTTCTTCAGGGGACCTTCGGGGATGGGGGAGTTAATCCTGGGGTTAGCTCCGCGGGGAAAACTCCCTCGAACGAATGCCTCAGTAGCAGCTTGGACCTGGGCCGTCAGGACATCAGGAGCTCCAAGCTCTAAGCACCAAGCTGTCCAGCCCCTAGCTCGCTTTAAGCTTTATAAGTTATGATTGATATACTTTAGCTGCCCCGTTTATGCCTCTTTGCTCAAAGGATATGTCACCTCTGTTGAGAACTCTATATATCTTTTCCGAATTCACACGTAGAACTCCGTCCGTCACTTAAAACGTAGACTTTGATACTTTTAATGAGTAATACTGTTTGAAAAAGTTTTTCTGTTTTTTGTTCATCTAGATATGATTTTAATATAATAAATTTTTGGTGTTGAAACGAGCAGCAAACCAGTGTTTTATCTGGGGAAAACAGGAGATGTGCATGACTCATAACTTTGATGTGAGTTTGAAAAACCAACAAATAAGCAAACGAAACAATGCAAAAAAAGCAAAAAAAAATGCTGATCGTCAGTGGTAGCCACAAACGTTTAATAATAATACATGGAATTTGTACAGCGCTATATCTTGCAAAAAAACACCCAAATCAAAGCGCTTTCACCCAACCTTGAATATAAAATCCATACTGCAAATAAAAGAAGTATGAAACTTTTCTCAACTCGGGAATTTCTTTAGCATCATTCTTTTATTTTTTTTAAATTGGAGAAGGATGTGGGGGACAAAGGAAAATCAATGCTTTATCCCATAAACACTATCTCTCTACCGTGGCCAGATACCACCCCCACAGTAAAGATAAGCAACCCAATGAACCAAACCCTCCTATCAAGCACACCGTCGTCGCCAAATCCCTCACGCCCGCCCACCAGCATCGTTGGTCGGGCTTTACATCTGCAGCTCCCCACAAACTTTACAGCCCTGTCAGCTGATGAATGGCTGGAGTTGTAATCTGCTCAGCAGACATCTGACCCCGCGAAAAGCTTGTGATCAAGACCATCAGACGAGCCAACGAGCCGCATCCCCGCGCCACTTTTAACGAAAAGATGACCGGCCGTTACCGTCAGTCTTGAAATGTGATACCGCTGCGCCATCGATCACCAGCGATAGAAATGTCTGGCACACCCGCCGGTCCAGCAATAAACTGATTTGATCTGCAGCAAGTCTGGGAAGTCTGCACCTTCCCTTCTCTTGGACTGCTCGCTTCTGGGTCTTGTTGTTAAACAGCAAGTTACTGTGACAGAGTTTCTGTAACGACAGGACATTGCTGTAGCGTGTTGCATGTGGCATGGAGCATAGGGCATAGCACGGCTCGTGGCGTGAGGCAGTGAAGCTACTCTCCACTGTCGTCTCTTCAGCCAGTTTCTGGTCTCTGGCCGGCGTTTCTTAGGGGGGATATATGTTTCCACCTCTGGAGCCATTCTTTTTTGATGATGCTAATTTCTGTTTATGACCTGATGGGGTGTGACTGCAGGCTTCGTCGCCATTTTTTTTCCATGAGGAACACGAGTTTGTAATGTCTTAACATACAGGACTTTCGGTGAAGTGGAGTCGGCACTGATGTTAACTCCTCGTGAAAAAATCCCCTTGAACGGGCGTATCTGTGGTGGCTCGAACCCGGGCTCAAACCTAGGCCGTCAGATCGCGAGCGCAAAGTTCTAACCACCAGTCTGTCCCGCCCCTAAACGGCAGGCCTAGGCATACGCTGTGAGATTGTAGGACGAATCCTCACTTTTCTTCCCCCGGGCGCCACTGAGGCTCAAACTAATGTCTTCAAGACTTTTAGATTAGAAATAAAACGGTGTTATCCAGTAAGCAAGCAAGTAAATAGCTAACCCGTGTCTTCTAATTTACTTTTGTCTGCATAGGTGTCTCCTGATGTTTCACTTTCACAAATAACTGATACAAAAACGTACTGTTATCACAAGAAGCTGGATATGTGCTTACAAAGTAACACCAAGAAGGAGGGGATCTTCGCGGGCAACTGTGTATCGGCAGATTTCATAGTGAAACTTTATTGTTCTCTTTGTTTCATTTTATTGCTGTTCTTCATGCTTTCTGTCTCTACTTTACGCCCAGTTTTTAGCAAATTCAAACAAATGAATAGATAAAATGCATAACAAACATGAAACATTACTGAATATTGATAAATCCTGATTTAGCTCTGCTTCATCTCTAAAAGTCTGAATGAAATATCCCCCCTCCACCCAAAAAAACAAATCAGTAAAATCGTTCATATAATACTCACACGCACACGCTTAACCATTTATACAGACACAAACATATTTGCGCGCGCGTAGAGATTTTGTGAACACGAGACGTGACCGCCTCTATGGCTTGATAAAAATTCGCCTCACCTTAGGGATATTGATTAATTGAGAATGATGGAGAATTCAAATGTTCAATTCAGAGAGAGGTAGAGAGATAGCAAGAGAGAGAGAGAGAGAGAGAGAGAGAGAGAGAGAGAGAGAGAGAGAGAGAGAGAGAGAGAGAGAGAGAGAGAGAGAGAGAGAGAGAGATTGCATTATTTTGCGCAGACTATGTCCAAATGACTGTCATGCATAGTTGAGTAAAATGGTAACGATGAAACAAAAAGACAACAGATGTGACTAGATATTCTCCACTAGCTTGCTCAGACCCGAGGGCTTAACCTATTCATACCCAATAGGAGATAAGTAAGCTAGCTATACACCGCTGCCCGTCACTCAAATTTCGAGGCGTCTGGACCATCAATTTGAAGATGATGCTTGCTATTCACCTACACTGAGATCTTCAAGACATCTTTTGAAACGCCCTGACTTTGGAGTATATTGCAGCTGTGAAATTGGCCGGAGACAGGAATGACTGGGAAAAAAGAGAAGAAACATCCCAGTTGGAGTAAAACCCCCTGAAAAAAGGCTATGAATGAGACATAACGATCTTAAAACGTACTAGTGGTGACCGATCAATGGAAACTATCGTCATTATGTACTGCGGAATCTGAACACCCGTCCTATGACAAGTGCCCGGTTTTTACATCTCAAAGTATTATTGTTGAAGAAAGATGAAGTCTAGACAACGTAATAGCACTGTCAGAAGAGAAAGGGGATGGCGGGTTTCAGAGATGTGCCACGTGGTTGTTTCACTTCTAGATCGACAGAGTGAGCAAAATTTACATATATACTAGCAAAGCAAAAAACACACAAAAAACAAAAACAAAACCCGAACAACAGAAAATCAAACAACCCCTCTTCCCATCCCCCAAAACCCCAGCAATCTTATTGTTTGCCTTACTTGTTCTTATGCTTGTGATACAGTTAATTCGTATTGTACATTAAAGTGATTACTTGCCATCTTTTTCTTCTCCAGAATTTATATTTCTTGGTTTCACTATACATAAATTACTGTAAAATGCAAGTTGTAAGAGCAAAAAGAGAGACGCAAACGCAATTTTATTTCACGAGGGTAATAGATTAAGTTACAAAGACCTTTTTGCATCCAGCCCTCAGAGAGAAGAGAGAGAGAGAGAGAGAGAGAGAGAGAAGAGAGAGAGAGAGAGAGAGAGAGAGAGAGAGAGAGAGAGAGAGAGAGAGAGATCAAGGCCAGGCAAGGCACAACTCTTTATTATTCCGGGGATTACAGATAAGCATCGACCTGCTTCTCATATTCAGTCCCTACCTTATAAGGAACTGATGTAAAAAATATAAAAAAGTATGCACGTAAACATAAGGTTATAACCAAGAGTAAAACTATGTACAATGTTTTCACCACAGTGGACGCGAATCATACATTTTTCAAAGAACATCCTTATATTGGAAGATAAATCAGAGACTTCAGAAACTTTTCCCTGTAAGATAGTATGAGGGAGGGAGGGAGGGAGAGAGAGAGAGAGAGAGAGAGAGAGAGAGAGAGAGAGAGAGAGAGAGAGAGAGAGACAGACAGACAGACAGACAGACAGACAGAGAGAGAGAGACAAGAGAGAAGAGAGATAGACAGACAAATAGAGACATTTAGATAGTTGTGACTGACAGTCATCAGAGCAAAAGGAAAAATAATCTGTGCCTAGTACTATAAGTACTTGAAAATTCCTGTCAAGGTACACAGCAATGTAATTTATGTATGAGACTGAAACATAGACAGAGGGAGACAGAGGGACACACACACACACACACACACACACACACACACACACACACACACACACACACACACACACACACACACACACACACAAAACACACACACACATAAACACACACACACACTTAGAGAAAAAGACTGATCGATACAGAGAGAGAGAGAGAGAGAGAGAGAGAGAGAGAGAGAGAGAGAGAGAGAGAGAGAGAGAGAGAGAGGATGAAATGAAGGGGAGGAGGAAGGGAAAGAGATAGAGGGAGGAAACACACACACACACACACACACACACACACACACACACAACACACACACACACACACACACACACCACACACACACACACACACCACACACACACACCTAATATCACTTAGAGTGAACAGATGTTAAATTGAAGACAACACACACACACACAGAGAGCGGACACTGAAGCGCATATGACTAACTCTCTGCCCTTCATGTTTCCCCAATATTGACTCTACCCGATTTAGACAGTGATGTAGGGGGGGACACTTATAACTATCAAGAGAATAAACCAGAATCAGAAAGGGATTTTTGCCCAGACTAACTACCATCAAAGTCCCAACAAGAACACTCCTTTTCTCGGCAGTACTAACAGTTTTGGGCAGGTTAACGTGTGACAAACTACAGTCACTAGAAGAGAGAAGCTGGTCGCCGAAGAACCCTAGGAATACTCCCGTCTCTATCGATTCCAATAAAGTTCAGACACTAAAGTTACTGGTAAATCCTCAAAGTCCACAGACCAAGACATGTTCATTTTGGTGCACTTTCTCAAGGGACTAGGCACCCTGATTTGTTCTCCAAATGCAGACGACAGCCGTGAAACTGTTCCGAGTTCAGTGACAAGTCCCCCACCCCCCATGGACACACCACACGACTGCTGCAGTCAGCATGGGTCTCTTCAGCTGAACTGGTAACTGATCCCGTCACTGAGATGACTGTGTCTCCTTGCTCACAGCCACTCCCCTGGGTTCTCTCTCCCCCTCTACCCATTCCTTGGGCAAGTCTATGGACATGTCCAGCCAGGGATGGACGTATTGACCAGTGTGGGACACGGCGGGCCCATTACCTGCATTTTGTGGGCGTGAGCGGTAATGAAATACACCCACCAAGTTTTAGGGAAAAAAATCGGTGTTCCTTTGCCTTTTATCCACTACCACCACTGTCCTCTGCCCCAATTACCATCATCTCCCTCTTCTAATCTATACATACAAAAATTGCCCTCCTTCTTTTCTGCCCCACCTACACACACACACGCGCACGCACGCATAGACGAGCGCGCGCGCACGCACACACACACACACACATAATTATACACACACACACACACACACAAACACACACACACACACGAGAGCTCCAAAGGGGAAAGAAGCGGAGGAGGACAGAAAGGGACTGTCATTAGCAGCAAACACACAAACAGCAGCTGCCCTGTGGCTACCATCGCCTTGCCTTAGCCTAACGAGAACTCTTCACAACTTTCATGTGAATACAGTTTGGGTCGTAGAAAAAGGGAGAGATGTAGAGGGGGTGGAAGAGGAGGATGATTGGGGGGGGGGGGGTGGAGTGAGGAGAGGACAGAGGAGAGGAGAGGTGAGGGGGACTGGGGGGGGTGTGTTTCCTCTTCTGGCTTCCTGGTTCATTCAAATGTTCGTGGCTATGAAAAACATGTCAGTGTAGATGTGGCGTGGCAGCCTGCAGCACATGAATGTGGGTTGCTGATGGGTAGGTGTGATGGATGGTAAGAGTGGCCTGTGATGTAAGGCGTTCAGCAGTGACAGCCCTGGCATTCTTGTCAACGGCTTACATGCTGGCATGCAAGATTTCTCTGTAGGCTATGCCCTTTCCTCCCGTCCCTCTCTCTCCCATCCCCGCTGTTTTCCCCTCTTGCACTGTTGGATGAGTTCTCGTGCACTTTACAGTATTTCCCACAAAGGCCTTTCCTGCAGATTGTGTTTGCTAACCTGGAGTTATGAGCTGTTTATTTCAATGTCTTGACCTGAAAGCAGTTCTCATGTCTTGCTAAGGTATCCATTGTACTCTTCTGGAGAAAAAAAAAGTATATCCCTGTTGGTCGATTCGTGTTCAGTCAGCATTCCTGTTTTACATCAGTCCGCGTTACTTGCTGTGTTCTGTTATACCCCATCCTCCACATTCGTAAATGTCAAAAAGCCATCGTATTTTCTAGGGAAGACGTTTCTGTCAATACCTATGTTTCTAGTTGCTGTGTCGATTTCAGAACGGTCACTAGGTTAAAAACTCGGAACTCTCAAAATAAAACCTGTCCATAAATTACAAACTGCCAACTGCAGTCCACATTGTAATTTAGTTCAAATCAAGGTTGCTTAAAACTGCAGCCACGGGGCTACCATTATATCACGAAAAAAAAGTAAAATCTAGGAGCTGTGTTTACTGGTGTCTTTGCCTATGTCAGAAACAGTACACCTGTCTTTCCTTAGTCAAAAAGCAGTAATGACTATTATGAGGAAAATACACCAGCGTCTGTCATGTTAAACAGAATGCAAACTGCTGAACATGTGCCTTGGTATAGTTTTTAGGGTTAGTTTACACAGCGTACATTGTGTGTGCGAGTGCCGACTCCACTCCCCCAAAAGTCTTTCAAATGAGACTATAAACGCATGCATAACATCACACATTAAAACCCGTTCTTCCTTTCGGAGAGCAGGCCATCGCATGTCGGTAGGAATGGATGACCATTTACAAAAAAAGCATGCACACTGGTGTCATGTGTAGACATCATCGCCCAACTCGGAATGTAGCTGCCTTCATGGGGGGAAAACGGTTGCACACACACACACACACACACACACACACACACACACACACACACACACACACACACACACACACACACACACACACATATATATATATATATATATATATATATATATATATATATATATATATATATATAATATATATATATATCTCCCCATTAGCGAACCTCGGAGCTTTAGCCGAGAAACGAAAAGAAAAAAAAAACCCCAACCCCACATCCAACCCGAGCCACTCATAACTCAACGTGATCGTGAACCATAAGAATGCATGATAATGTGATCTCAAAATTGCCCGTGCCCATTTTTTATAGTGTGATCACTTCTGAGACTTTCTTCCACAAATGTTTGACGTGAACTTCAGAACATTGCTTTCCTATTTCCTATGTATTGTGTTGTGCGAGATATTGCGTTTTTAGTATATACACATTTTCAACACAAAATGTCCACATGCGCATACTTAAGTACACAGGCACACACGTACGCATACTTGCAAACTCAGACACACAGGAATGCAGATTCAAGATTTTATTTCAAGAAAACCCGCAAGGGGTACATGAAATTTAACAAAACCACAACTTGCAATGTCGGTGTGTGAAAAATACTCACAACACAAATTCATTTTAAAATGAAGAGCACAAATTGCACACACAAGCACACAAAGAGAGCGAGCGAGCGAGCGAGCGAGAGAGAGAGAGAGAGAGAGAGAGAGTGAGTCATTCTCATATTTTCAAAGTTGATTGCCTCTCTTTCAGTTTGTCTGCCCCCTTCTTCTCTTTGTCTGTCTGTCTGTCTCTCTCTGTCTGTCTCTCTCTCTGTCCTCTCATCTCCTCTCCCCTCCCTTCCTCTCCTGCTCTTCTTTCCTCTTCTCATCTCCTCTCTCTTCTATGCTCCTCTTTTCTCCCCATTTCTGGTTTGCAAAAGGCAAAGCCTAGCACAATTCGAGGTTATTTGCCCCAAATCCGCTCTATTGCACGAAGTGCCATCAACGAACATCCCGTGCATATCCTTCCTCATAATGCATCCCCTCCTCTGCCGTGTTTGCCTCCAGCCAGCATGAAAAGCTGAGACTGCATCGTAACGCTTCTCTACAGATTAATAAGCGTGTGTGGAGAGTATGCCGAAGTCGGATGCGCTGGGCCTGCCTTGTCAGGCGCTTAACGGCAGCGTGACGCATTTTCGCTCATATTATAGCAGACAACAATAGTTGCTGTCTGATTGTTCAACGAAGCAGAATATCCTCTTGTTCATCTGTAGTCTCTAGGGGTAGGGAAAACAGGCGTGTTTACATGAGGAGCTGGTTTGTGTGTTGGTAAATTGTCCAAAAACCCCCACCAAAAATCGCTATGATCGCGTGGGAAAAAATCTGGTTATCTTTCTTTACTGTTTTAATTTTTTCAATGCTGAGTCAGTGTGAGAGAAATAGTTCATTCACCACAACATAGGGCAGTGCAGCAGATTATTGAACACTTGCCTGAACTAATGCTTACGGTGACGAAGGTGATAGCAAGTCTCCTAAAGTCCAACTCTGGTTTTGACCAGTGCATTATCTAAGCGATGGTAAAGCCTTTGTCTGATATCTGTGATGTTTCTGCTTCCTGTTCTTGTCCATCATTGGTTTTTAAGCAGAACAACGCTCTCTCTCTCTCTCTCTCTCTCTCTCTCTCTCTCTCTCTCTCTCTCTCTCTCTCTCTCTCTCTCTCTCTCTCTCTCTCTCTATCTATCTATCTATCTAATCTATCTATCTATCTATCTCTTTGCCTCTCTGTGTCTGTCTTCGTGTCTCTCTGTCTCTGTCTTTCTTCCCCTCTCTCCCTCTCGCTCTCTCTTTCCTCACCCGTGCGTGTATATATGTATATTTGCATGCATATGAGCTTGTCTATGGAGACACACACACGCCTGTGGATGCAACCATACGCATACATACACGCTAGATGCATGTGCGTGCGTGTGCACGAGCGCGCATTGCATGCGTATTAAACTTTTATTTCTTTCAAAACAAAGTATACCTTAGCCCATCCAAAGATGGCACAAATGAATAGCGTTCCTTACTCCCCCACCCCCACCCCCATACTCTCTATAGATAAAAAGAAAGAAAGGAAACGAAAAAACCAACACCCCAAACTGTCATTAGCAACACACGACTATACGTATCACCTGCGCTCACACAAACACACAGTTCCTTCCCCTTTGGCTACATTGCCAGAACTCTTGAGAGAACTCTCTCTCTGAGAGAGAGAGAGAGAGAGAGAGAGAGAGAGAGAGAGAGAGAGAGAGAGAGAGACAGAGAGACAGAGAGAGAGAGAAACTCTTGAGGCTAGGGAGCTGTGTGTGTGTGTGTGTGTGTGTGTGTGTGTGTGTGGTGTGTGTGTGTGTGTGTGTGTGTGTGTGTGGAGAGAGAGAGAGAGAGAGAGAGAGAGAGAGAGAGAGAGAGAGAGAGAAGACTCTTGAGAGAGTTGTGTGTGTGTGTGGAGTGAGAGAAAAATGAGAGAGGGATGGTAGGTAGGAGGAGAGAGAGAGAGAGAGAGAGAGAGAGAGAGAGAGAGAGAGAGAGAGAGAGAGAGAGAGAGAGAGAACCAGAACTCATCACAACTCTGATAAAATCATGGATGCGGCTTGGGTGAGGGACTGAACGGAGAGAAAGGGGGGGATCTGTCTGTCTGTCTCTGTGTCTCTCTGTCTGTCTCTGCTTGTCTCTTTGTGTGTCTCTCTCTCTTTCTCTGTCTGTCTCTCTCTCTGTCTGTCCCTGTCTGTCTCTGTCTCTATCTGTCTTTCTCCATCTGTCTCTGTCTCTCTGCCTCTGCTGTCTCTGTCTTTCTCTGTCTCTCTCTGTCCATGTCTTTCTCTGTCCTTTCTCTTTCCCTTCGGATGAGACTATAAACCGAGGTCCCGTGCGCGAGCGCACGTAGAACATCTTGCGTACACGTTAAAACCCGTTCCGCTTTTCCGAAGAGTAGGCCATTGTATGCCGGTGGGAACGGATGACAAAATATATAAAACTGCGTACACACGGGGACTGGATGTAAAAAAAGCACATGAATGCTTATTCCATTATCCTAAAAATAACAAAATCTCTCTCTCTCTCTCTCCATTTTCTCTCTCTCTCTCTCTCCATTTTCTCTCTCTCTCTCTCTCTCTCTCTCTCTCTCTCTCTCTCTCTCTCTCTCTCTCTCTCTCTCTCCACTCTCTGTCTCTGGCTCCCTCTTTCTCTCTCTCTCTCTCTCTCTCTCTCTCTCTCTCCTTCTCTCTCTCTCTCCATCCCCCATCTCTCTCTCTCTCTCTCCATCTCTCTCTCTCTCTCTCTCTCTCTCTTCATTTTCTCTCTCTGTCTCTGTCTTCCTCTTTCTCTCTCCATTCTCTCTCTCTCCCTCTCTCTCACCCTCTCTCTGTCCCCTATCTCTCTCTCCCTCCCTTCCCCTTCCTCTCTCTCCCCTCCTCTCTCTCTCTCTCTTCATCCCTCTCCCCCCCTCTCTCTCCCCACACACTCTCTCTCCCCACTCTCTCTCTCTCTCACTCACTCACTCTCTCTCTGTATCTCTCTCCCTCAGCTCTCTCTCCCTGTCTTTTCCTGGTTTCCTGGTTCTTTCAGGTTTTCACCGTTATGGAGGAAGTGTAATGTCACAGGGGTGGCTGCTCTGTGGAAGTCTGCTCAGCGAAACCAACCTGTGTTGCCCATGGCTAGGTCTAATGGTGTAAGAGAGAGAGAGGAGAGAGAGAGAGAGAGAGGAGAGAGAGGGGGGAGAGAAAGAGAGAGAGAGAGAGAGAGAGGGGAGGGGAGAGAGAAGAGAGAGGAGAGAGAGAGAGAGAGAGAGAGAGAGAGAGAGAGAGAGAGAGAGAGAGAGAGAGCGTGGCCTGTCGTGTGAGGTGTTTGACATCAACATGCTTGTCATTTCTTGTGCAAGGCTTTTATGCTGTGTGCATAAAGGAAGACGCAATGGCGTGCAATCTCTCTCTCCATCTTGTATCTGTGTGTGTGTGTCTGTCTGTGAGTGTGTGTGTGTGTATCTGTCTGTGTGTCTGTCTCTGTGTCTCTCTGTGGCGACTGGATGTAAAAAGAAAGCACATGGCTGCTTATTCATTATCCTCGAAATAAAAGAATTCGATTTGATTTAAAAGAATTTGACCTCTCTCCCTCTCTCTCTCTCTCCCTCCCTCCCTCCCTCTCTTAATAAAAACGAAATTTGTTCGTGTCAAGTCAGTGCTTTGATCTGTTTGCTTACTTGTTTACCACATTCAAACCAAAGATTTCAAGTCAAAAGCGATCGTTTTTCAAATGTCAGCTGTATAACAACAAGTGTAATGTCGAAGAGAATATCCTATCTTCTTTTCATTGTGGAGTCTTCTGAGTGCTTTCCGACAGTCGGCTCCTGGAGCTGCCACGCGTTTCCTATCGTTACCGTGTATCGTCTGTTGGCTGTGACAGCTGTAAATGTGCAGAGTTCTGAATGTAATACACTTTTCTGATCGTAATCTGATGACACATCCAAACTTCACGTAACTCGACGTGATCGCACTCGATGGAAAGGTTTCGTGGACAAGTGACACTTTTTGGGCTGTTTCTTCAGTTGATGTTTGGTGTGGGCTTCAGTAAACCGTTTTCCCGGCTGTCAGCGACAAAAGCTTCATTGCGCCAGATATTGCGAACTGGTTTATGCACATTGTCACACAAAACGCGCTTTCCCATGCATTTTTGTTGTTGTTGTCTTCGATTTTACGTCTGTTCACTCTCAGTGATATTAGACGAGAAAAAAATATATTTATACAAGGGGTGTATGCATTTTTGTACGCACGGACGTATGTTTGTGTGTGCATTTACATGTATGTACATACGATCGTTCGCAAGCACGCACGCACACACACACACACATACACACACGCACGCACGCACGCACGCACGCACGCACGCACGCACGCACACACACACACACACACACACACACGCACTTCACTCTCCACGTTCTCAAAGACGTGTCTCCTTATACGTGACCTGAGTGTTGTACGTCATATGGGAGTTACCGAAGTCGGTGAAGGATTTGCGTCTTTCTGAAATTTGGTAAATCCATATTTAATTTTTCTCTTGGTATTGACGTGTTAAAAAAATATGTCCGAGATAATAAACAGACATCCTGGCCTACCATTGCTATTATGTGGGGGTTTTAATGCCTGTACACCAGGTCCCAGTGATATGGACAACAATGACGAGAACTGATATGCCCAGTCAATGCAAGAACTGGAGGATGAACTGACTGATGTTCCACAAGCTGTACGCAAATCAAAAGATTCTACTGCACCATAAACTTATTGAACTATGCTGGAACTTTGGTGTGGTAATAGACTTGGAGAAATGTTTCCGTTTTTGTGTATAGTAATATACGGATTGTTTGATTAATGACTGGTACCTTTGTGTTTGTAAAATATATACGCTAACGTTTGTTTCAAAACTCTCAGTTGAAGCATTTTTCGAGCGTAACTCATGGCACAACGGAGCAAAATTGGAAAAACAACAACAATAACAATAAAACAAACAAAAATTCCCACATATCTCTTCAGAAGCATTGTCAGTATTGTTCTTAATGTGAATATAAATATAGTGTGAGAGAAAAAAAGACGAAAATACGTTTCATTTTATTGCCATCATTGTCCAAAACTAGGTTATAGAAAGAAAGGTAAGACAAAGCGAATGCGGTCTTAAAAGTAGGGCGAGACAAAGCAAAAGAAAGATGTTCCCTTTTTTGTACCCAGCTTGCTTGAAGAGCAGGCCTTTTTGTAAGCTGGAGAGAAGATGGTGAAATGTCTGTTCCGAAAGAAAGAATGGAGCACCGAAAAATGATGTTCTTTTGTGGCTCGTTTTCATAATGGCCTTCGTTTGTTTCTTGAGGTCTTTGTCTTCGTGGGACCACGCCATCTCTCTCTCTCCCAACCTCTCTCTCTCCCACCCCCCCTCTCTCTCCCCACCACTCCCTCAAAACAAACAAACAAACAAACACTCCCATGCTCTGCTTATCCTATCACCCATAAAAAACGATTTTGATTCGAAGATTTTGACCCTCCCCCCTTCTGCGCCCACACACACACACACATGCGCACGACTGTGTGTGCATGCGTGCGTGCGTGCGTGCGTGCGTGTGTGTGTGTGTGTGTGTGTGTGTATGCGTGTATGTTTCTGTGTGTGTGTGTGTTAGGGGGTAGTTCTTTTTTAGTATGTGCGTTCCCATGCTATTTATTGTGGTTAGGTTGTTTTGTTGGTTTTTTTGTTGTTGGGGGGGGGGGGGGGGGGGGATGTGCAAGGGGCGAGGGGGTGAGGAGGGGGTGGGGGGAGGGAGTGGGGAGGGGGTGTGAGGGAGTAGGGAGGGGGGCGAGGGCTATTCCTCACTGCTGGGGTGTTCAGGATTAAAAAAGCAAACATTGACCACATAGCAGTGATGTATAGGCTATTGGTTTTTACTTCAAACAACTCACTTTTTGGAGCATTCCTGAGTTTCACTCATTTCCGAGGCAAAAACGTATTTTCAGGTTAGGGCGGGCAAGTCTGGTCTATCCTTTGATATAATTATGTCTGAGTAATTTTCAGGTTAATGCTAGCAAGTCTGGTCTGTTGTTTGGTATAATTATGTCCGAGGAAGCCCAGGCAAGGCAAAACTTGACATACGTTTTCATTATAAAAATAAAAGTAAATCAAATTTTTCAGTAGCAGCCTCTCAGAAATGACACACACACACACACACACACTGAGGGAGAGTGGATGGAAGAGTGGGTGAGAGAGAGAGAGAGGGGGAGAGAGAGAGAGAGAGGAGAGAGAGAGAGAGAGAGAGAGAGAGAGAGAGAGTGTGTGTGTGTGTGTGTGTGTGTGTGTGTGTGTGTGTGTGGTGTGTGTGTGTGTGTGCGCGCGCGCGCGCGCCTAACAATCTACAGTGTCGTATATCCTTCACAGAAATCTTGGTAGCTGACAGTGTAATCTTCCCTGCATTAACTTCGGGAGGTTTATTTTTATGCAGCCACTGAATCCATTCCTACATCCTTATCATAAATAAAAGGTTTAGCTGAATCCCTGTTGTTTTGTTTGTATCTGTTTATATCTATCTAAGCTTGATATTGTAGTGCTGGATGGGTTTGTGGTCAAAAATGCATTGCGTGGTATTGCACAATGTTTCGCACTGATGTGCAATGCTGGCACAGGTATGGGAGGTTGTTAACTTCTGCCGAGCTGACCTTTTCTTCAACGAAAACATGGATAGAAGGGTAACGTGCGTGCGAAACGTTATGTGCGCGTTTACACAGGAGACGTCAGCTTATATCGTCTTTCTCCATAAGGCGATGGGTACATTTATTTTTATTTGTCTTATTTTATTCATTCATTTATTTTATGCCTTCTTTTATTTCGAGGATAATGGAATAAAGAACTCATGTGCTTTATTTTTTATTTATTTATTTATCTTTTTTACATTAACCTCTGGTGCGTTATTAAACCGAGGTTTTGTTATCGTTGCGCCTGAATAGCCCAACAGAACCCACCCGACACACGGAGCGTTGATGGTGAAGCCCCGGCCAGTTTATGATCAGACATAACAAGCAGCCGACCTTGGTCATTCTGTGTGGCTTTGTGCCGCGTTAAGTATGGCATGCATCGCTCTAATCTCCCTCCCCAACTCTGCATCGTGGTTTTTTTCCCCACGTGTATTTTTTTCACTGCTGTCGACTTAATGTATGCAACAGAAAACTTTTTTGCCTTGTAAAAGACAGAAGGCTAACGTTTCTTTTTTCCAAAGCGAAGTGGGTTTTGTTTGTTTGTCATTTCTCGGCTAGAGCTGTGAGGTTCATCGGTGGTGAGATTTTGCATCTGCGACTTTTTAACCCATTATTAAGGTAGCCGCATTCCGACTTCGGGGATGATGGTGTGTAAACACGACATCAGAGTGCAAACAGTTGTTTTTTAAATGTATAGATTTCTTGTCATCCGTTCTTACCAGCACCATTGACCTACTCTTCTGAAAGAAAGAACGGGTTTTAATGTGTGCGCAAACTGTTCTGCGTGCGTTTACACACGGGGTATCGGTTTACAGCCTCATCTGAAGGACTTTTGGGGAGCGGAATCAGTCCTCACCACACCTCCCCTATTCCGTAGTCCCTTGGACCGTGGGGGCACCAATGAAGACTTTGAACCAGCTTCCTCCACTCCCCGGGTCCTCTGCTTTCCGTAGCAATTCGTTCCACTCATATCAAGGCCAGTCCACTCTCTGACGTTGTCTTCCCATCGTTTTCTCTGTCTGTCTCTTCTTCTTCTCCCTCCTTGTACTGTTTGTTCCCTGTAGGACAGTCTTGGCCAGCCCAGATGTTCTGTGGGACATGCCCGAACCACTTTAGTTTGCGTCTTTTCACTGAAGTCAGGAGCTCTGTATGTGGTCTCAATGGAAAAATCCTCTCGAGCAGGCGTCTCGGTGGTGGCTCCAACAGGCTCCCAAATCGCGAGCGCAAAGCTCTAACCGCCAGGCTATCCTGTCTTTCCCCCCCCCCCCCCCCCCTTCCCCGCCTCAAGGGAAGTATGACATTAGGTCATGTGTAGTGTCATATGCAGAGGCACATGCATGATCGTGTGTCTAATCAGATGCGGGCATATGCTCGCACTTTTCCCTGCTCGCCTTCTCTTGTTTTTTTGTCTCTTCTGTTTGTTTTCTTCTTTATAACCTTTCTTTCCTTCCTGTTTCTTTCTTTCATACTATGTAACCACTTGGTATTCAATTACTAGAATGTGTTCTATCATTTTCTTCTTTCTTTCTTTTGTTCGTTTTTCTTTCTTTCAGCTGCCTCTTTCTGTCTCTGTGTCTGTCTGTCTCTGCCCCCTCCCCCCCCCCCCCCTCTCACCCTCGCTCGCTCTCTCTCTCTTTCGCTCTCTCTCGCTCTCGCTCTCTCTCTTCTCTCTCTCTCTCTCTCTCTCTCTCTCTCTCTCTCGCTATCACTCTCGCTCGCTCGCTCTTTCTCGCTGTCTCTCCCCGTTCTCCTCCTCATCCCCCTTCTTCTTTCACTTTTCTCTTTGACCCCTGAGTCTCTCTGTCTCTGTCTTTCTCACTTCGGCAAAACCAGTCCAGTTGCAATAAACCATTTTGCATTCGCTTTGTCTCTGTTCCTCTCTGCGTCTCTCTCTCTCTCTCTCTCTCTCTCTCTCTCTCTCTCTCTCTCTCTCTCCTCTCCTCTCTCTCTCTCTCTCTCTCTCTCTCTCTCTCCGTCTGTCTGTCAGGCTGTGCATGCCTCTGTCTGTCTGTCACTCACCTCTCTCTCTCCTCCCCTCCCCCCTTCTCTCTCTCTCTCCTTCCCCCCCCCCCCCCCCCCCCCCCCCCTTCTCTCTCTCTCTCTTAATCATGTCAAACCACAATACTACTCATATTAATTATATCAAGCCAAGTGTGTGCTTCTGCATCAAGTATATTGGGGAGTTGTGGGGAAGCTCCCCTGAAAAAAGAAGGGAGTGGAAGCAGCAGACGACACTTAACTGTGTGCTTCCCACCCCCACCCCCTCCCCTTCAGGGCACCATGGCATTAGTTTTTTTCTTCTTTTCTGTTCACACCCACACAGCTCTTCCAGAAAAGTCTATGGAAAAAAAAGAGAAGAGATGCTTACCACTTAGGGCTTCTCCTTCCTGTACGGCGTTTAGGACATAATGAATATGGTGTAGGGAGGTGGACGTGCGTAGGCATCCATCATGATTATTTTGGTCTATGATCAATATCTAGGTAAATGCTGAGGCGTCTTAGTATATATAAATACTAACTCTGCTTTCTGGATATTTTGCGCTACAAGTTCCTCTTTTGTATGACCGCTTTTTTGTGCCTGACTATTTTAGATTTTAACGTCATTTCCTTGCTTATTTCAGTCTCGTCAACCCACAGATCTATACATTGTTGAGACCTTCTTCCTTAAGGATCCCAGGAGAATAATTGGACCCTTTTTTGTTGTTGTTGGGGTTTTTTGTTTTGTTTTTAGCCTGTGATGCTTAAATTGCCCTTTTGGTGTATATGTCTTTTAAGAAAAGAAGGTATTCTGTGTATTATTGATCATTTTTAGGTTTTGGGAGTCCCGGTTGGTTGCTGTAGCAATGTCTCCCACAACTAGAGGATTCTTTTTGTTAGTTTGCCCGGTTTTCCGTTCTAGATTTTATTGATTCTTTTGATTTATAATTTGATCAAACAGATAGTGTCATGGTTTTAGGATTGGAGGGGGAAGGGAGTTGTTGGATTTGGGATTTATCTTTGATGCTGTTTTTTGGTTTTTTTAAATCAAGAAACAGGGGACCCTGATATGAACTTTGTCGTCACCAGTGTGTTAATTAAACAACGTGAATAAAAGAACGTCGTAGGGTAATGGAAACAGTACCTGACATTTTTAACCTTTTCTTTCAAAATTTAGTGGATGGGTGGTTTTAAAGTGGCATAAATACAATACAAACGTTTTAAATACTGACGAAAACTAAGGCAGATACGCTATGTTATGCCTGGATTATAAAATGTACAAACCATCCATTTTGAGACGGACTGACACACAAATACAATACGTGCAGATTCATTTGTTCGTAGAGAAGTAAAAAGACGATAATGGCTAGCTTGCTCTCAGAGGAGAGCCTCTCTCTCTCTCTCTCTCTCTGTGCGTGTGCGCGTGTGTAACGAAGATATAAAAAAAAAACCCAACACCCAGGAAGGTGATAATGACAAACGAAAGGAAGATGAAGAAGTCGAGAGAATCATGAATGGAAGCGATAATGACGATGATGACATCGAAGACGACGATGATGATAATGAAGACGGTGATGATGATAATGGCCAACGACGTTGATGATAATGGCAACGACGATAACGACCATAATGTGAAAAATATGGAAATGATAATTATCGACCTTTTGATTAACGAGTAGAATTATGAATGTAAAGACAGTGACGGCGACAACAGCTATGATTAAGGCGATGAATCACTAGTGTTTGGTAGCTATGATCATACCTTCAAGCAAGGGCAGTTGACATTACATTCAAAACCTAAAAAAAAGCAAACCCCAACCAACACCCCCCCCCCCCCCCCACACCACACACACACACATACACACACAAAAGCAACAAAAACAAAACCAACCAACCAACCAAAAACCCTCCAAGATTAACCTAAAAACTGTGAGGGTATTAATTGTATTACCCAAATCAAGCACATTCTTTTTTTAATGGAAAAAACCCCACACCAACAACTTTTGATAGATGACGTCATAAAAAGAGCAGAAGAATGACATCATCACATGCATTATTGCTCTACAAATGTTTCCTTCCAATTTCAAGAGAGGGGTTTTTATTCTTGCACGGCTGGCAGGAGTATATAGAAAGAGGTGAGGTGGCCTAGCATTAATATTATTCTGCAAAGGGTTGTGCAGGTTATTTATTAGCTCACTGGCTGGCACATCGGTCTGCTAAGGGCAGTCAAGACAAACTTAGATCTCCCCTACCCCTACCACAAATGAATAGCGCGTCAAACCACAGTTACTGCCATTGTGTTTGCTGTGAAATGAATCATTGCGCTGGCTCCGTCATGTCATTTCAGTAGCAGAATAATGCTGGAAAAATTGTCGTTCTTTTGCTCATTAGAGAGACAGAGACAGACAGACGAAGACAGAGACAGACAAAGACAGAGACAGACAAAGACAGAGAGACAGACAGACGAAGACACAGAGAGACAGACAGACGAAGAGAGAGAGAGAAGAGGGGGGGGGGGGGGGGGGGCGAGGATTGAGAGAGAGAGGGGCGTTGATTTTTTTATATTCATCGGGCCCTTACCCTGCATAGGAATTATAATTGATAAAGGGAAAAAAATCAGTAAATTGAGAGGAGAGGGGGGGGGGGGGGGGGGGTTAAATGAGAATTAGTTGTCATTCAGTGTTCTTTTTATCTTCAAAAGAACCCGTGAGCGTATTGAGTTGAATAATAATTCATATTCAAGGTATTTATTTATTCACGATTTATTTTTCTCGTTTTTATCAGCTTTGTAAAACAAGTACTCTCTGTCTGTCTGTCTGTCTGTCTGTCTGTCTGTCTGTCTCTTCTCTCTCTCCTCTCTCTCTCTCTCTCTCTCTCTCTCTCTCTCTCTCTCTCTCACAACACACCCCACACCACAAATTACGCACGTTTTCCTCGCTCCGCCATAATCTTGGCTCTGTTCTTTAAAAAAAAAAAAAGGCCTGACAAATCCACTCCACTCCACTCCACTCCACATTGCTCAATCCCCAGCAGCTTTACGGTAAGCTAACCTCCCAACTCCCAAACTCCCTTCACACCAACCAAGACTGCATCACTGATGCCAAAGTTTCACTATGTTTGGTAACCAACACCTGAGCTGATCTCGTACGCTTCCATACTACTAAGACACCATGCTGACGACAGTAATGACGTCGTTACAGGACCATTGTGAAGTGTCCGGTCTTGCGAGTGAAGCCGGTTATGACGTGCTTGTAATCATAGTCTCCCGGGATCCGTCGAACACAGGGTGTGAAGCGAACAAAGTACGGGGGGGGGGGGGGGGGGGGGCATGGAAAAGAAATGAAAAGGAGAGAGAGAGAGAGAGAGAGATGAGGTGAAATAAGAATTAGTTGTCATTGAGAGGGGGAGGGGGGGGGGGGGGGGGGGTGTGAAGAAGACCACGATCCCCCAGAGGCTTTCTTTTCCATGCTGTGATGAGGGATAGGGTTGAGGGGGGTCAACATGTTACCGTGATCAGGACTGGTTTTCGGATTAATTACCTGACGTACCTGAGCTGCACCTCTGAGTGGAAGGAGAAAGAGTGGTAAAGATAGTAAAAGTAGTTACAGCGCAGGATAAGTGCCTCGCATACATCAGAGAGAGCGTCGCGCGCGCGCGCGCACGCGCACACACAGAGAGTTCAGATTTCAAATGGTTTCTTGTATCCTGGCCATTTTAAAAAATATTATTTTATTTTATTTTGAGGATAATGGAATAAGCAGTCATGTGCTTTTTTTCCATCCAGTCCCCGTGTGTATGCAGTTTTGTAAATTCTGTCATCCGTTCCCACCGGCACACAATGGCATCCTCTTCTGAAAAGCCGAACGGGTTTTAACGTGTGCGCAAGATGTTTTGCGAGCATTCGCACACGGGACCTCGGTTTATAGTCTCATCCGAAGGCCATTGACCTATTGAGAGAGAGAGAGAGAGAGAGAGAAGAGAGGAAGAGAGAGAAGAGAGAGAGAAGAGAGAGTGAGAGAGAGAGAGAGAGAGATGTTTTCAGTGCTTGGTAAGGTAAAGGTGTCCCATAACCTATAAGGTCGTAGGGGAGCGAGGCGTCAGAGACCTCACTTCTCTAGGGCCAGCATATTGAGGGCGGCGCCCATCTCCTCTCCCTCGCTGCTTTACCTTCCCTGACCCTAAAGAGGGCAGGTACCCATTGACAGCTTGGTGAACTGGGGGAACTGTACTGAAGCCAAGGCGCGCAAACGGTCACCCATCCAACTGGTAACCACGCTCGACGCTGCTTAACTTGGCTGGGGGAAAGCGAGTGCTCCGACCACTGAGCTATCCCGTCCACATAGTCTAAAAAGAGAGGAGTTGAAAGAATCTGGCATCAACACGAAGTGAATTGAAAAAACACCGAACGTATGATAAAAGAATAGCTATGGTGTGTGTGTTTGTGTGTGTGTGTGTGTGTGTGTGTGTGTGTGTGTGTGTGTGTGCGCGCCGCGCGCGTGCGCGCAAGCGTGGACACACTCGCGCGCTTGTGTGTATATTATCGTTTGCATTCGTGGACTGAAATATCGGGTTTCACCTTTTAAAAAAAGTCCATTAATAACTCAAACTTGGACAGGAAAAATACCCAGACCGCAGCGTGTGGCAGAGCTGGTGTTAGCTTACTACACACAGATGACTGTCAGAAGCCATCTTCTTCACAGACATCAACACCACCATGGCTTGAGAGATCAGACCTAGTCACTGGCCATTTTCTACGACGCCAGAGCCCTGTGAGTTTTGAGACGGTTAGAATGATACTAAGTCCGATTGTTAATAGCCGCAGAAGCCAAGTTCCACGATTTGTGTGTCCACTAACTGTCAAAACAAGATCAAGATGGTGCATAATGCAGCAACGGGGGAAAAGCACGCAGAAAAGACAACTGTGGTGTAGGCGTGTAATGGACTTGTCTGCAAGAGTTCGTCTATGGTGGGGGAAAAAAATTGGCTTCGCAAACGAAAGAAGTAAGTAAGTGAATAAGCTGACTTCTTGTTGTCAGCTAAGGACGACAGGTCGGTGGATGGTTGTTTTCAAAGACGACAAAGTACTTCCTACCGCACAACACTGGTTTCTTCAATCGCCCGTCGTGTGGAAGCTAGTCTTGCTGCGTTTTCTGAGTTTTGAGTTAAAATCACTTTGGGATGCGGTCGATGAACCCTCGTCTACTTGAAAAAAAGAGTTTGTGAAGAAAAATGCCGGAGTTTTAGAACGAGAAGTTTCATTTGGTGGAACGGGAAGCGGCTCACATGCTGACTGGAAACAAAATGGCAAATATTTGAACTTGACCTTTTTGTGGAATAATGAGGGCTGATAAAATATTTTCTCAAGCTCAAAGTTAAGCTTAATAATTTCTTATGATGACATGTCTTTATGGTGCTGAAATTGTCTTTCTTAAGTTCTTAGCGAATTGGTGATCCATAGAGGTACCGCACCTGCCTAGAAAGCGAAAAGTGCAGGTTCAATCCCCGCTTGTGCCAAAACTTTTCCCCTATCCACTAGGCCGTGAGTGGCGGTATGGAAGTAAATCTTTCGAATGAGACGATAAGCGTGTGCAACACGCACTCAGCACACATGAAATAACCCACAGCAAAAAGAGAGTTGTTTCCCTGGCAAAAATTCTGTAGAAAAATGCCACAGCGACAGGAAACAAATACGCGTGCAGACAGAAACAAAAATGAGTGGCGCTGCTTTTGTGGCGACGCGCTCTTCCCTGGGGACAGCAGCCCGAAGTTCGGGCGAAGAATTCTGCTGTGACTGAAAGTGGTATACAAGTACAAATTCAAAGCATTTACACACTTAAAAAAAACAACTGTAGTGACACAGAGAGAGAGAGAGAGAGAGAGAGAGAGGGGGGGGGGGGAGGGGAGGGGGGGGGGGGGGGAGAAAAAAACTAAGAGATAGAAAAAGGGAAATTTCTTGCTCAGAATATGTAGAAGGTGGGGATGCTATTTATAGTGACAGAGCCCTTGTGAAATGCATCGTACCTTTTGTCGCATACAACAATTTTAATGTCCTTTCTCTGATCGTACACAAACTCCATAATAATGTCTTTGACATTCCTGTAGCAGTCTGATCACAAATACAGACTACAAGTAGTTTTGTTTATTGGATAAAAGCCTCAACAGCATGCAGTTTCTCTCATCTGTGGCTTGGACCTATTCATGATTTCTCTGGTTTAAGATAATTAAGTGTTCGTGTTCGTATTGGTATGATTCAGAATGGAAGTACCATCGCCAAAGTCAGTAGTGACTGGACTATATCTGATAGATCTAGTGATAGATGGCATGTGTATAAGATAGGAAGGTGAGGGGACCCCTGTCTTCTCTAGTACCTCATTAATAGATAGAAATCTGTCCCTGTTGGGTACTTGGAAAGAAGGCCCAGAAACACGGAAAGAAAGAAAGTCATGGTAGATAAAGAGAGAGGGAAGGAAGGAAGGAGAAGGAAATCGTTGAATAAAGAGAACAAAAGGAAGGAAGGAAGGAAGGAAGAGAGAGAGAGAGAGAGAGAGAGAGAGAGGAGAGAGAGAGAGAGAGAGAGAGAGAGAGTCAGAGAAGCCCAAAGAGAACACTACCAAGCGCTATCTTCCTGTATGGGGTGTATGCCACATCTAAGCCTCTTACAGCGAGAATGCTCAGAAACTCTGAGACAGGTTGTGGCCTTTAGGGAATTCCTTCCAGGCGAACAAAAACCTAACAAAGTTGTAGTATCAATATCTCTGGATCCGAACGGCAAGCAAAGACCGCGGATTAGATTTGACTGACTACACTCTTTTTTCCTTTGGCAACTGCAACTACTGTGTCTAGCCTAGCTGGCTGTTTGAAGAGCTCCAGCTCCTCCAGCGGTTTGATTGTGGCTGCGTTGTGGTAGCTTTGTCCATTTTGACGTCACATTTAGACACTAAAGTTGTCACACTGAGACACTACAAGCGTCACTATGATTGTTTCTTAGTATTAGGCTAGGTCCTAGGCCTAATAGATTTGTGCTCTTCTCTTTCCTAGTTACCGCAACAATAATACCTTCCTCCCAGTTTGAATACTTCCAATGGTTAGATCGTCATTGTGTTCTTCCAATTTTTGTTCCCGGTTTAGCGTCGCACATAGACACTATAACCGTTTCTTACCATTACACCCAATTAAGTATGTACTAACCTTGATAGATATATACCTAAGGTAAAGTGTGATTGCTTGACTTTTGGTTGAAGAAAGAAAACAAGAAGATACTGCTTTGCGACGCTTACAGCAGGGTGGGGGGTGGGAGTAATTTTGGGACTATCATAGACGAGATTGTGAGAAACAAGACAGAAGGCTTACTTTTGTTTCAAGAATACCGGTCTGATTTTCTTTTTTCGTTCCTCAGCTAGAGCTCTGAGGTTCACCAATGGTGAGATTTTGCGTATGCGTCCATTTTTTACCCTCATTTTGGTAGTCTAATATCTAATGTGTCTGCATCATATTTCATTTGTTTTGTAAGCAGTTTGTACAAATCTGAATTGAAATCATGCAAATAACTTTATCAAAATAAAACAAAAATAAGCAATACAGTAAATTCTTCTCCATTGATCAGAGTTGATGCAGTTACCCGTGCCTAGCATAATTCTGTAGGTCTATATCATCTTCCGTTTGAAGAGAAAGAAAAGGACGAAGAAAGATCAGACAAAACTGAAAATTTTCTCGTTAAGGAATATATCCCTGGTACTCATTATCGACGGTCAAAAATCGGTTCACTTTCGAAACTTGAAACTGCAAGAAAGTTATCAATCTCAACATCAGTCATCTAGTCAAGATACATATAGATCTAGCCCATATGGCCACGACAGAAAGTTCTGTCAAATAAAGAACTCCAAACATCCATAAATAATCGCAACACTTTTATCACTATTTTTTTGCGGGTAAAAAGAAGTATTATGATGGTGTCTACTTTAGAGGGTTAGCAAACTTAACAGTAGATCATCATCGTTATCATTATCATCTTCGTCGTCACCGTCATCGCTTCTTCCACCACCGTCATATCCTGTCATCATCCTCATATCTTCTTGGCGAGTGCAGCAGCAGCAGCAACAAATCAGAACAAACGGACCCGAAAACAATTTCCCTCCCTAATTGAAACCCCCCCAACCCTAACCCACCTCTGAAAACGTCGAATCCCAAAGTCAACAGAGAAAGAATAGATGAGGTCAGTGACCTCATCGTCTTCTTCTTCTTCTTCGACTTTTCTTCTTCTTTTTCTTCTCCTCCTCTCCTCTCTCTCTCTCTCTCTCTCTCTCTCTCTCTCTCTCTCTCTCTCTCTCTCTCTCTCTCTCTCTCTCTCTCTCCCACTCTCTCTCTCTCTCCCCCTCCCTCCCTCTCCCTCCCTCCCTCCCTCCCTCCCCCCTCTATCTCTCTCTCTGTCTCTCTCTCTGTCTCTCTCTGTCTCTCTCTCTGTCTCTCTCTCTCTCTCTCTCTCTCTCTCTCTCTCTCTCTCTCTCTCTCTCTCTCTCTCTTTCACACCGGTCCCTGAGATAGGAAGATGGAGTTCTTGTCGTCTGCAACACTACATCACTTAATACTTTTGTCATTTATCTGTCCCTTTGAAAAGAGAAAAGGATTGAGAGAGACACAGAGAAACAAGATGGATCTTTTGCCTTTGAAGGAGAGAGAGGAGGGGGGGGGGGGAGGGAGAGATACGGTGGGGATGATAATGGTGATGATGATGATGACGATGAGCTTTTTAGTGTGTGTGTGTGTGTGTGTTGTGTGTGTGTGGTGTTTTAATGTCCATTCACTACTTTGGTGATAATGACACACCCGCACTCAAACCAACATCTCTCTCTCTCTCTCTCTCTTCTCTCTTCTCTCTCTCTCTCTCTCTCTCTCTCTCTCTCTCTCTCTCTCCCTCCCTCCCCTCTCTTTCCCTCTCTCTCATATGTATGTATATTTATATTCTCACGACTATCTACATTAGAGGTCTTACTGGGGAAGAATATATAACCTCAGCAACTGATGTTATGAATTGCTGAGAATCATATAAACCTTCTTGAACAGTGGCATATTTTTTATGAATATCTATTCCTCTCTTTTTAAACAGATCAGTAAGGATTTGGTCAATCAAACAGTAAATGGTGGATTGAAATTGTGTGTGTGTGTGTGTGTGACAGAGAGAGAGAGAGAGAGAGAGAGAGAGAGAGAGAGAGAGAGAGAGGAGAGAGAGAGAGAGAGAGAATGTTGGTGACGATGCTAATGACGATGATCTTTCTTTCTTTATTTCTTTATTTTTTATTCTTTTATTTCAAGGATAATGGAATAAGCACTCATTTGCTTTTTTACAAACAGTCCCCGTGTGTCTGCAGTTTTGTCAATTTTGTCATCCGTTCCCACCGGCACACTACGGCCTACTCTTCGAAAAGCGGAACGGGTTTTAACGTGTGCACAAGAGGTTCTGCGTGCGTTCGCACACAGGACCTCGGTTTATAGTCTCATCCGAAAGACTTTGGGGGGAAGTGAAGTCGGCACTGATGTTAACTCCAAAGGAAAAATCCTCGAGCGAGATTCGAACACGGGTCAGCAGATCACGAGCGCATCACGCTAACCACCAGGCTATCCTGTCCCCGCGAGAGAGTGAGAGAGAGAGAGAGAGAGAGAGAGAGAGAGAGAGAGAGAGAGAGAGAGAGAGAGAGAGAGAGAGAATGACAGAATGATCTTTGATACGCAACGATACAGATTTTAACCAAGTCTAATCCCACGATCTGTCCTTGTAAACTTATGTGTGGGCAAAGAGAGACAAGGCGGGGAGAGAGAGTCAGAGACAGAGAGAAAGAGACAGACAGAGAGAAAGAGACAGAGACAGTGAAACAGGGGCAGACTGAGAGTGAGACAGACAGTTAGACAGACAGACACACACACACACACACACACACACACACACACACACACACACACACACACAACACAACACACATATAGATAGAGATAGAAAGAGACAGAGAGAGGGACAGAGAGCCAAAAAAGAGACAGAGAGAGATACAGAGTGAAACAGACACAGAAAGAGAGGTACATAGACTAACACAGAGCATTTTTTAGTAAAGCTAAAGAAGGACGCAGACACAGCAGTAAGTACAGCAGCATTTATCACTGCAATGCTCTGTCTTCATGCGTTGTACCGTCCCTATATCACACAGTCATCCCAGTCTACCAGTGGCGTCACATCGCTGTATCACGCAGCTTGTCTCCCGCACACGAGTAAGTGTGGAAAATCTCAGTATATCTAATATATACTTTCCATCAACATCGATCAAACGGCGGTGACTTAAAATGGTATATACAATACAATGCAATACATTACAAGGGAATACAATACACACACCTCCAAAACACAGAACAGGTTTTAATATTTTATAGAGTGTGCAAGACGTTCTAAGTGCGTTCGCACACGGGGCCTCCATTTATAGTCTCATCCGAAGGACTTTCGGGGGGAGTGGAGTTAGTACTGATGTAAACTCCAGGGAAAAACACTCAAACCACTAGGCTCCCACGTCCCTCAGTCTTGGTATGGATCGCATGAAAAGGTAACCACTGCAAATTCAGATTTTTTTATGCCGGAATTGTACCCTTGTTTGTCCGTCCTTACAACAAACACCCTGGTTTTCACTGTCTCAGAGGCTGCTTCATGTTGACTTGGTCGAGTGTACTGACCACCGATTATACTTAGCACTGATGGCTAAACGTTTTGTAGGAAAATACCATCCACATTTATTTCTCATACCAATAACATATTCTTCTTCTTCGTCGTCGTCGTCGAACGTTCAGTCACTAACTTTTCTTGTCTGTCTTACGAACCAAAACAAAACGCGTTGCGCTGCCGTTAAGCGCCTGACAAGTCAGGCCCAGCGCATCCGACTTCGGCGTAGTATAACAAATGCGTCACAGTGCTGAAGATTAATGGCTACTCTTTTGAGAGGCGGCTGTTTGTGGAAATGTAAGCCGTCGATCAGTCCTCATAACAAACACCGGATTCGATTCCACGCGAATGAAATTTGACCACTGTCTGTTTCCCTCTGGCAACAAAATATTGTAGGCTGTCTGTCTCAGAACTGCACTCAGTCTACTAGGTTCCAATGAACATCGTGGCTTTTTTCTCCATCTGTAGGGAGGGGGTGATATTTTCTTTCTTTGACATTTTATATTGAGCGAACGCTAATGAGAAATAATTTTTAATAAAGAAAAAAAAAGCACACGAAAGATTTTTCTTAATCAGGTTAATAGCCTATTGGCTGACTTGGGCGTCCTTGACCTTGACCTCGAAGCGGGAGAGAAACAAGTTTTTGTCAACAAAGCCACTTGATCAGCAATAACGGATGGGCATTTTGGGTTTTTTTAATGTCGTTTACGTAAACATGTAAAGCATTACTGCGTGGATGTGAACAGTTTTGTATTTTCATGTACCTTTTACCAGACTGAGTGAAGTTTTCAAATAGTTCCGTGAGAGAGAGAGAGAGAGAGTGGGGGGAGTGGGAGAGCGAGACAGGTAGGCAGGCAAGCAGTCTTACACTCACTCTCACACACACACACACACACACACCACACACGGTATTTGGAGTAAAAATCACCAAGAGACATACATCACAAGCACGCTGGCGTTCATCTCTCCCGCTCCCTCCACCCACGCGAACCCATGAGTAATGTTAAGTCCAACCCCAGATAACAATTGAAAGAAAAAATGAACTAGAAACAACACCTCCCCCCACCCCCCTCCTCAACTGGGAGACCGTAAAAATGTATCTTTCCACCTTACAAGAGACAATAGGAAAGATTACAAGGGGAATCTACCAAGTCGGATATGAAAATATCTTTCCTCTATCGCATGTGTACGATCATTCAACTTAGCAATGAATCGGCCATAAAAAGGTAGAAGGAAGATGCTGACAGCATTTGACCCATTTTTTCCGAAATCGGACACGCTGGGCTTGACTTGTCAGGCGCTTAACGGCAGCGCAACGCGTTTTCGCTCATATGGCAGGCAATAGTTGTTGTCTAGAGTGTTCGATGACAAAGAAAAAGAATACAAATAATTCTAAATATCAACGGACATTACTTTATTTATTTATTTATTTATTTATTTATTCTTTTATATCGAAGATAATGGAATAAGCACTTATGTGCTTTTTTACATCCAGTCCCCGTGTGTATGCGGATTTGTGAATTCTGTCATCTGTTCCCACCGGCACACAATGGCCTACTCTTACAAAAAGCGGAACAGGATTTAACGAGTGCGCAAGATGTTCTGCGTGCGTTTGCACACGGGGCCTCGGTTTATAGTCTCATCCGAAGGACTTTGGGGGAGAGTGGAATCTGCACTGATGTTTACTCCAGGGGAAAATAACCCCTTGAACGGGAATCGAACCCGGGTCGTCAGATTGCGACCGCAATGTTTTGACCACTAGGCTATCTCCCCCCCCCCCCCCCACTCTGGAACTTTACTACCACACTATCTAGTCTGAAGAACGTTTTTGAAACAGAAGTACCAAACAAATAAGCAGAATCAACGACCTGAACCAAGAAGGGAACTAGTTTTAACTGAAAACCTCCTCACTTTTTCTACCGTTACAGCTAAGTTCGGCAGTTGCATTGCTCTCCTATCACGGGTTCTTGCATGTGTCCTCTAATCTCTCCACAAGAACAAATCCATATGTGTGTGTGTGTGTTGTATATATATATATATATATATATATATATATATATATATATATATATATATATATATATATATATATATATATATATGTGTGTGTGTGTGTATGTGTGTGTGTTGAATGGGGGGGGGGGGGGGGGGGGAGGTCGGCAGCATATTTTGAAGCAGAATTCAACCAACACGTCCGGTTTTTAGACCTTCTGTGACACTAAGCCGTCTGAAGAACGAGTTTTATGTGCCTGATCTGGGCTTCTGAATGTCCGTGTTTTCAATATCTGTTCAGCTGTTTTCCATGTGTTACTTCTCTTCGTTTTGTGTGTGTGTGTGTGTGTGTGTGGTGTGTGTGTGTGTGTGTGTGTGTGTGTGTGTGTGTGTGTGTGTGTGTGTGTGTGAAAGCACATCTTTTCATTTTCTTCATAAATATATCATGGATACGATCAAATGCCTGTATTTTTTATGTTGTTTTGCGGCTGGGTTTTTAAAAAAGTTTATTTCTTCACATTTTATCATTGATTCATGCAGTTTACCAGTACCGGATTCTTTAAAATAGTATGGATAGTGGCAAACTCAGTCACGTAGCTAGTTGCACATGCTCTCAAAAATGGAGTGAAAACACTCTGGAACTCGTGTCAGCTTTAGTTGGATTGTTTATATAAGTAGAAAAAAGCAAAGCATCTGTATTAACTGACACTAACAACGGACTTGGATTGATTCAACGGCAAGTGGAACTGTCCAGAGCGAGCTAATCAAAGAATGAAAGCATGTCAACATGACATTCTAACCAACAAAGAAGAGGAGGGGGGTTCCACATGGTTACACTGAGAAATCAGATAACAGATTTCCTAGAGGCACCATAGTGTCAGAGACAAAAGACGCATGAACATGTCTTCAGCTTAACATTCAGCTGGTGGGTATGACAGCCATGTGGATGAGATGACGAGTCCCTTGTTCTACTGTTCCTCAAGCTGTGGAGTGTGGGTTCGAATCTAGGAGGCAATTTGCGGTAAGAACTTTTACGATGTTCCTGGTTAGCATACCTGCCAGTAACATACTCTTCCCTCTTCTGTACTCCTATGCGAGAGTATCAGTTATGCAGCATATATCAACGTGTGGTAAGATGCAGAAACGCTAAAATGTCATACATACGCCCAAGGCTTTACCAGCGTACAAGTTCAGCTCGTCTAACTGTCGCTTGGCAGATGTGGTTGAAGTTACGGAGAGCACTCCACATTAACAGTCTTTTGCAGCACTGAAAACAAGAAACCTCAGCTGCTGTGAGCTGCTCGAGGAAGCGCATCATGAGGATCAATGGTGAGCAGTGGACAATGGCAACCCAGCAGTGGATAGGTGTGTGGCTGTGTTGGAATGCCGGGACCAGCAACATCGATGTAGCCGACCTGGGTTTTCACGGACGGGAAAAAGCCGAGTTGTAATCATTTCTAACTCCACTTGTGATGACATTCACTTTTTTTTTTGGTCATGCTCTTAAGAATCAAAACACTGTAACATTTGAGCTCGATCAGCATTGAAAAACAACAACACAATCATCAAATAATATTTTAATTCAATTACATGAAAATTTGACAGCTGAGCTAGAGTGGTTACAAAAACGCGTTCAGAACCGTTGAAACTTGCGCCATTAATGGCGTAGTCTCTTAATGGAAGTTAGGGGAAGGGGGTGGGATGCTGGGCTGATAAAAGCAGCAGTCTGGTAATGTCTTCATGATCTGAGGGCGTGGGTTTTAATAGCTGCTGTGCTGCCCGTCTTTGAGAGGGGTTTCCCCCTGGAGTTAACGTTTGTTCCTGTTGCATTCCGCTGCAAGTCCTGCCCTTGAGATAACAAACTGTGGCCCTGTACGCAATCGCACATATTGGATCTTTGCACATGTTAAACACTCATCTTTCTTGTGAAAAAAAAGTGAGCCGTTTAATGCCGGGTGGTATGCAAATACAAACAAAGCTTGCGTATATTCTTCAGCCATGAGATAAAGGTGCTCAGGTAGGTCCAAGTTGCCGAAAAAAACACCGCTCGGAAATTTGATTCGTTCAACTCGATATCGCTTCGTTCGGGTTGAAAATTAAAATGAGAATGGGACAGGCAGTCTTATGAAAAAAATAACTCGGCAGATCTTTTATCCATTTGTAAAATGTTATGAATATTTAGACCTGCAGTTTTTATTTAATACATGCATCACTTTACTAGGCAGACCATCTATGCATTGGTTTGTGTATGTTTTGTTGGCATAGATTTCGACTGTCAATGATGTAAACGTGTGAGGATGGGTACAACTGTCAAGCGCACAAGGAAACGACGTTTTTACTTTCAAGAGTCTGTAGTTGCGGGTTACGGGTTCGAACATCAGCAGCGTCTGGTGGGTTTAGAGTGACGATTTCACATTCTCTCCTGTCAACTTCTGCACAGAAATTGCCAGTTCAAAATCTTAAAACTCCTTCGTCCTTACACGATGCAGAAGATCCTGTGTTCATGCTGAACTGTCTGTTAGGGTTCGTGGGGTTGTGGAAACACGAAAATAATCGACATGCACCCAGCCGAAGATCGACCAGCGCCTCAGCTCTTACAGTATGTCCACCATCCGCCTGGCAGGTATTTTGATAGATAGGGTGTAGCATCTACGGAGTGTTCTTCTCGAAGTAACACGCCTTAGAAAAACGAAAGCGGAGACTGAGCCTGATACATGTTATTGGCTGTCACTCAAAGAACGTGATATTGGTGTCACAGTCAAAAGTGAAATAACTTAGTTTTCTCAATGAGGAAAAAAGAAAGAGGAGATCTCCCATGTCATGGCTTGATGTGACGTCATGTTCTTGCTTGATAGTAAGGGAATAGATGATTTTGATTCTGTCCTGTTTTTTGGTATCAACAACATTTATTCCACAAAAAATAGGACTCAAAACACAGAAGTCAATAACAGCACAGCATGGGAAGAACATCAAGCCACAGCTCACTGTACCTGTCCTGGTTTCTCGTTTCTCGCTTACACACAGACGCACTAAAACGCATAAACGGATGACAAAACTGCATACTCACGGGGACTAGATGTAAATAAAAAGCACACGGAGTGTTTATTCCATCATCCTCGAAATAAAAGAATAAAGGAATAAATACGGACAGAAAGAACGAGAGATAATCATAACAAGACTTGGACAAAAGAAGAGGAAAATTCGACACAAGCCGACAGACCCCCGTCGCTGAACCAGTCAACACAGCCAACTGTAAACAGCCCTGAAGGACAGACAACAAATGGACCCGATGACAGCTGCTAATAGCAAGCAATCACAATAATGATGATGCTGTGTGCACTCCCTGCCTCTTCAGCCAACTCTGCAAATTGAGGATAATTGGGTATTAATAACCCTGCATTTACAGGCAGGGCCAGTTCCAAGTACTATTTTTGGACACAATGCCGTCATTTTTTTTACCCTCAAAGACGTCACAATATTAGCTCTAATGACTACAGCTTCTTTAAAGTCGAAACGCGCAGCGAGAGAGAGAAAGAGAGAGAGAGAGAGC
>CM054153.1:27381051-27453551 GCA_028751875.1 Rapana venosa | reverse complement strand
CAACAAAACCCTGAGAAAGGCAGAACAGAGAGAGGAATGGAGGGAACTGGTTGCTGAGTCTTTGAGGGTGCCCCCACGGTCGTCAGACTACGGGACAGATAGATAGATAGATAGAAACTCCAGCATTTTGTGAAACACATAAAAAAACATTTATAATTACGCTGTAGTCTCCAGCAAGAATATTTTTGAAAATTTCACATACAATGTCAATGGATGGTCTAATATAGCATTCTAGAATGTTCTTTTCATTATTTTAGTTATTGCTTATAGGTTTTTATTGTTCATCCTTGTTATTACTTTGTGTTCATTTTGAAACTGAGTTTACGTCACAGCTTAAAGTCGTATCCGTTCATAAGAGCTCATTTTTGGTTTTTTGGTTTTCGTTACGTTAAATGCATCATGTGATTTTTCTTGTATTTATTTGTATTTACAAAAGAAAGTCGTGTATAACCCCCCTTGTCAATAGGCCACTTTGGGCAATGACAAATTGGTCAAAGCGTCAAAGCGTCTCTCTCTCTCTCTCTCTCTCTCTCTCTCTCTCTCTCTCTCTCTCTCTCTCTCTCTCTCTCTCTCTCTCTCTTTATATTCTAAACAAGATTTTCAGTTGAGGTTTTCGGGTAAACATTTGCTCAGAATCTTAAATGATTTATATAAGCGGCATCTACAAGTAAACATCAATAAAATATGGATTTGGGGAAATTACATGAATCACGTGGTAAGAAGACAGGGAGTGCTTCTGTTTGTAAAGCCGGGGGAAAATGAGTCTTTTCTATGGTTGGACAAAAGTAGATAGAAGAGAATATAGTGCAGAGCAATCGTACAATTACTTTATTATATTATTATTATTATTATTATTATTATCCACCACCACCACAACCATTATTATTATTATCAGCAGCAGCATCATGATCCTCCTCCTCCTCCTCCTCATCGTCGTCATCATCATTATCATCACCACCACCACCTAACCTCGTTCCGTGATGTTGTTGAAGGCCAAGAGAGGATAGATGGAGAACAATGTAAATGAGACATCATTCGCCAAAAACTGTGTGAAATAGGGAAAACGCCACTATTTATTTTGTACAGTCGTGTGTATGACTATCGGGTTCATATTACATTTTTGATCCAGTGCTACAATTACCTTCGTGTTGAGATTCAATCACTGTCGGCTACTAGTACCGTTATTTTTGTCAAGTCACTGTCTGTGTATTATGTTCACAGTATTCAGGTAGACCATGTGTAACACTGAAATATAACGTGATAAGAAACAACAACAATAGTAATAATGAGAATGATGACTGATTGATAATGATGACTTTAATAATAATAATAATAATAATAAGGGTGATGGGGGGGGGGGGGGGGGGGGAGACAGAGATAGAGAAAGACAGAGAGAGATCCAAACGCAAACGCAATTTTATTTCACACGATTAAGTTACAAAGACTTTTGTCATCCAGTCCTCTGCCAAGAGAGGGAGAGATTGATTAATTGATTGATAATCTTTATTTCCAAGGGTTACAAATAAGTATTGAATACTTTTTTTTTAAAATCCAGTCCTTGCCCTTATCCGTAATAATTTGAACTAATAGTTTCAGATAAACGTAAAAGTAAAAACAACATTTTTAAGTTGTTTTTAAAGATTACAAAAAAAATATTTATGTCATATGAGAGATAGAGACATACAGACAGACAGAGAGACAGACAGACAGACAGACACAAAGAAGTGGACACAGAGTGTAAGTAATGCGCGGACTACAGACGATAGCGGTCTCGTGGTGACCAGTTTTTGGTACTTATTTCTTCATGGGTCCCGAGTCAGCACAGAATGATGATTATGCGCTCACTCGCTCGCTCTTGCATACGTGAGTGCGTGCATGCGCGTGCGCGCGCGTGTGTGTGTATCCCCGAGTGCGTTTGTATGGTGTGTATGGCTGGCGCGGGGAGGGTAGCAGTGTAAGCACATAGGAGTACTGAGTGACACAGCCAACACAGACTATTCATAAGATTATAGAAAACTCAAAAAAGTCCCATCAACCGTCGCCTTGCTTTTTCCATTTTAACCGGGAAATGCCAACACAAGTGATGTTTGAATAAGGAGGTATGGGGTGGGGTTGGGGGCTGCCGGTTGAAGCATTGCCCTCGTGACCTGACGTCAGGCCCAGATTGGAGTGACCACCGAAGGACCGCTTTAAGGGGATTTTTTACCCTGGAGTTAACGTCAGTACCAACTCCATTCCCACGAAAATCCTCCCGATAGTACTATAGTCCCGTGTACGAACGCGCGCAGAACATCTTGCACACACGTTAAAACCCTGCCTTTTGGAAGGGTGGGACATTGCGTGCCGGCAGAAACGGATGATAATAAGAAAAAAACCTGGCCCAGGCCAAATGCTGTGTCAGTTATTGGTGTCAGCTAGTTGCCAAGGACTACACTAAAATGTTATGTTGTAAAATGTTGTGTTCAGATTGCCTTCAACCATGACTAGCTCTTAACATAACAACTTGCACTCTCCTTTGATAAAAGAGAAAAAAAAATCCTCTGAAGTCGGAGTATGGCTGCCTATATGGCGAGGTGATTGAATGGAGTCATACATTTTGATTTGTCAGTGCAAGATATAGCGCTATATAAATTCCATTTATTATCATACACGCAAACTTCTCACCCGGTGTACTTCCTATCTCACAGTGATTCCCAGGTGGGATGAGTGAGTCAGAGTGCATGTTCTGGATGACCCTCAGTTTGTAAAGCTGGGGAACGCACAACAACAACAACAACAACAACAACAGAAAAAACACCAACAATTCAAAACTGCATGCACACTGGTGTCGTGTGTAGACATCATCCCCGAAGATGGAGTGCGACTACCTTGATAACAGACGAAAAGGTCACGTACGCAAAAAACTCACCACTGGCGAACATTGGAGCTGTCAACCGAGAAACGGGAGAAAAAGCGAGGAAAAGTAGCCCATATATATCTAACAATGCTGTCGCTGATGTTTTAAATGGCCACCAAGGCTGTAGATAGATCGAACTGGAGTTGTTAATTGAAGGTGAAGTACGCGTCTGTAGCGGGAGAGGCTGGCAGTTGAAGGAGGTACTCCAGTGTCGTGTCGTGACTCTTCTCCTCGGATCACTTTGGACACTAGAAGTAGCACCCACTGACTGCCCTGTCTAGGCCGTTGATCTCTGGCCACACGCAAAAGGCAGTGCGGGGGAGCTAGAGACGTTGGTGATGTCTGTGAGGAATGGGAGGTGTGTCAAAGTTTCTGGGTGGTTGTGACGAAGAGGTTTGTGAACATCTGTGATGTCTGTGACAATGAGGAGGTTTGTCAAAGTCTGTGATGTCTGTGACAATGAGGAGGTTTTTCAGTCTCCGGGTGTCTGTGATGGAAGATGAGGTTTGTGAAAGTCTGTGATGTCTGTGAGGAAGAGAAGGTTAGTGAAAGTCTGTGGGTGTTTGTGAGGAAGAAGAGGTTTGTCACAAAGTCTCTGATGTTGGTGAGTTGTATAACTGGCTGAGGTATTGCTGATTCGTGGGTGCTTTTTATATTGTGATGGGTGCGTGCTGATGTTCGGTCAATGTGCTGTGGTATTCTTTTCCGTGATATTTACATGTTTACTGTTTTTATGTATGGCTTGGAATCCGCTTGAATTTCTCTATCTCTGAGATAATAAAGGGTTTTGAATTTGAATTGAATTTTGACGAAGAGGAGGTTTGTGAAAGTCTGTGAGTGTCTGTGTCGAAGAGTAGGTATGTCAAAGTCTGTGATGTTTGTGACAATGATGAGGTTTGTCAAAGTCTGTGATGTCTGTAAGGAAGAGGTTTGTCAATGTATCTTGGTGTTCGTGAGGAAGAGGAGGTTTGTCAATGTCTCTGATGTCAGTGAGGAAGAGGTTTGTCAATGTCTCTTGGTGTTCGTGAGGAAGAGGAGGTTTGTCAATGACTCTTGGTGTTTGTGAGGAAGAGGAGGTTTGTCAATGTCTCTTGGTGTTTGTGAGGAAGAGGAGGTTTGTCAAAGTCTCTTGGTGTTCGTGAGGAAGAGGAGGTTTGTCAAAGTCTCTTGGTGTTCGTGAGGAAGAGGAGGCTTGTCAATGTCTCTTGGTGTTCGTGAGGAAGAGGAGGTTTGTCAATGTCTCTTGGTGTTCGTGAGGAAGAGGAGATTTGTCAAAGTCTCTTGGTGTTCGTGAGGAAGAGGAGGTTTGTCAATGTCTCTTGGTGTTTGTGAGGAAGAGGAGGTTTGTCAAAGTCTCTTGGTGTTTGTGAGGAAGAGGAGGTTTGTCAATGTCTCTTGGTGTTTGTGAGGAAGAGGAGGTTTGTCAATGTCTCTTGGTGTTTGTGAGGAAGAGGAGGTTTGTCAATGTCTCTTGGTGTTTGTGAGGAAGAGGAGGTTTGTCAAAGTCTCTGACGTCTGTGAGGAAGAGGAGGTTTGTCAATGTCTCTTGGTGTTTGTGAGGAAGAGGAGGTTTGTCAATGTCTCTTGGTGTTCGTGAGGAAGAGGAGGTTTGTCAAAGTCTCTTGGTGTTTGTGAGGAAGAGGAGGTTTGTCAATGTCTCTTGGTGTTTGTGAGGAAGAGGAGGTTTGTCAATGTCTCTTGGTGTTTGTGAGGAAGAGGAGGTTTGTCAATGTCTCTTGGTGTTCGTGAGAAAGAGGAAGTTTGTCAATGTCTCTTGGTGTTTGTGAGGAAGAGGAGGTTTGTCAAAGCCTCTGAATGTCTGCATGGGACAGAGTCAGCCCTCAGGCCTGTGGATATGTGTGGTTGGTCATGATGGGGCGACATTTCTGTCATGTGAGAATCAGGCGCAGCTTTTTGCTTTTTTTATCTAAAATTTGCATCAATTTTTGGGATGCTACTTTGGGAAAGAGTGGGGTGAGTGAGATGAGAGAGAGAGAGAGAGAGAGAGAGAGAGAGAGAGAGAGAGAGAGAGAGAGAGAGAGGAGTGTGTGTATGTATGTATGCGTATATGTATGTGTGTGTGTGTGTGTATGTATGTGTGAGTGTGTGTATACGCGTGCGCGCGCGCTCGCACCCGCTCCAGAAGGCCTTTAGGGGAAGTGGAGGCAATACTGATCATGCTAACTCCAGGGAAATATCCCCTGAAACGAGCGCCTCCGGCCCCGTGTTAAGTTGGCTGCATCCCGGGTCGTCAGATCAGATCTCGAGGGCTGCAGCACGCAGTACAGTCCTTCCGGCATAACAAGACAAAACAGAAGGGCCACGTCTGGACTTGCACACAAGCTGGAGTAGAACAGCGAGGATGACAGCGTAGGTGCTCTTTTCCATGGGATGAATTGTACTTTGTTTTCTCTGGCTGGTATTAAAACATGGGTTCCTTGAACTCGTACTTGCGTCTGGGTGTGTTGGCCGTTTTCCAAGTATTTATTGTTATTATTTTTATTTATACCAATTTTAAGTCACGGCAGATTTCTCTGCGTGAAAGTCGGGCTGCTCTCCCCCGGGGAGAGCACGTCGCCACAAGAGCAGCGCCACCCATTTTGTTTTTCTTTTTACCTGACTGCAACAGTATTTGTTTCCCTACCAGGGTGGCTTTTTGCTACAGAATTTTGCCAGAGACAACTGTCTTGTTGCCGCGGGTTCTTTTACGTGCGCTAAATAATTATGTGTAACAAACAGGACCTCGGTTTATCGTCTCATCCGAAAGACTAGCGCCCAGACCACCACTCATGATCTAATGGATGGGGGGGGGGGGGGGGGGGGGAGTTTCGGGTCCAAACGGGATTCTTGAACCACCGCACGCTTCCGACCCGGACTTTTCGCTTTCTAGACAGGCGCGTTACCTCTAGGCCACCGATCCACTATCCAGTATTGGGTGTCACCCAGAATATTACCTTTCTCCTTGCCCACCTCGTCATTGCCATCAAATTATAGATCATGCATACAGCCCTGTCAGACGTGTTCATCTTCTCTGTCCTTCTCCGACTCCAGCTCGCGCACAGGTGGTCTTTAACCTGGAAAATAAAAAGCCGGTGGGGGGAAAACGGGCTTGGTTCTTGAGCCAGGGGACGAGCTGGTTTGCCTTGAACAGAGTGTGTTTTGATGAAACATAGTGGTCTTGAGGTAATATGTAGGTAGTGTAGTGTGGCTCTCTCTCTCGAAAATTGACATTGGCCGTTGTTGGGTTGGGTTGGGTGTGTTTTTCCGTGTTTTTGTTGATGTTTCGGGTTTTTTCGGGTTTGTTTGTTCCTCGGCGAGAAATCGGTTCATTTTTGCGTATGGGACCTTTTTTGGCCTCATTATGATAGCTGCATTCCGACTTCGGGAGGTGATGTCTAATCACGACACCTGTATACATGCGTTTTCTTTGTTTTGTTTTGTTTGTCATCCGTTCTTACCCGCACGAATGGCCTACTTTTCCTAAAGGCAGGACGGGTTTTAACGTGTGTGCTGGATGTTCTGGGTGCGTTCACACTCAAGACTTCGGTTTACAATCTCATCCGAAGGCTTTCGGGGGGAGTGGAGCCAGTACTTGTATTAACTCCAGGGGGAAAATCTTCTTGAACGGGCGCCTTCGTGGTGGCTCGAACCAGGGCCGTCAGATCATGAGCGGAATGTCTAACCACTAGGCTATCCCTCCCCCTTCTAACACTGGCCGTAAAAATGAAGAGAAACTCGCTATGCAAACAGGACAGGTCTACAATGATATTCAATGGAAAGGTTGTTGTCTTGACACAGGATGTACTGTTTTGAAACGATATGGAATTTAAGGACAGTGACCTGAACAAAGTTTGTCACTGTGACTAACAGTATGAACAAGGTTGGCTTGTGTGTAGTATAGTTGCATGCTATTGAATACTGAATTGTCCATCTCAAAACATATGTAAATATACCGAGAGAGAGAGAGAGAGAGAGAGAGAGAGAGAGAGAGAGAGAGAGAGAGAGAGAGAGATGAAATGAAATGAGGAGGAGGAGGAGGGGAAGAGGATGATCAAAATCTTTGAGTTACAAAGGTAACAATAAGGTGGGGGGGGGGGGGGGGGGGGGGGGTTGAGGGTTTCCATCCATGGCTTGTCTGTGAACTACTGAGAGAAACAGGCAGAAAGACAGACAGAGAGACAAAGAGGGAATAGACAGACAGTCTATTACTCTCAGAAAATGGAAGTCCAAGAAAACCAAAAGATGCTGAGAAGAAGAAAAAAAACACCCACAGCGAGGCAGACATAAAATGGAATAACCTCTACAGCGTCTGCAGGATTAATAACAAAAAGAAATTATTAAAAAAAACCAACAACCCACCAAGGCATAAAAAGACCCCCAAAAGACTGAAGGCGCAGACATAATTGGCTCCATATCCATCCAAATAATGCTACTCTGCGCTGCCCTCACGCTGGCACTAGTTTGTGGATTACACGGCTGCAGGATACCTAACAATGCCCTGTTTTCCTCCCTAAGCCACCACCTAACAAGTTCAATACTGGAACACCGAACCCTTGTCCGCCCTCCCTCCCCCCCACCTTCCTTCCGCTCTTCCTCCATCCCACGTGATATACGGCACGTGGATAATCCGGCCCAAGATTCTATCGCGCACTAAAGCGCGCGCCTAAAGGGTGATCCGACCCAAAGGACAAATCCACGTTAAGGACACGGATTAAGGTATATAACAACACCGACCAAGTCCCGGATCCTTTTTTGTTTTGTTTTGCGCTATAAAAACCAGTTTTGCTGGAATGGCGTGTATGTAGGTGTACAACAAGCTGGAAAACGGGTCTAATCTTCCAGAGCGACAGCGGTGATGCTCGTAATCCCCTCTGTGTGTGTGTGTGTTCACGCATGCCGACGATCCAACACAACTCCACAGAGAGTCAATAAACGCATCAGTTCTCCCTGCGGGTTTGGGAGACTAGAGGTAACGGCCAGTTCAAACAGGGAGAGGTCGGGCTTTGAACGCCTCGTCTCCTCCTTAGAAGTCCAGTGCAGGACTTGAAATAACCCATGGCTCGCTGTTGGTCCCATGCTGTGCTGTTTTGAAATCGTGTGTTGTGATTTATTAGTGAATTCAAGTTATTCAGACATATAATATAAACCTATCGGGGTTGTTTTTTCCCCCACCACCGCCCTAAAACCAATCGGTGGATGAGGTTTGTGCCGGTGTAGGTTGAGACTACAGATATCATATTGTCATCATGGTTTTTGAAGTGATTGGTCGTATTTTGTGTGTGACCGTTTTGTGAACAGTTCAGCTATTAACGAAATGCAAATGTAATGTACATTATATTGGTTCCAACCCGGTGTACCTAATACAAGCGGGACCAAACAAGGTTAGCCAACAATAATGATATAACCTTGGTCCTAAGTCAAGGTAAAACGGCATCAAACATGAAGTTAAACGACCATTAGTTCTGAATAGTTTTTCACTATAAGCATACATACAACACAGAATAAACTGCCTTGGGGATGGAATTTTTGCTTTTTTGTGTGTGTTTTGTTTCTCAGCTAGAGTTCCGAGGTTCACCAAGGGTGAGTCTTGCGTGTGCGACCGTTTTTGCGCACCATGAAGGTTGCCGCGTTCCGTCGTCGGGGATGTATGCTGAGTTGTTCGTGTTTCCGTAACCCACCGAACGCTGACATGAATTACGGGATCTTTAACGTGCATACTTGATCTTCTGCTTGGAATCAACGCACTGGCAGGTCTGCATTTTTTAAGTCGACCTGGGAGATCGTAAAAATCCCTACCCTTAATTCATCGGACACCGTCGAGATTCGAACCTACGATTTCATGGATCCATGGGATTGAAGTTGAACTGTCTTGACCGCTCGGCTATATAGTGCCTGTCGGGAATGGAGTGTGAAAACCTCCCACCAGTCCTGACCCTATGGCTTAGATAATTACCACGTAGCGCAGACTGGACCTTGACATGGGGGCTGTCCCTTGAACTGAACTCACCAGATGATTGACCAGCCTTGGGTCCCTGAAGCTTTTCTTCTTCTTCTACGTCGAACGCTCAGACAGCAACTATTGTCTGTTATTATATGAGCGAAAATGCGTCACGATGCCGTTAAGCGCCTGACAAGTCAGGTCCAGCGACATCTGACTTCGGCATATCCTGAAGGTTTTTAGTTAAAACTATATACTATTGTGCTTCTGCTGTGGAACAAGCAAAAGCACGGTTCTGTGTGTGTTGATTCGGGGTTGTCAAGAATTCAAACGGCGTAGTGTTTGAATAAAATTCACATCTAGCGATTGCCAGGGAAGGATGCTTCATTAACTGATCTTGTCATACTTTTTGTTGTTGTTTACTTCTGAGAACATAGAGGCGACTGTCACACTCTTAAATAAGCTAGTCTGTCTGTCTGTCTGTCTGTCTCTGTCTGTCTGTCTGTCTCTGTCTGTCTGTCTGTCTCTGTCTGTCTCTGTTTCTCTCTCTGTGTAACCCCCCCCCCCTTTTTTTTTTCTCTCTCTCTGTATTGTTCGGAAGTGATCACGTACTATCATTTAAGACTCGATATTCAGTTGTTCAGTTTATGGAGAAGTTGAAAAGAAAACCCCACCAAACTGTCATGTACACGCCCCCCCCCCCCTCCTCTCCCCTACCTGCAGACAAAAACATGACAGAGAATTAGTGAGTGAGTGAGTGAGGTAGTGAGCGTACATGTGTCCGTGTGTGTGTATGTATGTGTGTTTTTGTGTGTATGTGGTAGGGTTTAGGGCATATCATTGATTTAGTGTGTGTAATTGATTTAGTGGCTATAACTGACTTACGGAATAGCAGGATCAGAAAAAGAGCTTGCCAGCCTAACAGAACACTTGAATAAGGCCTCCAAAGCATACGGCATGGAAATCAGTGCAGAGAAGACCAAACTGATGACTAATAACACCAACGGCATTAGCACTGATATCAGGGTTAATGACCAGAAGCTGGAAACAGTTCAAAGCTTCAAGTACCTGGGAGCCATTGTATCAGACCAGGGATCCAAGCCAGAAGTAGTATGCAGGACTGCACAGACAATAACAGCTTTGTCAAAACTAAACACCATCTGGAGAGATAAAAATATCTCACTTATCTCCAAGATCAGACTAATGCGCTCCCTTGTCATATCCATATTTCTGTATGCCTGTGAATCATGAACCCTGACTGCAGATTTGGAGAGAAGAGTACAGGCGGTGGAGATGAGATGCTTTCGGAGACTCCTTGGCATCTCCTACAAAGACCACATAAGCAACGAAAGCGTGCATAACAGAATCCAGCAAACCATTGGACCCTATGAGAACCTTCTAACGATCGCGAAAAAGCGTAAACTTAAATGGTATGGGCATGTCACAAGATCCAAAGGACTTGCAAAGACAGTTTTACAAGGCACTGTCCGAGGAGGAAGAAGAAGAGGCAGACCAAGGAAGAGCTGGGAGGATAACATCAGCGAATGGACAGGCCTAGAACTCAACAAAACCCTGATAAAGGCAGAACAGAGAGAGGAATGGAGGGAACTGGTTGCTGAGTCTTTGAGGGTGCCCCCACGGTCGTCAGACTACGGGACAGATAGATAGATAGAACTGACTTATGCATATCATTGATTTAGTGTGTATAACTGATTTAGTGCATATAATTGATTTAGTACATATAGTTGACTTAGTGCATATAATTGACTTAGTGCATATTTTGTGCTTATAATTGACTTAGTGCATATAATTGATTTAGTGTATGTAATTGATTTAGTGCATTTTTATTGACAATACATGCAATTGATTTAGTGCATATAATTGACTTAGTGCATATTATTGTCTTAGTGCTGCGTATAATTGATTTAGTGCATATGGTTTAGTGCATAATATAATTGACGTAGTACATACGATTTATTCAGTGCATATTGTTGAGCTTCTTCTGTAAACAATCAAAATACACTGCTAGTAGCATTTTTAAAGGGTCATTTTCCGCTAATTTCTCCAACACCATCACCATTAAGGAAAGAAAGTCATAGTTAATCATTAACATGCTCCGAGTACACCAGCCCTCTTCGGTCTTTGAAGTAGGATCAGGAAGTCAAGTTAAAGTCAAAAACACTGTAATCATCCCATGAAACTCAATTACAATACTGACAGGCACATTGTCTCTCACGAAACACACACACACACACACACACACACACACACACACACACACACACACACACACACACACACACACACACACACACACACACAAGTTACATTTCATCATTATTGGTTAAAACATTTTAAGAAAGAAACACAAAGAAATTTTTGCTCATGTTGTAAATACACTTTCTGTAGACTGAAGCTGTGTGCTCTGACCCAAACACTCCACTCCACACCAAAGCAAGCATGCGATCACTCCTGGATTTTATTACAACAGCAAGATGATAAGTGGATATCAGAATACCAAAATGTAAAAGGGTTACAAAATACCTCCGAGTGATAATTTTTGGGGGGACGGGTTTATGTTTTACCTTTACGCCGAGAGAGAGAGAGAGAGAGAGAGAGAGAGAGAGAGAGAGAGAGAGAGAGAGAGAGAGAGAGAGAGAGAGAGAGAGAGAGAGAGAGAGAGAGAGGGGGGGGGGGGGGGAGATTGTGGCAAGTTGTGGTGGGAAGGAGTGTAGTCCCGAGGGGAGGGGAGGGGAGGTGTCAGATTGTCACTGAAGGGAGGGTTCCAGCACTTACAGCAGCAAATGGGCACAGCTAGGCCACTCTCCGGAGATGTGTTTGTCTGATGTGTGTGTAAACATAAAGAAGCTACACACACACACAACACCACACACACACACACACACACACACACACACACACACTCGCGTGCTCACGCGCACGCGCACCACACACACACACACACACACACAAAACACACATACATACACACACACACGGACACACGTACGCTCACTCACTCACTCACTAATTCTCGGTCTGTCTGTCTGTCTGTCTGTCTGTCTGTCTGTCTGGTCTGTCTGTCTGTCTGGTCTGTCTGTCTGTCTGTCTGTCTGTCTGTCTGTCTGTCTGTCTGTCTCTCTCTCTCTCTCTCTCTCTCTCTCTCTCTCTCTCTCTCTCTCTCTCTCTCTCTCTCTCTCTCCCTCTCTCTCTAGGACACATGAAAACAAAATAATTTCCAACAGCAATCCATGTCATGAGTATAATTGAAGGTGTATCTTGTAACATTTTGTTATTAAAAGATCAGAATACATAAAAATATTGTTTCCCTAAAGGAGCCATAGTGGCGAAAATAATGCTTTCAAACCACACCACTTCCTCTTCTCCGGTATCTGGTCAGCAGATGCTTGGTCAATACGGTTGTTGTTGTTTGTTTGTTTTTGTTCGTCGGCTCCAAGGTTTACCAATGATGAGATTTTGGCGTTTACGACCTTTTTTGCCTACCATTAAGGTAGCTGAATTCCGACTTCGGGGATGATGTCTAAACATGTCTCCAGTGTCCATGCACTTTTTATTTTTATTTTTTATAAAGACATTTTTTCACATTCGTTCTTAACAGCACTTCCAAAAAAGCGGAGCAGGTTTTAGCGTATGCGGAAGATGTTCTGCGTGTATTTGCACACGAGACCTCAGTATATAGTCTCATCTGAAGGACTTTTGATGGAGTGGAGTCGGTACTGATGTTAACCCCAGGGAGGAAAAATCACCTCAAACAGGCGTCTCTTTGGGGGTTTGAACCTGGGCTATCAGATCACGAACTCAACGCTCTAACCACTAGGCTATCATGCCCCCCCCCCTCCCCTCCCCTCCCCCCTACTCGTCAAGTGTTTTGAATTTAAAAAAATAGGCAGCTTAATCGCCTGGCATGTCTAGCTTGCATTTCTTTTGTTTGTCGAAGAATAGCATTCTTCCCTGCGAGCACGCGGCAACAGCCAGGAGATCTATGTAACCTGTCTACCTGTCAATATTTCCTTTTACATCAAGGGATTATGTTGGCCGACACACACCAAATCGTATTGGAGCACAACAATGATTGACTTGTCAAAAATGATATATGATCGTCTCACTGAGCCCATTTCGTGCTTGGATACATATAGAGACGTGCTGTTGCTGATTTTCTCCCTTCTAACTGCGATGTTGTAGAAACTTTATATTTTGCAGAGCAAGATATATGCTTGTATGAAGAAGAAGAAAAAAACCCTGCGCTTTCTTTTCCCATGTCTTTCTTACAGACTGGGATAAAATAGATGCATTGTTTTTTCCCTTTTTCACACTAGAATATTTACAATATGTATAGTTATTTCTTTCCGTACCTACGTTTGTCTGAGCATGATTAAAACGCGAACAATCGTGACAGATGTGTCATTTTTTTTGTCGGATACCTTCAGCGTTCAGCATTCACTTACCGTGTCTCTAAGTATGGCAGCTTTCACCTAAATCAAACCACTTGTTACATGTAGAGAAATTTGTAAAGAATGTCTCAACTGAGTGCAACAGTGCGGTTTTAAAAAAAATCATATATGTACCCGTAGGCAAATATGCGTGAAACGTCCTTGGGTTAACACTGATATTGGCATTTAACTTCCTTGGACTTCTGATCCCGAGATTGTGACATGACGAATATGGGTATGGCTGGACACTGCAAGGAGACTGAAATGAGCAGCGTGGAAACAGTAGGATAGGAAGGTCACAGAAACTGAAGCAGCAGCAAAAAACAAAAATAAGACATTTCATACCCTTGAAGGGGACGGAAGTATTAAATTCTAACCACTCACACAACACCTGTCATCCCCCACTCCCGCAGTCTCCTCCTCTTCACGTCTTGCCCAGCCTGTCCGTTGCCTGTCTGTATTGTTGACAGTGCTCCTGTCTGACCTTTTCACTAACGAGGCGTTATTGGCACTGCTGGACGTGTCTTTCTGTAACCCATCCTTTCCAGGTCTGGTCGGTCTAGAAAACGTCAGAGAGGTGAATATTGTCGACAGCTTTGTCACTGCTAACATTTCAGTGCTCAGCCCCAACTTTTTCACGTTTGGTGCTGTCTTTATTCATCTGTATGTCTTTGTCCATCTGTGTGTGTCTTTGTCCATCTGTGTGTGTCTTTGTCCATCATTGTGTGTGTCTTTCTCCATCTATGTGTGTGTCTTTCTCCATTTATGTGTGTGTCTTTCTCCATCTGTGTGTGTGTCTGTCTCCCTATGTGTGTGTGTGTTTGTCCGTCTGTGTGTGTGTGTGTGTTGTTCTTTGTCCATTCTTGTGTATGTGTCTTTTCCCATCTGTGTATGTGTCTTTGTCCATTTGTGTATGTGTCTTTCTCCATCTGTGTATGTGTCTTTCTACATTTGTGTGTCTTTCTTCATCTGTGTGTGTTTCTCCATCTGTGTCTTTGTCTATATGTGTGTGTATCTTTGTCTATCTGTGTGTATCTTTGTCTATCTGTGTGTGTCTTTGTCTATCTGTGTGTGTGTGTCTTTGTCCATCTGTGTGTGTGTCTTTGTCTATCTGTGTGTGTCTTTCTTCATCTGTATCTTCCTCCATTTGTGTGCGTGTGTCTATCTGTGTGTGTGTGTGTGGCTTTCTTGATCTGTGTGTGTGTTTTTCTCCATCTGTGTGTTTTTCTCCATCTGTGTGTTTTTCTCCATCTGTGTGTTTTTCTCCATCTGTGTCTGTCCTTCCGCTCTCATGAGCAGGTATTTTGCAGAAGCAAAGTACATTTCTGACTAAAAAATAAATCCATTTGTTCTATGCCTCTCGTATCCCCAAACTGTTAACGTTTCCTCCTCACTGTATGTTTCTGCATCCCAGTTGGTGGGGAGAGGGGGGGGGGGGGGGGGGGGGAGAGGAAGACATTGAAAAAACCCGCTTTAAGCCAATGTTGTCAAGAGTATGCGCAGGGAAAAAAAAGGCTGGAACGGAAAAGAAATCGTGCAGTCAACCATCGAAAGCAGACAATGGTGTCATTTCTGTGTAAAGAAAGGCCTGGCTGCTTTTCTGTCTACTGTATCCAGATTACTGGGATTTTCGCTATGCCCCCACGTTCACACCAGCTCGAAGATCACGTTACTGCAGACAGGCCGATCCTAACACCTCTTCCTGTCAAAGTTTACCTCTCGTACAGCTCCCCTTTGTCCTAGTGCCATGTGAAGAGCGAGACCGGTGTGGCGTTAAATTCCCACCCCCGTTTCCACCATTAGTTGTTGTTATTATGCACGTCACCTGCATGGTTTCCTTTCCTGATAGTTTTTGTTTCGTTTCGTTCCTCGGCTAGAGCTCCTTTGTTTACCAATGGTGAGATTTTGCGCGCGCGACCGTTTTTACCCACCATTCATGTAGCCGCATTCCGACTTCGGGGATGGTATTTAAACACAAAACCTGCGTGCATGCGTTTGTAAAAATAATATATTTTGCTATCTGCTCCTACCGATATGCACTGGCCTATTCTTCCGAAAGGCGGAACAGGATTTTAACGTGTAAGGAAGATGTTCTGCGTGCATTCGCACACGGGGCCTTGGCTGATAGTATCATCCAAATGACTCTCAAGGGAGTGGAGTTCGTACTGATGTTAACGCCTGGGAAAAATTCCCTAAAGCAGGTAAATCCGTGGTGGCTTGATCCCGGCCATCAGATCAGGAGCGCAAAGCTATATAACCACAAGGCTATCCCCATCCCCACCCCGAGAATGGGATCTGCGGTAAGAAACAATGTATGGCGTCCCTGTGTCCATAGAAAACTTCAGCCATTGTCACTTGGTCTGGTGAACTGCAGAGAACAAGATATCTGTATATAATGATGATGATGATGATATGATGATGATGATGATGATGATGATGGTGATGATGATGATAATGATAATAATGATAATAATAACAACAATAATAATAATAATAATGATAATAATAATAATAATTTGTATAGCGCTGAATCTTGTAAAGCGAACAAATTAAAGCGCTTGCATTTAAACATATACATGTATACAGACACTCCTTTAGGAATGAACAAGGCTCCCTTTCAATTTTACGTGCCAGTTAACATTTGAAATAAACCCAATCCGACTTTGAGCAAAGAGACTGATAATGATAACGAAAAAAAATTATGATTGAAAATTTCTAAGCTGCGTGGAGGATTTTCATTGCACTCCAGCTACAGATAAAAGTATGAGCTGTGTAAAGAGCAGACGACAAAACCCAGAAAACATCGATGTTCTAAACTTTACATAACTATCCACAGTTGACATGTTCGGTCAAACAACACAAGGTGCTGTTGTTGTTCCATACAAGAACAACAAACGAAACCTCTCGCTCACATTTGTCAATGTATTATCACATAAAAACGAAACAGCTGAGTGGGTTGATCAACCCTTCTGCCTGAAAACATACAGGATTTATGATGGAGGGCTTTTATTACAAACGTCAACAGAAAGATAATACAAGGATGGCAAAATCCACAAGTTTTAAGTGTGAGAAACTGATAAAAGTTAGGGGATAGGGTTATATTTAACCACTTAAACAGAGAGAGAGACAGAGAGAGAGAGAGAGAGAGAGAGAGAGAGAGAGAGAGAAGAGAGAGAGAGAGAAGAGAGAGAGAGAGAGAAGAGAGAGAGAAGAGAGAGAGAGAGAGAGAGAGAGAGTGAGAGAGAGAGAGAGAAAGGGGGGGGGGGGACCCTGTGCCAAGTCATGTTTACGATTAGTCCATAGGGGAGGTATTGAATTGTGTTAAAGGGAACTCTTACAACACTTGGGACTAATGAGCATATAACTCTACCCGGATTTGTCATGATATGTGATTTCAAGGAACTAAAATCTACAGAATCTGTCTGTCTGTCTGGGGTGACATATGTGAACTGATCTTTGTAGCTGGCGGGCTTCAAGTAATATGATGACGATGATGATGATGATGATTGATGATGATAACAATAATAACAATAATAATAATAATAATAATAACTTTATATGGAACTTATATAGCGGGATATCTGGTAAAAACAAATCTGTGAAAATATGTAATGAAATGAACTGAACTGAGTACGCTTTGAACGCAATTAAGTTTTGGAGAAAAAAAATCTGTCACTTTTGGTTACCAGGTGCTTCAGTCAGACTAAACTCAGAAATCTACTTTTTTTCCCAATTTTCATACAAATGAAATGTCACCATACATGAAAAGAAACATTTAAGTTACAATCAACAATGAATGCAAGGACTTAACAAAAAATTAAATGGGTGCAAATTAAACCAAAACACGTGAGACCAAATTACAGCAGTACTGAAAACACTTGTTTTTTTTCTATGCAAAAACCCCCACAGGCCTCTGTGGTCGGCGGGGCTATAAATCAACAGGACTGGATTGGATGCAAAAAAAATGTGTGCAGCTGAAGATAATGTACTACACATTTTGAACGGTCTTATTCACACTGAACCTAAAACTCTTGTAGTTATAATAATGATAATAATGTGTGGAATTTATATAGCGCTGAAAAATCTTGTAGTTCGTCTCTTGGGTCAGAAAACCAGATTCTTTCGAACTCACTGAACAGCAGAAGACCGTTCTGACCCTAGGGGACTGAGGCCTGTCCCACATTGCAGGAACCAGTCCTCCAGGCCCTGTCCGTCTGTCAGCAGCTGCTTTGGTCTCCTCCACATGTACGTCTTCAACTTGTCCCTGTCCTCTCAGCGCTTTTGCCATATACCGTCCTTAGCGCTTACGTCTGACCACTTTTTTTCTCCACGATGCTTCGTTGAAAATACTGGTTGGGTGTTTACCTTCTGCCAACCATCACCTCCAGCAACTGATAGGGGAGTGGGGGGGGGGGGGGGGGGGTCAGAGTGCTTTAACTCTGTTTACAGCGTGTCACTGCTTGATAGGGGGCAGTTTTCAGAGTGGTTAATGTGTCACTGTCAACATAGCATTACCTTTTTTTTTTGTTTAACAGTTTCTGCTGTGTACAGCCCGGTTTTGACTTTTTTTTGGGGGGGTGGGGGGGGGGGGGGGGTGTCTGTCTGGCTTCCTTCGTTTGGTGGTTTAATTATTCATGTTCTTCATCTTCTTTCTCGTGTGTGGTGATAGAGATGTGTGTGTGTGTGTGTGTGTGTGTGTGTGTGTGTGGTTTTGTGTGTGTGTGTGTGTGTGTTTTGTGAAATCAGCAAAACTAAATTTCTAGCATAGAGCTTTAGAGGCGGAGAACCCCCCCTCCCCTCTACCCCCCTCTCCCCCCCCCCCCCCCCCCCTCACTTTCCCTCTCCCCTCACCCTCTCAGTTGTCCTCTCCCTACTTTCTGTTTCTGCATCCTAATAGGGCAAGATGCAAGATGTGTGGTGGGTGGGGGGGGGGAGGGGGGGGGGGGGGGGGGGGGGGAGAGAGAGAAAGAAAAAATTCTGCCTCTTTAAAAAAAAAAGATGACGTGAGCGATCCATTTTTGTTGCAGGCATAAATAAAAAAGACAAACACAAAAAAAAGGGGGGAGGGGAAAGAACAGAGTAAAAGCAGTCAATAATCAAAACCAGACAACAGGGATTTCTGTGTGAAAGGCCAGTCTGGTTGTCTGTCTATCAAAACAACAGGGATTTCTGTGTACAAAGCCAGTCTGGTTGTCTGTCTATCAAAGTAACAGGGATTTCTGTGTAAAAAGCCAGTCTGGTCTGTCTATCGAAATAAGGATTTCTGTGTAAAAAGCCAATCTGGCTTTCTGTCTATCAAAATAACAAGGATTTTTATGTAAAAAGCCAATCTGGCTTTCTGCCTATCAAAATAACAGGGATTTCTGTGTAAAAAGCCAGTCTGGCCTTCTGTCTATCAAAATAACAGGGATTTCTGTGTAAAAAGCCAGTCTGGTCTTCTGTCTATCAAAATAGAAGGGATTTCTATGTAAAAGGCCAGTCTGGTTTTCTGTCTATCTAGACAACAGGGATTTTCTATCCACTGCTCTAACGCTCACACCAGTTGAAGGATTCCGTTAATGCAGGCATGGGGAACAATTCCGCTTTGTCCTAATGCCATGTGAAGGGCCAGACTTGGGTGGCGTTAAATTCCCACCCCTGTTTTCACCATTAGCTGTTACACACCCACCTGCATGACTTCCTCAGCAGAAATTCTATGTTAAAGTGAAAACCCCTTCACCTCCAACCTCAACCCCCCCCCCCCCCCCCCCCCCTCACCCGAAATCCGTTTATGAATATTGACTTCAGTACGGTGTAGAGCATGTTTTGTTGGTATCGAAAGCTGCACTCAAAGCGATTAAACTTAGAAAAGCGTTATTGCTAGCATCAACAGTCGATAAAGAATATATATTAAGAACGATACGAATCAGTGCTGTTGTGTGTATTGCCAGAATCAACAACAGATAATAAATCAATAACCATACAAATCGGTGCTGTTATGTGTATGCAAAACCTTCAATCGTTTTGACTTCCTCGGGTAAAGTGCCTTGACCCTGTCACAGAGAAAGAACAAGATGAATAATTAAGCAGCACTACATTACTTTAGATCCCTTTTTTCCCCTTCTTTTTCTTTTGCTGTTGTTGTTTTTTTGTTGTTGCGAATCCTCGGCTTGAGCTCCGGGGTTCCCCAATGGTGAGATTTTGCGTGTGCCACAGTTTACCCATTATTAAGGTAGCCAAATTCCGACTTCGGAGAGGGTGTCTAAGCACGACACTAGTGTGCATGCTATTTTGTTGTTGTTTTTATCATTCTGTTTTTTCATTTGTTTTGTTATCTCTTTTGTCAGTATGTTTTGTCATCTGTTCCTACCCGTACGAAACAGCCTACTCTTGTGAAAGCCAGAACGGGTGTTAACTAGTGCGTAAAGTGTTCCGCGTGCGTTCGCACACGGGACTTCGCTTTATACCATCATCCAAAAAACTTTGGGGGGAGTGGAGTGGGTCCAGCGGAAAAATCCCCTCGAACGGGCGTCTCGATGGTGGCTCGAACTTGGGCCGTCAGATCACTTGCTCAACGCTCTAACCACTATGATACCTCCCCCCCTCTCCCCCATCCCATTTGACTGCTAGCGCAAAATCAGGGTTTTCACCAAGGCAATTCATAAAAGGACAATATCAGTTATATAACTGTAGAAAAAAGTTATAACAGAAGTGTAAGGAATAAAAGACATAACTATTTTCGGCCTAAAGTATTAAACCTTGTCAACCTGAAACACCACAAACGTTGATATTGTTATTAATTATTGGATTATTTAGAATAAGAGGGGAAAATATTAGACTGTACTGTGGACGCTATTCAGTCGTGTTGATATATGTACCCTAGATTTTCATCCTAGCTGAAACAAACTATAGCTGATTCTCTCACGCCGGATAGAGTAATTTCAACAGTGAGCAAAAGTTTTCATCAATGCTATGTCTGAGTTCCTTTATTTGGAAGTTATTTTTTCCAGTCTCTGGTTTTCTTTGGAGTTACTCAGCGAGCGAAATATTCCATATAATGCTGCGCCACATCGGCCAAAAAATCCAGTTTGCAGACATGTGATCATCTGCCCAACCTTGTGCGCTTAATATGTTGGCTGTTCCAAATATACCAGATAATTATTGTCAACGTGTTGACGTCACACACACACACATGCGCGTGCGCACACGTACTCACACACGGTATACACACACACACTGCCTTGTCTGGTTGTTTTTAAGGGAACGACACAAAAACAGTGGAATTGAATCAGGCGCCAGAACAGCTGCTAATGAGCAATGGAAGACGAAAATAACGTGGGAGACAAAAGAATTGAAGGCCGTGAATAAAGCGATAGGAGGTAGGGAGAGAAGAAGAAAGAAAGAAAGAAAAGATGAAGACAAAAATATGATGGCGCGGCAGTGATAGCATTCGCAGCGAGCTAAACTGTAAATAACTCAAGGGTTGTTTGAAACAAAAGTCTGTAGAAACAAAGAGATCTCGTCTATAAATAAATAAATGTGGCTTCTTTTTTAAAAAGTTCTGCAGTCACATCATGTTTTTGCTAAACCGTGACTATTGTGATGTTTAGGTTCTTTTTTTCAATTTCTTTTTAAAATGTGTGTTACGGTTTTACGCGGTTGTGTGTGTGTGTGTGTGTGTGTGTGTGTGTGTGTGTGTGTGTGTGTTTCCTCGGCTAGAGCTCAGAGGTTCACCAATGGTTAGATTATGCGTATATGACTGCTTTTACCTACCATTAAAGGTAGCTGCACCCCGACTTCGGAGATAAATTTTACGTGTTTTATATTCAATACATTGCTACAAGTTTCGTAAGGCTGTCGAAGAAACAAAAGGCCAGCTAATGCATCAGATTTCTCCTAAATATCATTTTGGAGGAAAATGCACACTAAAACAAGCATACCGCAGACTCTCTGTATCATCACATGGTGTCAGAAGCTGGAACACTAGGTGAGAGGGTCATTTTGTGCGGGAAGGACCGGATGACAAAAATTGTAAGAAAGGCACGCACACAGGTGTCATGGTGTGACACCATCCCCGACGTCGAAATGCGGCTACCTTAATGGTGGGTAAAAACGGTCACATACGCAAAATCTCACCATCGACGAACCTCGGGAGCTCAAGCCGAGGAACGAAGAAGAAAAAAAAGTCCCCTTCCTTACTGTGAAGTCGAGAAAATCCAAGTTAGAAATCCGTGGCCATCAATGCTTTGACCTCGCAGTGACCCCCGCTGCTTTTATCCCCTAGGTCCGTGCTTGTGTCGAAGAGGATGTGTTTCAATCCTCAGAGTCTGAAGGTCCTGTGAGATAGTGTTGTTTCTGGACATGGTGAGGGTAATCAATCTGTAATGAGCGGTTTCTTCCAAACCTGCCTCTGCAGCTCAGCTGTGAGGTGAGTGTTCTCAGTAGGGGGGTAAGTAAGCACATTCCTGTGGCGAGATTGGAATGAGTGAGGTGAGAGTAATCAATTAAAGGATGTTGGCAGGAAATGCAACAGAAAAAATATATGCGGATAGATAGATAGATTGATAGATAAATAGATAGATAGATAGACAGGCAAGCAGGCAGACAGACAGAAAGATAGATAAATAGGTAGACAGATAATAATAAATAATAATAAATGGAATTTATGTAGCGCTACATCTTGCAATTACAAATCAGAGCGCTTGCATTCAATCCTCAAAGATAGACGTACATACATACAGACAGACAGATAGAGAGACATAGAAAGACATAGAGATAGACATATAGATAGACATATAGACAGAGAGAGAGAGACAGATAGACGGACGGGCAGACAAAAGTGACCAAAGAAGGTCAACATACAAACAACACACACAGTGAGCACAGAACAGAAACTAACCCTGTACCAACGCTTTTAGTCTCTTCTCACAAAGGATGAGACAAGCTGAACCAACAAGTCAGCACAGCAGACAGACAACAGCGCTGACACACAGACAGATGAACCACACGACAGCCACTGACAGCCAAAGTCCTCAACCCCACCCCCACCCCTCCCTCCTCGCCCCTCCAGCAACCTTTGTGATGTCTGGGGAAACCACTCTGTAATGCTCAGCCATTTTTGTTTTCATTCTCGACTTTAAAAAAAAAATTTTTTTTTAAAGAACATAAAAATATCCATGAAAGACCAATTGTGTTTTTGATTTCGATCCCTTCCATTAGGAAGTATTACGAGTCCTTTCATTCTCTCAAACAGTCTTTCTGAGGTCTGCTGTGATCAACTGATCCCTCCCACTCCGCTTCTTTGTTTTTGTGCGGGGGTTACAAAATCCGTGAACAGTTATTTCTCGTTTGAATTAAGACCACCCATTTCTAAAAGAAGCAACATTAAAATCTCGATTTGGCTTAGTTCCGACTTAAGATGATTGAGACATTAAGATATCGTAAACATGAAGTAGCAGAGGTGGTGGTGGTTTTTGTTTTGTTTGTCTAGCCTGACCCAGATTCGTCTTGTTGAGGAGGAGGAGGGGAATGTCCTGAAGTTAAACGTTTGAAAGGTGGTGTCAGATGGTGACGGCGATTGTCTGCTATAAAAGTGTGTGTGTGTGTGTGTGTGTGTGTGTGTGTGTCCATGCGTTGACTATGAACCGTGGGCGCATGTGTACGTGCTTTGAGTGTATGCGTGTGCGTGAATTAGCGTGCATGTTCGTGTTTGTTCTTGTGTTTGACGTCTGTTCACTGTAAGTGATACTAGACGGCAGTGTGCATGTATGTATTTACACATGACCAACCAGGGAGGGCGTGTCTATATATTAGAAGTATACATGGCATGGGCCCGCGTGCTTCCACATGTGTGTTCCTATTTCAATAAAAAAAATTGTTAGTAGTGAAAACAAGCCACCATAAGAACAGATCTATTATCTTTGAAATACTAATTAGATGCAGATCATCATCAAAGCTCCCTATGGGGATGCGGGGGGGGGGGGGGGGGGCTGTCAGTAGGAATAGCATACCCCACCTTCTGGAAATTCTGTGCTAGGAATTCCCTCTTTTCTACCCCTCTCTTTGTGTATGTCTTGTTCCTTTTCTTCCTGTCACCTCCTTCTTGTCTGTTTTATGCATTTTTTGGTCCATTCTCCTGCTCTTTTTTCCAGAAAGACTTAAAAGATAACAGTTCTCTCCCATGCCGAAATTGGGCCTGACTTGTCAGGCGCTTAACGGCAGCGCAACGCATGTTCACTTATATAAACAGATAATAGTTGCTGTCTGTGCGTTCGACAAGAGCCATCAAAGCTCGCTGTGGTATTTTAAAGCACCCTAAACCCTAACCCGTTTACCAACTGTACCAACTGTTTCAATCAGTTCATCATTTTTGTAATGAAATAATTCATATTTCCTGGACCTGTTCCCAGCACCTTAGAGCGTGTGCCTGTGTGTGACAAGAGTACAAATGCACGTATAAAAAAAAGGAAGCAAACTAAACATACGAAAGTATCTTTATAGGAACTTATTCAAATTTGGGGGGGGGGGGGGGACGCGATAACTTAGCGGTAAGAGCGTTGCATTTGCCATTTGACGGCCCAGGATCGAACCACCACCTGGAGTTAACATCAGTGCAGACTCCCCTCCCCTGAAAGTCCTTCGGATGAGACTATATAAACCACGGTCCCGTGTACGAACGCACGCAGAACATCTTGTGCATATGTCAAAACACGTTCTGTCTTTCGGAAGAGTGGGCCATTTCGTGCTATTAAGAATGGGTGACACAAAATATATTAAGAAACAAAAACCTGTGCATACTGATGCCGTGCTTAGACAATATCTCCGAAGTCGGAATGCAGCTATCTAAATGGTGGGGGAAAGGGTCCATTAGTGAACCTCGGAGCTCTAACCGAGGAACAGGGGACGGGGGAATGAAATTTATACATTATTTGTATACTGTGTATTACTGTGTGTTATTTGTATACTGTGCAGTGTGCATGCACTTGTATGGACAGGATGCTAACAGCCGGTTTTGCAGTTGTACACTCTCTGTCACAGGATGGCTCAGCGTGAATACTTGCATGCAAGTGTGCACGTAAACCAGCGCGCGTGCGCGCACACACACATACACACACGCACGCATGCACACACATGCACGCACGCACGCACGCACAACACACACACACACACACACACACACACACACACACACACACACACACACACACACACACGCACACACGCACAAACAACACACACACACACCACTCCAACTCTACTCTTAAAAAACCCATCAACGTGATCCCCCCCCCCCCCCAAAAAAAAAAAAAATCAAAATTGACAGGAAGAAATATAATATAAAAGGAGATGAAAAACACGATTATCAATAAGCGTGAATTGCCCCCCCCCCCCCCCCCCATCAACCCACCCAAATTGCAACTCGGCGACATCGCAAGGATTTGAACACCATACCTAACCCCAGCCCGCAGTGGGACAAAAGCCACCAATAATTTCTTACGTCTCGTTACGGCTCGCTGTCTGTATCAATGTTTTCCTTCACACGCTCGCACGATCAGCGCTAGCGGGACAGACACCCCCCCTTCCCCTCCAGACAGACACACACACACACACGCCAACGGCTAACTTGTCCAACACAATACCGAGATCGTCTGACTGGAGCCCCCGGGTTGTTCTTGTTGCTGTTGTTGTTGTTGTTGTGACTGGGTGAAAAATGGACGTGGATGTTGTTGGGCCCTTTATCTCTGGGACTGCAAAACGAAATGGGGAAGCTCGTCCTAGCGTGAGACAAGGTCCAGTCTTGGGAGCCCCACAATTCGATTATCTGTTTTCTCATTCAGATAGGCAGGAACACTTGAAACACGAACCTGTGTCTAATTTTTTCTGGGGGAAATTTCTTTTGCAGGAAAACTCTTTTCATATATATATATACTCCCTTCTCAGTTTCTCTGTCTGTCTCTCTGTCTGTCTCTCTGTCTGTCTGTCTGTCTCTCTCTCTCTCTCTCCTCTCCTCTCCATCTCTCCTCTCTCTCCTCCTCTCTTCTCTCTCTCTCTCTCTCCCCGCCTCGTGGGTATAAGTTAGAACAAGTTTCCTCTTCACTCTCCCAGTTCAGAATGAAAATATTCCCGAAGCACGCAATTTAGCTTTCACCATATAAACCCTGACCGACTTTCCCTACATGATTTCAAGGCCTTAAGTTCTCACAAAATACCAGTTTCAGATCAGGCTGATTCAGTCTTCTGTCTGGATTACACACTGGTGTTATTCCAGTCTCACCAAGTAAGGACTTTAAAAGAAATCCCCGTATAGACTGATTGCTTACAGAAAAGAAAAATATTCAAGATACTGCCATTCACACCCCAAGTCTTTTTTTTATTTATAAAAAACGAGAGCGAATTCGATTTTGAAGGGGCACGTAAATCTTCTTGGGTCATTCAAATAGCCAATTAACTTCATTCAGTTCAGCAAATATAGGTCGTTACGTGGACAGACACGAGACAGGGAACAAGAGACTTAACGATTATTGGTGATCAGAAGGCCGTGTCCAAACGTCCAGGGTTGTTCCTACGTATCTCGGTCATTGCCTAACCAAAGAGTGGAAGACCATGGCATCTGACTCCCAATGTGTGATTAGTTTGCGGCCATACTCAAAACTGGTTGGGGGTTTTCATTGAATTCTTCTGTCAAAAGTTCTGAGATCGCTACATAAACTTAACTAAACTGTTACAAAAGTGACATGGAGACAGCTTCCTTTGAAGAGTGAGTTTTCAATCACTCTGACGCTGTTACTGTCGTCATTAAGGGATCTAGTAGAAGATTCCCTGCTTAAGGTAGGACAGAACCAGCGCTACGAAACAGAATTAAACTGCTAAGACATACATGAACACACATTCCTCAGGCTGCTAGCATGGTAGTAAGCAGACAATGATAGCTTTCCCAGAAACGTTAAACTGATACCAAGATCACACAAAAACGGATGTTAATTTGCAGGATAAGGCAGACACGAACAATGGCAAATCAAATCTTGTGCAAGAACACAAAAGGCTAAGCTCAACTATTGTACAGAGAAACCGCCACTAAAATCAACATTTAAACGAAAGCAACATAAAAACAATAGGTCAAGACTATTTAAAATATGTCACTTTCCCCCCTCAAACTAATATGAAGATCTGGTCCAGAAGAACATGCTCTATCAACTAGGAATACAGTACTCCTAAGATTAAGACCACGGATAGGTAGTCAGGATCATATAACACTCCCAAGCTTAACATTACGGATATGTAGTCATGATCATATAACACTCCCAAGATTAACATTACGGATAGGTAGTCAGGATCATATAACACTCCCAAGATTAACATTACGGATAGGTAGTGAGGAATATATAACACTCCCAAGATTGACGTTAGGGATAGGTAGTCAGGGATAAATAACACTCCCAAGATTAACATTACGGATAGGTAGTCAGGAATATATAACACTCCCAAGATTAACGTTACGGATAGGTAGTGAGGAATATATAACACTCCCAAGATTGACGTTACGGATAGGTAGTCAGGGATATATAACACTCCCAAGATTGACGTTACGGATAGGTAGTCAGGGATATATAACACTCCCAAGATTGACGTTACGGATAGGTAGTCAGGGATAAATAACACTCCCAAGATTAACATTATGGATAGGTAGTGAGGAATATATAACACTCCCAAGATTAACATTACCGATAGGAAGTCAGGAATATAAATATAACACTCCCAAGATTAACATTACGGATAAGTAGGATCATATAACACTCCCAAGATTAACGTTACGGATAGGTAGTGAGGAATATATAACACTCCCAAGATTGACGTTACGGATAGGTAGTCAGGGATATATAACACTCCCAAGATTAACATTACGGATATGTAGTCAGGGATATATAACACTCCCAAGATTAACATTACGGATATGTAGTCAGGGATATATAACACTCCCAAGATTAACATTACGGATAGTTTCATCATCACCCAGCATGCAGTAAAGTCTTGTGCTTTATGTAACACATCAACTTCCAGGATTAAATTGTCAAGACAATGACAGTTTGACAAAGCAAGACAAGATTAAAAACTGAATCAAATGATAACTAGCCAAATAGTGATAACAGAAACAGTGTCAAGCAGCTCACAACAGTATGAAAATCATTCTAGTTTTGGTTTCCTTCTATATAACTTTAAAGACGTAAAAATAAAACCCTATCAAACATAGAAAACGAAATAACACTGCACTGCACTAGACTGTAAAAACAGCTCTCTAAACTTATTTCTATAAGTTCAACATTGGATATAACGTTCTCAACGCTCCTCACCCTCTTTAACCCAATCCACACCTCTAAACATGACCACTGGATCAATGCAGGGAGATGGCTCCACGATCCAGAAACCCCTGACCTCAATCATTTGCTTCTATGGGGGGAGGGTTTACCCAGTCACCGCCCACCCGCTTCTTCCTACCCGTCACCACCAGACACGCTGAAGAGTCATCTAGAAACTCTCTTTCAGGCATCATCGACCATACCACTCTATCGTTTCCTTCCTCTGAAGGCTAGTCGACATTCACAGCTCCCAGCTGCACTGTTGTCGTGGCTTCTTTCTCCCGGCATTGCGATAGGCACTACTCAGGGCAGACGCATGCTTTCTCCTCTTTTGTGTTTCAGAATTTTAGTTTGAATCCTGGCAGTAATGGATCGAAGGCCCCATGTGCGAAAGCATTCAGAACATTTTGCGCAGACGTTCAAAACCAGTTAAGTTCCGCCTTTCGGAAGAGTAGGCCATTTCCTGCGGGTATTAAAGGATGACAATTTTGTTTTTTTTTAATAAAACACCCGTATATACACAGGTGTCGTGTTTAGACACCATCCGGATCCCTGAAGTCGGAATGCGGCTTCCTATGTGATGGGTGATAAGGGTCGCATACGGAAAATAGCATTGGTGAACCTTGTAGCTCTAGCCGAGGAACGAAAACTGTATTCTTCTAGTCAACCGCTTTAAAGGGCAGATTCTGGATAGGAAAAAAAGATACACTAGTACTTTATATCGATAATCCATGAAATCATATTTTTTCTTGTATTGTCTTGCCTCCACACACTCACTCTCTCTCTCTTCTCCTCTCTCTCTCTCTCTCTCTCTCTCTCTCTCTCTCTCTCTCTCTCTCTCTCCCTCTCTCTCAAAAAGTAGTGGAACAGCAAAATCATCTGATCACCTCCATCATTCTTAACGCCCTCCCCCCTCCCCCCCCCCCCCCCCCCCCCCCCCCCCCCCCCCCCCCCCCCCCCCCCCCCCACACCACACACAGATCACTATCATTGACGTTTTCACAACTGTTCTATTCTACCCATCTTCTCGCCTTGAAGCCTTTGTACAACAAGGCTTTGTGTAGCCAGCGGCAGCTGGGCGAATAGGGCGAGAACACAATGCAGCATTGTAGGTAGTCACACTGGTCTTTCCTTCATGCCGCCCTCCCTGCCCTGGACATTCAAACATCCATGGCCTCGGCACCTCCTGTCTTTCCTTCAGAAGTGTGCTTCACTTCAGTGCCGGACGGAAAAATCTCCCACGAGAATCGGTACAATGTGATTCATGAAAGTGCTGCCTGTAATGTTGTGAAAAGAACAATCTCCCACCAAAACAGAAACAAAAAGTACCGCACATAGGGATGGGTGTAGGTGTGCGTGTACGCATATATATACATACAGAGAGAGAGAGAGAGAGAGAGAGAGAGAGAGAGAGAGAGAGAGAGAGAGAGAGAGATAACGAAATTTTATTTTCTGAGGGTAATAGAATAAGAACAAGACCTTTTTACATCCAGAGAGAGAGAGCGAGAGAGAGAGAGCACACTCACACACATAATGATATTATACACCCTTCCCGTCTGATATCACTATTTAGTGGAAGGACGTTAAACTGAACTACTACTACTACAACTACCACACACACACACCTACACACCATTATACTGAGAAGCACATACACACACCCGCGTTCAGTCACCACACACTCACACATCTACATACCATTTTGCCCCACTCAGCCACCAACACCACCCCCTCCCAACACACACACACACACACAAAAGTTTGCTACAAAGGACAGAAACCACCCACTGCATAAGCCTAGAATGCAGAGTGTCCCACGTGCAGGAAGTATCCTCCTATCACGTGTGGCCATAAGATTGTAGGAAACCATTCCTGGCCGGGGAAACATAATGGACAGTATTGTCATCTGAGGACCCAACACACTTCACATCAGGAGTCAGTATTTCTCTTCATTAAAAACGATTGGAGAGAGAGAGAGAGAGAGAGAGAGAGAGAGAGAGAGAGGAGAGAGAAGAGAGAGAGAGAAGAGAACTGGAATATTTTAATGAAGGTAAATGGATAAGCTAAGGCTTAGGAGGGAGGGGGAGAGAGTGTGTGTGTGTGTGTGAAATCAAAGTCACGGTCAATTTTTTTAATTTCCAGATGGTACATCGAGTAAGCAACGCATCTGCTTTTTTATGTATGAGTGTGTGTGTGTGTGTGCGTGTGTGTGTGTGTGTGTGTGTGTGTGTGTGTGTGTGTGTGTGTGTGCGTACGCGTACAAGCATTTCATCACAAACATTATTTATGAACAAAATATAACAAAAAAATAAGGTTAGATTGAGGAGCAGCACCATCCATTTTAAAGGAACAGAATTTGTTTTGATTTACTTCCAAATGAATAAAAGATTCGTGGACTTTTTTTTTCTTACGTCCTTTGCCTCTTTAAAAAAAACTTAGATTAGAATTACATGACGATTGAGTGAAGAATTTACCGATACCTCTTTTATTCCATCCCTATTATTTTCCAGGAAGTAACCACGACAACAAGAGCTTTATGCTTTTCTGTTATAACAGAAGAGAAAAGACGAATTTTTTTTTAATGAAGAGGGGGAAAAAAAAGAAAGACCAGGATTAGGAAAAGGAAATAGTATTGCTGGCACAAAGTTTAGATCGGAATGTTCTGGAGAATCGTGAGGAAGGATTTTCTGTCCCCCCCCCCAGAGAGTGCGTTATAACCTTGTAAGCCTTTCTCAAAGGACCGACCATACTTGTACAAGGGCTAAGAGGTATTGATTTTGCCTTACAGAGGATTCATCAGACATCATTCTGCTTCATATTTTTTTGACCAAAAAAATAAACAAATTCAGACAGGGAGGGGGAAAAAAAGCTGTAAAGCGTAAATTTTAACATTTTTGTGTGTTTCATATCTTTTCCGGGAGCTAAAATTGTTATAATGTTTTATGTCATTTTATTTTATTTCGTTGATTTATTCGATTGACTCGATTTTAATGGTTATTCCCGTTTTCTTATTTCGTGATTTCCTTTAACTGACTGATTTTGTATGTCTTTCTTGGTAATTTTCTTTTATTTTGGATCTAAAACGAGCAGATCAGGGATCACATTACGTCATTATCTATATCTTGTTCTCTTTTCTTTTTCAGATTTTTTAAAGCAAAAAATTGTTATTAACGTATTATCCTGTTTATCTTATCTTTCTTTTTTTTTCTTGATCAACTTGTTTTTTGCTTTGCTCGGTGATTTGTTGACATTTGGGGCCACAATCAGGAGATGAGGGATCACGTTAGGTCGTTATTCATATTGGAAACGTTCTTTCTTTCTGTCTGTTTTTCTTTCTTTCTGTCTTTCTTTCTGTCTTCTTTCGTATCTCGACTGCTTTCTTTGTCTTTCTTTTCTGTCTTTTTTTTTCTTCTTTCTGTCTGTCTGTTCTTTTTACTTTCTTTCTGTCTGTTGTTTCTTTCTGTGTGTCTGTCTTTTCTTCCTTCCTTTCTTTCTTTCTTTTTCTTTCTTTCTTTCTTTCTTTCTGCTATCCTTCCGTCCTTTCTGTGTTCTCTCTCTCTCTCTCTCTCTCTCTCTCTCTCTCTCTCTCTCTCTCTCTCTCTCTCTCTCTCTCTCTCTTTTCTTTCTTTCTTCTCTCTTCTCTTCTCTTTCTTTTCTCCTTCTTTCTTTCTTCTCTTCTTCTTCATCTCTCTCTCTCTCTCTCTCTCTCTCTCTCTCTCTCTCTCTCTCTCTTTCTCTTGTCCTTGTCCTTCCTTCCTTTCTGTTTTTCTCTCTGTCTGTCTGTCTCTGTTTATGCAAATGCTTTGTATTCCCTCCCCCCCGCCCCCACTCTTTTCCTTTGATTTAACGAGTTCCTTTGCTTAGTTTTGTGTGATTACTTAAGACAGTCTATTGTTTATTTCTTCCCTGTTTGGAAAATCCCATCATGTAAAGATAACGTGATTCGGGAGACAGTCATGCATTCTTGCAACAAGTGCTATGGGCGGAATAAGGGTGTTTTTTCTCCTGCTCATCTTTGACACCCGCTTCCCCTCTCCTTTTCATCCTCCTCCTCCTCCTCCTTTTCTCTCCTGCCCCCTCCCCCTTCCCTCTTCCTCTGTGGACTGAGGAAGATCTCTGTGGTCTGTCTATGTATCATCAAAGTTTGTGTGATTTCTGGTATCGTATCTATTTCTCCTCCTTCTTTTCTTCTTTTTCGTTTTCTTCGTTTACTGCAAGTTTGTCTGTTTCTGCGTGTTCTTTTCCTTTTAAATTGTTCTTCATCTGACTTCTCTTCGTCTCTCCTCTTCTTTGTCCGTGCCTTGTTGTTTTGTTGTGTGTTGAATTGTTGTTGTTGTTGTTGTTGTTCTTCTTCTTCTTCTTCTTCTTCTTCTTCTTCTTTCTTCTTCTTCTTCTTCTTCTTTCGTCTTCTTTTCTTGTCATATCGTTGTCGATGTTGTTGTTGTTGTTGTTGTTCTTCTTCTTCTTCCTCCTTCCTCCTCTCTCTTCCTCCTCCTCTTCTCTCTTCTTCTTTCTTCTTTTCTTCTTCTTCTTCTTCTTCTTGTCATTATCGTTGTCGATGTCGTTGTTGTTTGTTGTTCTCCTCCTCCTTCTCTTTCTTCTTGATGATGTGCTCTGTTTCATTGTCTTTGTCTTCCCTTTCCTTGCTTCTCTTTTTTCCCAGTAGCGGTGATACACTGTTTGTCTTCCAAGGTTGGCAAAAGCCATGAACATGAGTGAGTGAGTGAATGTTTATTTGTTATTGTTTTAATTATTCTTTTATCTCGATGATAACGGAACAAGCACTTGCGTGCTTTTTTACATCCAGTCCCAGAGTGCGTGTAATTTTGAAATTTTGTCATTCGTTCCCACCGGCATACACACAAATGGTCTACTATTCCCAATTCCGAAAGGCGAAACAGGTTTAAACCTGCGTGCAAGATATGCGTGCGTTCGCACACGGGACCTCGGTTTATAGTCTCATCCGAAGGACTTTTAGGGAAAGTGGGGTGAGTGAGTCTTCTTTTTCTCCTCTTCTTCTTCCTCTTGCTCCTTCTCCTCTTCCTCCCCCACCTCCTCTTCTTTATCTTCCTTGTTCTTCTTCATCATCCCCCCCCCCCCCCTATCTTCTTTTTTTTCTCTGCATTATCGGCTTCCTGCTTAACTTCCTGTAGCGTTCTTTCGCGGTTTTGTCTTCTGGATCGTCTTCATCTCGGCCTGTTTCTTCTTCTTCTTCTGCGTGTCATCCCTCCTTTCCATGCCGTCAGTTTTCTTCCTCGCCATCTGTTTTTTTCTTCTTCTTCTAACATACCACTGTTCGTCTCTTCCGCGCTGCTACTGGTTTCCTTTCTCATCCTCTTTTCTTTCCTCTTTTTTTCTGTAAAGGTTTTATCTGTTCTTTTGAGGTTGCAGGGAGTCATTGATCTTGCACCGCACATGCCCTTGTGTGTCGTAATTGCATGGATTTGTTCCCCAACTTAAAAACCATTATGGCCTACAACACTGGTGAAGCTTTCGGCATCTCTCTAGTTCTCTCTGTCCCCCTCTGTCTTTTACTCTCTCTCTCTCCTCTCTGTCTCTGTCTCTGTCTCTCTCTCTCTCTCTCTCTCTTCTCCTCTCTCCTCTCTCTCTCTCTCTCTCTCCTCTCTTTCTCTCTCTATGCCTATCTATCTATCTATCTATCTATCTATCTATCTATCTATCTACCATCTATCTATCTATCTACCTATATATCTGTATGTCTGTCTGTCTGTCTATCTATCTGTGTGTGTGTGTGTGTGTGTGTGTGTGTGTGTGTGTGTGTGTGTGTTATTTACATGTGTAAATGTGTTGGAGTGGGGGTTTTAAAATTTGTTTTAAAACCATGTCTTCGCAAATTTGCATTTAAAAAAAATTTGGTTGTACATGGTTTCTTTAAAATAGCCTTGCGTTCGGAACCTGATGACATAAACGTAACATACATCATTGTAACATTGTGGGCGTGGCAAGACATTCATAACACGTGTCACCAGGTGAGTTTAGAGACCTGTGCTTACTTACCTTACACCTGTCCTGTGGTCAGAGACCGTGTTCACATAGTCTAATCACCTGAACAGGTGTTCACATCACCTTAACACGAGTTGTGTTAGCACCCCTTTACTGTCCCTCCTCCTCCTCCTCTTCCTCCTCCTTCCTCTTTTTCTCACCCTCCTCCTTTCATCCTCCTTCTTTTTCTTCTTTTTCCTCCTCCTCCTCCTCCTCCTCCTCCTCCTTCTTCTTCTTACCTCTACCCTCCCTCCCTCCTCCTCCTTTTCTTCTTCTTCTCCTCCTCCTCTTTCTTCTTCTCCTCCTCCTCTACCCTTTTCTTCTTCTTCTTCTTCTTCTTTCTTCTTCTTTTCTTCTTCTTCTTCTTCTTCTTCTTTGCAATTCTTCTTGTTCTTCTTCTTCTTCTTTGCAATTCTTCTTGCAATTCTTCTTCTTCTTCTTCTTTGCAATTCTTCTTCTTCTTCTTCTTTGCAATTCTTCTTCTTAATTCTTCTTCTCTTCTTCTTCTTCTTCTTCTTCTTCTTCTTCTTCTTCTTCTTCTTCTTCTTCCCTTCTATTTCTCACCTTAACGAGATGACATCTTGATCTGGCTTCTGTGGTCAATGAGGTCACAGTAATCATGACGGGTTGATTGATTGATTGATTGATTCTTTTCCTTTTGCTCTTTTCTTTTTTTTCTGTGTTCTTTGCAAAGTTGTTTTGCTATCCCTCTTCTTCATCTCTCGCTGATTCTCTTCCTGTGGCTACTCCTCTGTTCCCCCTCCTCCCCCACTTCATTTTTTTTTAATTTAATTTTTTAGTTATCTTGGTTTTCTTTTTCTTCCTCCGCCTACGCTTCTTCCTTCTCATTTTCCTCTAACTATTGTCCTCGTTCTGTTTTTTTATTTCCTCTTTCTGCTTTCTCTGTCGCCTTATTTTATGACCTTTCTTTGTTTTGTTTCTTTCTTTTTGTTTCCTTTTTTGGGGTGGTTTTTTTTTTTGAAGAGCAGATTTGTCATTGATCAACACCACATGTGCCCCTGTGCATGGTAATGACAATGGATTAGTTCCTAAACTTAACACTGGTCACAGCCCCCAAGATTGAAGCTTTCAACTTCCTTTCTCTCTGTCTGTCTGTCTGTCTGTCTGTCTCTCTCTCTCTCCATCCCCTCCCCTCCCTCTCTCCTCTTGAAGTTCTCCTTTCTCTCTCTGCCTCTCTCTCTCTGTCTCTTCTCTCTCTCTCTCTCTCATCTCTCTTCATCTCTTCTCTCTCTCTCTATCTATCTATCTATCTATCTATCTGTCTGTCTTTCTGTCTTTCTGCTATCTATCTATCTATCTATCTATCTATATGTCTATCTATCTATCTATCTGTCTGTCTGTCTGTCTGTCTGTTTATCTCTCTCTATCTGTCTGTCTGTCTATCTATTTCTCTCTATCTATCCATCTATCTATCTATCCATCTCTCTCTCTCTCTCTCTCTCTCTCTCTCTCTCTCTCTCTCTCTCTTAATGAAATTACCGTTTCTCTCTCTGCATCTGTCTCTCTGTCTCTGTCATTCTAAATCTCTCTCTCCCTCTCTCCCCTCTCTCTGTCTCTGTCTCTCTGTCTCTTTTACTTCCAGTCTCTCTCTGTCTCTATGTCTCTGTCTGTCTCTCTGATATCTGTCTGTCTCTATGTCTCTGTCTCTATCTGTCTCTCTGATGTCTGTCTGTCTCTCTGTCTGTCTGCCTCTGTGTGTGTCTCTGTCTATGTCTGTCTGTCTCTGTCTCTCTGTGTGTCTCTGTCTCTGTCTGTATGTCTCTGTGTCTCTGTCTCTCTGTCTGTCTGTCTATCTCAGTGTCTCTGTGTGTGTGTCTCTCTCTGTGTCTCTGAGAACGTCAGTGCTATCGGCGATTGGATTAAGGGAGTCCTTGATGTGCTGTGATTTTTTTGTTTTGTGTGCTTTCTTTTCAAGTCTTAAAGCTGTCCTCACACTGGAATTCGTATCAACCACTCCAGATATCGCCTTTGATGCTCGCGCACAGTTGCAACGAGTTGATTTAATTGAATGCATGAATGTGTCCTTTATAGAGCCTGTAAAATTCTTTACACCCGTTAGGAGTGATTGAATGAGTCCCACTGTGGGCTAAGGTTTGGAGTGATTGAAGGAGTCCCACTGTAGGCTAACTTTTGGAGTGATTGAAGGAGTCCCACTGCAGGCTAGCATTAGGAGTGATTGAAGGAGTCCCACTGTAGGCTAACGTTAGGAGTGATTGAAGCAGTCCCACTGTAGGCTAAAGTTTGGAGTTATTGAAGGAGTCCCACTGTAGGCTAAAGTTTGAAGTGATTGAAGGAGTCCCACTGTAGGCTAAGGTTTGGAGTGATTGAAGGAGTCCCACTGTAGGCTAAAGTTTGGAGTGATTGAAGGAGTCCCACTGTAGGCTAAAGTTTGGAGTGATTGAAGGAGTCCCACTGTAGGCTAAAGTTTGGAGTGATTGAAGGAGTCCCACTGTAGGCTAAGGTTTGGAGTGATTGAAGGAGTCCCACTGTAGGTTAAGGTTAGGAGTGATTGAAGGAGTCCCACTGTAGGTTGAGGAGATGCAGTGTCGGTGTTATTGAGGGATTGGTTCCAGAATATTCCAAAAGACCAACAATGAGCACGTAGTTTCTTTTTTAAAATATTTATTTCGAGGATAATGGAATAAGCACTCATGTGCTTTTTTACATTAAATCCCCGTGTGTATGCAGTTTGTAAATTTTGTTATTCGTTCCCACCGGCACACAATGGCCTACTCTTCCGAAAAGTGGAACGGGTTTTAACGTGTGCGCAAGATGTTATGCAGTTAGTTCCACAGCGCGCTTGCCCTGCGCATGCTCACGTGCATGCGTGCACAGACACTCTACAAAGACTTGTTGTTGTTGTTGTTGTTGTCGTATGTGTGTGTTTGTGTCTTTAATCTGGTTTTATTGTGCATGGTATATGTATGTAGTGTTTGGAGTGTAATACATGTCAAAAACATATGTACCTCGCCCCTGTTTTGTTTCTTTTGTTTTTCTTTTATCATGACATGTGAAGTTGTTAACACGCTCAGTGATCAAAGTTTGGCTGTTGTTGTTTATTTAGGAAATAGTTTCTCTCTCTCTCTCTCTCTCTCTCTCTCTCCTCTCTCTCTCCTCTCTCTCTCTCTCTCTCTCTCTCTCTCTCTCTCTCTCCTCTCTCAAACTCACTTGCCACTCACATAGTGTAAAGAAGTTGTAAAGTGATCGAACTACCATCAATTATTAGTATTTTTAGTCGAAATTGCATTCTCTATCTGCCCGTCTTTTTCTGTTGTTGGTTTGGGGTTTTTTGCCTATATGACTGGCTCTGTCTATCTCTGTCTCTCTGGCTCTGTCTAACTGTCTGTGTCTCTCTATCTGTCTGTGTCTGTCTGTATGTGTCTGTCTGTCTCTCTGTCTCTGTCTCTCCCTCTCTCTCTCTCCCCAATGTTTGCTTTGAAGTATATTGCTCAGTTGTGAGTTCTTTCGGTAGATCAGTTGTTGTTTTTTCTGTACATCTTTCTGTTTATAACCCGGTGATGTCGAGGTAACAGGATTCATCAGAAGATTACCGTCACAGTCCTGAATTCTGTTCATAAAGTCCGTGGGTGAAACAAGGGCTTTGTCCTCCTGTGAACCTATGCCCTCCTTACCCCCCCCCCCCCTCCGTCTTCTCTCCTCACCCCCCCCCCTCCCTTAACCCCCTCCACTCCCCCTCCTCTCCGCCGCCTCGACTAAGCGATCTTACTCTCAGGTATATCTGATAAGAGATGCATGGTGTCAATAGCTTTTACCTCCTCGTATGTCTCTATTCTTCCAGCGTTTTCCTTCCTTGGCATATTCTGCTGCTACTTTTTTTTTTTCTTTCTCTCTACTGGGCTTTTTTGTCTCTTGCTTGTCATCGGTGTGTTGTGTTTCTTCTGTGTCCACACAACACTTCCTGCTGTGTTTTGTTTGTTTTGATGTTTATCTTTCTTCTGTTTTCATTCTTTTCCTCTGACACTGGAAACTCTCACTCCTCATTCTTCTTCTTCTTCTTCTTCTTCTTCTTCTTCTTCTTCTTCTCCTTCTTCTTCCTCCGCCTCCTCCTCCTTCTTCTTCTCCTTCCTCCACCGTTCTGCTTCTTCTTGTTCCTCTACCCTCCCTCCCTCTTTTTCTTCTTCTTCTTCTTCTTCTTCTTCTTCTTCTTCTTCTTCTTCTTCTTCTTCTTCTTCTTCTTCTTCTTCTTCTTCTTCCTCCTCCTCCTCCTCCTCCTCCACCCTTCTTCTTCTTCTTGTTCCTCTACCCTCCCTCCTCCTCCTCCTCCTCCTCCTCCTCCTTCTTCTTCTCTCTTCTTCTTCTTCTTCTTCTTCTTCTTCTTCTTCTTCTTCTTTGCTGCAATTCTTCGCAATTCTTCTTCTTCTTCTTCTTCGCAATTCTTCTTCTTTGCAATTCTTCTTGTTCTTGTTCTTCTTGTTCTTCTTGTTCTTCTTCTTCTTCTTTGCAATTTTTCTTCTTCTTCTTTGCAATTCTTCTTCTTCTTAATTCTTCTTCTTCTTCTTCTTCTTCTTCTTCTTCTTCTTCTTCTTCTTCTTCTTCTTCTTCTTCTTCTTCATTAGCATGGTGACACTCCTAATATGGCTTCTATGGCCGGAGTGGCTACAAGAACAGTGAAGGAATGATTAATTAGTCGACTGATTGATTGGTTAGTTGATTGATTGACTTTTCTTCTTCGCATCTTTATTTCGTTTTCTTCGTTCTCTTTCAACGTTGTCTTTCCTGCAGTATCATCATCATCATCATCATCATCATCATCATCATCTTCTTCTTCTTCTTCTTCTTCTTCTTTCTTTTCCCAGTACGTATTCTCCTCATGCTCTGTGTGTGTGTGTCTTCCTCTTATTGTTCTGTGTTGTTGGTCTTCTTTACCACCATCCCTAGCCCTCCCTCTCTCCTGTTTCTACAGAACTATTGTCCAGATTTCTTCATCCCATTCTGTCTTTGTTTCTTTCTCCCTGCTCTTTCCTTCTTTCTCTAGCTCGGCCTCTTTCTTTTGTGTGGAGGTTCAGGGGCACTTGTTGACCTTACACTGCATGGCTGTGCTCTTGTGCACGTGGTAATTGTAATGGATTTGTTGTGGCACAGCTGAACAAAAAATAACATCATGATCCTAACAATGGAGGTCTTGAACGTGATCTTTTCATGTTTCTGTCTCTGTGTCTCTGTCTGTCTGTCTCTTCTCTCTCTCTCTCTCTCTCTCTCTCTCCTCTCTCTCTCTCTCTCTCTCTCTCTCTCTCTCTCGCCAACTCTCTCTCTCTCTCCAATTCTCTCTTTCCCCTCCCTCACTTTCTATCTACTCTGTCTCTCTCTTACCCCCGCCCCCCTCCCCATCGCTCTGTCTGTCTCTTTGTATGTCTGTGACAGTATCTAAACTTTTACGTTATATGGGATACATAGTTATATGGAATATATCTAAGGGATATGAGGTGTATATATGGAATATGACCCTTTCTTATGACTTGTGGGGTATGGCCCAGTTGAACAAAATTCCTTGAATCTGTCTGTATGTCAGTCAGTCAGTCTACCTGTCTGTATGTTTGTCAGTCAGTCAGTCTATCTGTTTGTCTCTCTGTCTGTCTGTCTCTCCCCCCCCCCCTTCTCTCTCTCCCCTCCCTGTCTCTGTCTCGCTCTGTATCTCACTCTGTCTCTATCTCCCCTCTCTCCCCCTCTCTCTCCCCCTTTCTCTCCCCTCCCTTTCTGTGCCCTCCTTGTCTCTGTCTGCTGTCTGTCTGTCTGTCTGTCTCTTCTCTCTCTCTCCTCTCTCTCTCTCTCTCCTCTTCTCTCTCTCTCTTCTCTCTCTCTCTCTCTCTCTCAGTGTCCCCGAGCATCAATCTTGCCTGTTATTGGAGCTGAGCAGTCCCTGATCCAGTTGATGTGCGCGGATTCATTTTGCATTTTTAAGGCTTTAGCACGTTTGAACTCGTTATAAACACTTCCCATCTGCCCTTTGGCGTCAGCTGAGTTGCAAAGAAGGGGGAGGTAATTGAAAGAACCCCGCGCTAGTGATTTATAGAGCGCAGGAGAATCTCTGGACGTGATCGACCTGACCCCACTGTTTACTGATCCCGTACCAAGGCTGTGATCACGCCTTTAAGTTGTGGAGGTTTTTTTTAATGCGCTTTATGAATGGTATTAATTCTCCCTGAAGTCGGAATGCGGCTACCTTGATGATGGACAAAAAACGGGTCGCACACGCCCAAAAAATCTCACCATTGGTTGAAGTTTTGAGCTTCGGGTGAGGAAGGAGGAGGGAAAGACATAGGGGAAATAATACACCATTGGTTTTATCATCTGAAAAACTGGTCTCAGAGTATTCTGTCTGGATGGTCAGTCGTGCGCTGTCCTTTCTACAGAACACGTGCTACTTACATATTCACGCACACGCTCACGTAGTCCTACATTGTATTTTGAAGTTTTGTAGTTACAAACCTGAGCCTCGCTCAGTCTTTTTTTCCATTCTGATTGCTTGTATGGATGGGAATATGAGTATGCGAGGGCGTGCATGCATGTACATGCACACACACGCATACACACACATACGCACGCACGCACACATACACACACACACACTCACCGGCAACGCACTTCAGAAACAACACACACACGTCTCATATTAATGATGATGATGATGATGATGATGATAATGATGATGATATAATAATAATAATAATTAAAAATAAAAAATAAAAAATAATAAATTGAATTCATATAGCGCTATAGCTTGTAAAAGCAAATCAAAGCGCTTGCATTCGACCCACTCTTACATATGCAACCAGCAATAATTAACACTTTTAACAAATTCAAACTCACTCACAGTACACACACACACACACACACACACACAGATGTTATACACTTCGGCAGGATGATGGGAATTTTGGTCATTGTAAGCAGGGATAGATAATTATGAGATGAAACAATAGGGGAAAATCTTGGGTTTGAAATAGGTATGTCTTGAGGCTGGATTAAAAAGTGTCGTAAGTAGGCTTTTAGCGAAGGGAGAGAGGGAGGTCATTCCAGATACACATACACATGCAATTCTATTAATCTTTCATGTTAATAGGTAGTTGTTTGTATGTACTTGATTTGTTTATTTTGTCGTCTAAATCACATAGTGTGCATGGACGTTAATTCGAAGACTACACACATGTGTACGCATGCATGCACGCAGGTATAACAAGCGCGCGCGGCCCACACACACACACACACACACACACACACACACACACACACACACACACACAACACACTCACACAACATACATACACACACTATTATCATCGAAATAAAATAATGAAACACACACACACATACTCACACATACATACACACACCATTATCATCGAAATAAAAGAATTAAACACACACACACACACACACACACACACACACACACACACACGTAAATGCGTGCACGCTTGCATACGCTCGTTTCTCGTACGATGCATACACGGGGCAGAAGACAAGAGTGTTTTCTCTTCTCATTTTTTTCCGTGCCAGATTTGACCTGGCCACGAAGACAGCATTGCCCTGGGCGGTTTTGTCACCTTGTGTGTCTGTTGTTGTACCCAGAGAGAGAGAGAGAGAGAGAGAGAGAGAGAGTGGTGTGTGTGTGTGTGTGAGAGAGAAAAGAGGGAGAGAGAGAGAGAGACAGAGAGAGAGAGATGTTGGCAGGGAATTTTATCTCCCAAGCAAAGTGCCCCCAGTGTGGTGTAGTGTGGAGTGAGTGAATAGAAGGCGCCTGCAGCATTTATTTATTTTATTCATTTATTCATTTATTTATGCATTCTTTTATAGTAGGGGACGGGATAGCTCAGTGGTCGGAGCACTCGCTTTCCCCCCAGCCAAGTTAAGCAGCGTCGAGCGTGGTTACCAGTTGGATGGGTGACCGTTTGCACGCCTTGGCTTCAGTACAGTTCCCCCAGTTCACCCAGCTGTAAATGGGTACCTGCCCTCTTTAGGGTCAGGGAAGGTAAAGCAGCGAGGGAGAGGAGATGGGCGCCGCCCTCAATATGCTGGCCCTAGAGAAGTGAGGTCTCTCACGCCTCGCTCCCCTACGACCTTAAGGTTATGGGACTCCTTTACCCTTTACCTTTTATAGTAAAGATAATGGAATAGGCACTCGTATGCTTCTTTACATCCAGTCCTCGTGTGTATGCAATTTTGTAAATTTTGTTATCTGTTTCCACCGGCACACAATGGCCTACTCTTTCGAAAAGCGGAACAGGATTTAACGTGTGTGCAAGATGTTCTGCGTGCTTTTGTACACGGGCCTCGGTTTATAGTCTCATCCGGACTTTGGGGGAGAGTGAAGTCTGTACTGACGTTAACTCCAGAGGAAAAATCCTCCTGAACGAGATTCGAACCTAGGTCAGAAGATCACGAGCGCAATGCGCATCACTCTAACCACCAGGCTATCCGCCCCCCTCCCCCTGCCCCCGAGAGAGAGAGAGAGAGAGAATAATGTTGGCAGGGAACTTTATTTCCCTAGCAAAGTGCGGGAGTGTGGTGTAGTGTGGACTGAGTCGTCTTCTTCATCGTGGAACGCTCTGACAGCAATCCATTGTCCTCGAAATAAAAGAATAAAAAATAAAATAAAACATTGTTGCCCGTTAATATGAGTGAATGAATAGAAGACGCCTGCAGCAAGTCACACGTTGCCATTAACAAACGGCGTGATACCTGATGGCTATCTTCTGCATCTTATCTCTGTGTGTGTGGGCAATGTGCCTTCCACATGACTGTCACTGATGTTCTTTCCCTGCCTTCCTTCACTCTGAGTGTTCATGAATGCCAACAGCACAGGCTGCTTGCACAGGTGTTGACCACCATTGTGTTTTGCTTTCTTGTTGGTGTGTGTGTATGTGTGTTTGTTTGTGTGTGTGTGTGTGTGTGTGTGTGCGTGCGTGCGTGCGTGTGAGTGTGTGTGTGTGTGTGTGTTACTTCTTCAGTTTAACGTCCCTCCACTAATTAGTGATATCAGACAGGAAAGTGTGTGTGTGTGTGTGTGTGTGTGTGTGTGTGCGTGCGTGCGTGTGTGTGTATGTGTGTGTGTGTGTGTGTTGGGTGGGGGGTTCTATGAACTTGAGATGGTCTTGTGTGTGTGATTTGGTGGCAGTTTTGGTGGTAGTGGTGGTAGTGGTGGCGGTGTGTGTGTATGCGTGAGAAGAGAGAGAGAGAGAGAGAGAGAGAGAGAGAGAGAGAGAGAGAGAGAGAGAGAGATCGTTTATGTACATACGAACTTTGAGCTGATCTGTGTAGCATTTCCAGCCAAAAAACGAACACCCTCTGAATATTTCGAAGATGTAGACAAGAGCCATTCATTTTTTTTCTCTCTCCTTCCAAACAACGTTTGATTTTTTTGTTTGGTTTTAAATAATTGCCTTTTCGGAAAAAGTCGATTGTGATACGCTCGCTCATAATGTTTGTGAAAATGGTCACTTTGAAAAAGAAAATTCTGTTTAGATATAAGCAGAATGCCACAGGGTCAGGTCGGATTTGCCCTTTACAAGGAATAATCAGACAGCTGTTCCAGAAACAGGATACCAGTCATAGTCATGAAGAAGACGTGCGAGATGAACCATCCTAGCTTGTTTAATTTTAATACTTGTTCTGCTTCGAGGTATAAGCCATTGTGCGTGTATTGTATTGTATTGTATTGTATTGTATTGTATTGTATTGTATTGTATTGCATTGTATTGCATTGTATTGTATTGTATTGTATTGTATTGCTCGTTTTGGAAGTGCGTGTTTGTTTTAAAACATAATTTACTGTCTTTGTTTTCAAGTTTGTTCTATGGTACACAGGTTATGCTTGCCACTGCCACGATAACTGTTCTTTGTAGATTGAAGCGTTTCCTTTCTTGCACCTCACACACACATAATTATACACAACCCAACCAACCAACCAACTTTAACATACCCCCCCCCCACACACACACACACACACACCATTCCTTCCAGCCACCCTCGAACTAAACCATGCTTAAAATTTAAAAAAAGTAAAAAACCCAACAAAACCCCACACACATACACACACGTCCATAGTTATTGTCTCTAAACAGACAATGATGATGGCAGTGTGTTCTTTCCTAATAAGGTGAAAGACCCGTGAAACTGCAGTCAGCAATTTAACCTTAGGGTAGAGACCTACATATCATTTGTCTGTCCACGATTACGGGTATACCGTGCATTGGTTAGGAAACTGCCCCCATTTTTAACACATTCCTTCGCCCTTTGGGACAGACAACACACTAACGAAATAAGGGCGCACACTAGTGAGCTCGAGCTCATTGGGCGGGCACACGCACGCGCGAATCAGACTCAACCGCACGTGCTTGGACTTGCGCAGGACGGGGCATGCGCACTGTCATTCCGAAGCAGACGACCGAATAGGTCAGCGCGTTAGGAGAAGCGCGCGCTTCAGTTTGTGTTGTGAAAAGTGGAGGATATTATTGTTTGATATCTGAAGTTTGTGGTGTTTTCATTCTGACGGGTTTTATATGAGGGGAAAATATGAAGTTTGTGTATAGCTGGGGGAAAAAATCCTATGGAATGCATCTTGGAAAAGTTGACATTTACGGCGATGTTTGTTTGGAAATTAATGAGGAGGTTTTCGTCTGAAGGAACTGGGAACTTCATTGAACTGATCTGGTAGGCTCATTGATTGTTTCATGTTTGTTGTTTGTGCAGTTATTGTTTGCTTGTGCGTACTGTGTAAATTCCATTTATTATTATTGTTTGCTTACTGTTTGTTTTTGTTTGTCGTACTTTTGATAGTGTTTGACGGTGTTCTGTTTTTGTGAGATTATTGTTGTATTGTTTAGGCCTACATTGTCTTCTTAAAGCCAATTGTGCGATGACATTTATATTATTTTGTAGATGAAAGGTACACGATCACTGACTCTGTGTGTGTGTGTTGTGTGTGTGTGTGTGTGTGTGTGTTGTGTGCGTGCGTGCGTGCGTATGTATGTGTGTGCGCGTGCGTACGTGCGCGCTCGTGTGTATATATGTGTGTGTACACGCAGAATGTATAGATTTGTGTAGACGCATGCATGTCTGCGCGTGCTGAAACGTAAAGAGACCTTTTTTTCCCGATGTGGGTTTTTTAAAAAGCTTTTTCTTTCCCTTGCATATCCCAGTTTATCATTGTAGTAAAATTACAAAAGTTTGAATCATCCACGAGCAGTTGTTTATGCAGAAACGATCCGAAATTCAGGGAAATACGTATGCAACAATCAAACGGGAAAAAGTCGTATGCTTTACGGTTTTCTTGCACTTCTATTACCCAATTGATGGATCGATCGATCGATTGATTGATCGATCAATCAATCAATCAATGCGGATCGATCGATCAATCAATCAATCAACCAGTCAGTCAGTCAGTTGTTCATCTTGTGCTTTCTCTTTTTCATGTCGTTAACCATACTTACACTTTACGTGCACTTTTATCAATGAATCAATCAACCAACTGATCAAACAATTACTCATTTAATAAACCGTTCATTCATTCATTTATCTATTCATCTTGTGCCTTCTTTTTTTTCATAATTATGTTATCAACCATACTTTACTGCTTCTTTATACTTTTGTCTTTCATTCATTTATTCATTCAATCATTCATTCATTCATTTAACCATCCCCGAAGTCAGAATGCGGCTACCTTAGTATTGACCATAAAATGGTTGCATGCGCAAAAATCTCACCATTAGTGAACCTTGGCACTCTAGCCTAGGAACAAAAAAATGCATTCTTTCATTCATCTTTCTATGTTTGTCATCTGTTCAGCAGCGTTCAGGTGCGTCTTCATTCATTCATTCATTCATTCATTCATTATCCATTCTTTCTTTCTTCCATTCATTCATCTTTCTCTGTTGATCATCTGTTCAGCAGCGTCTTCCTTTCTTCCTTCCTTCCTTCCTTCCCTTCCTTCTTCATTCATTCACCTTTCTCTGTTTATCATCTGTTCAGCTGCGTCTTCATTCATTCATTCATTCATTCATTCATTCATTCATTCATTCATTCATTCATTTATTCATTCTTTCTTTCTTCCATTCATTCATCTTTCTCTGTTGATCATTTGTTCAGCTTCGTCTTCATCCATCCATCCATCCATCCATCCATCCATCCATCCATCCATCCATCCATCCATTCTCTCACTCAATTACTTACCCACTCATCCTTCTCGGCTTATCTTCTGTTCATCTGTCTCTGTTATCTTTATCGTGCATATTAATATGAATATTTTCAAAATTAAAGTTGTGGACAAAACTGCAAGGGTGTTTGGATTATAAAAAATCCCCCCCACCAAAATTGTACAAAGAATGCTTATCCAGACCCTCCGCCGTTTTCTGTATTTTTCTGTTTCTTTTTGTCTGTGTAAATTAATGTTCAAACGCGCGCGCGCACACACACACACACACATACGCGCGCGCACACATACGCGCGCGCACACACACACACACACACACACACAACACACACACACACACATATATATATATATATATATATATATATAAATATATTTATATATATTGTGTGTGTGTGTGTGTGTGTGTGTGCATATTATGTATAGATAGATACATAGATAGACATACATTCATACATACATACATACATACATACATACATACATACATACATACATACATAAAGTTTTCGCTCTATAAGTATTTGTATATATTATACTGACCAAAGACCTTTAGGGAAGTTGAAAAAGTGTAGAAGAATATATGTATGTATATGGATGGACCACGGACGGACGGACGGATGGATCGATGGATGGATGGATGGATAGATAGATAAAGTTTTCGCTCTATAAGTATTTGTGTATACTAAACTAAGACGTTTAGGGAAGTTGAAAAAGTGTAGTAGGAGCAGGGCACTGGACTGTTTGAAGAAAGAGGATCGCGGCGCCAGGAGGCCAATAGAAAGGTTTGGACAAGAGGAAATCCTAGTGAATCCCCCACAGCCTCCTGGTAAAACAAGTTTTGAAATCACACTGTGGTCAAGTAAGGAGGAAGGGAAAAAAAACAGCTGGTGTATGAATGGAGTTTCTTCGTATGAAAAAATTAATCTTTCAAAGTTCTTACATATACATACACGCACGCGCGGACACACGCATACACACACAAGCGCGCGCACACACACACTCTCTCTTCATTTTTCCCTCTCCCTCCCTCCATCTGTGTGTGTGTGTGTGTGTGTGTGTGTGTGTGTGTGTGTGTGTGTGTGTGAGAGGAGAGAGAGAGAGAGAGAGAGAGAGAGAGAGAGAGAGAGAGAGAGAGAGAGAGAGAGAGAGAGAGAGAGAGAGAGAGACACACAGACGCCCCAGGCTGGATTCTCGATGTCCATTTCAGTCATCAAGACTTTCCAACCTTTAGCTAAGTGAACGTGCTATTACAGCCCGTTTGTTCCTTGCTGTGGATGAGATTCCTTTTGTTTGTTCCTCGGCTAGAGCTCTGAAGTTCACCAATGGAGAGATTTTGTGTATGCGACTGTTTATGCGGCACCATTAAGGTAGCCGTGTTCCGATTTCGGGGATGATGTGCAAACGCACCAGCTTTGTTATTGTAGTTTTTTTTTGTTTGGTTTAAAAAAAAGAATGGTGGTCCGTTTCTACCTAAGGGTCTACTCTTTCGAAAGGCAGAACGTGTGTGCAAGGTGTGCTGCGTGTGTTGGCACACAGGACTTCGGTTTATACCCCGTCTGAAGGCCTTTTTTTTTTGGGGGGGGGGGGGGGGGGGGAGGCGAGGGGGGGGGGGGGGGGGAGGGGTCTCGGGGGGGGGGGGGGGGGGGGGGAGAGGGAGGAGAGAGAGTCGATGCTCATGCTAACTCCATGGGTAAAATTCCCCTTGAATTAGGTGTCTCGGTGGTGGCTAGAGCATGGACTGTCAGATCGAGAGCGCTACGCTCAAATTGCTAGGCTGTCCCATCCCTCTGTATGAAAAAAGAGAGAACAGTTTGCTAACATTTATTCCCCCTCACCGTACGTATCCCGTAGTCCCGTGGGGGCACTACTGAAGATTTTGCAACCAGCTTCCTCCACTCTTCGGCTTTCGGTAGGACTGCGAGGAGTGGAAGAAGCTGGTTGCATAACATGTATGTTACTGGAGCGAAATCATAGACAATTGTTGGGTGTAAACATCGGTTAACAGTTTTTGGTTTCGAATCGCAGTTTAATGCTTCGGTTGTTTCCTTTTTTCCCTTTTTTTTTTTTTAAACATCTTTTTGTAGTTCAAGCTGGGATTGAGGAAGGGATTGGGGGGGGGGGGGGGGTAATCCTTAAAAAATAGCTCTTTCATTAAGGTTTATTCTAATTCAATGTCATAAAACCCCTTAAGATTATCACAACAAAACATAAGTACTTAGAAGTATTCTTATATGCATACCTAAACATTTGTTTACTTACCAAATGTAGTCGTGAAATGCAAAAAAAAATAAAAAAATTAACGCAAAATGGAAATGTAATACGAAATCCGTTCGTCCGTACGTCCGTCTGTCTGTCTGTACGTGTGTGTGTGTGTGTGTGTGTGTGTGTGTTTTCCCATGCGCGCGTGCGCAAGTGCATAGGGGATTGCATAGTTTTTCCGTTGTGAAATAGGTATTAGGTCACACACACAAACACACACACACACACACACACACACACACACACACACACACACACACACACACACACACACTGATCCCTCTGTAGTATCTCTAATCCTCCAAACATAGGCACAAAACTTCGCTTTCTGTTCATCTTCATTCTTTTATCATTTTCTTTAATGCCATTTCAAGCACGTGCTGTTCTTTCTCTTCTGCTGTCTTTTGTAGGTCACGAAATATTGATATTTCAGTCCTTAAAACATTGATACTGACAAATGATAGATGTTGAAGGATTCCAGGACTGGCGAAGCATCGATCACAATTTCGAATTCCGCAGAGGGTTCACCTGAGGTTTGGGTCTGGGGAGTTAATGGACCCTTCTGCAAAATACCCCTAATCCTGAGGCGGGTAGTGTCCGTGGTTTGGAACGTTAAAAACGGAATCTTGAGGAATTCATCGATATAATTTGAAAGTGAAATTGGTCACCTGTCATTGGTGTGTGTGTGGTGTGTGTGTGTGTGTGTGTGTGTGTGTGTGTGTGTTGTGTGTGTGTGTTGTGTGTGTGTGTGTGTGTTCGAGAGGGAATTTACTTAATAAAAATGTAAAGATTTAAAACGGGATAGTAGTTAACAGATATCTTCTTTGTAAATCAAGAATTATGAATGATAAGCGCGAGAAATGCGAAATCGTAGAAGAAATAAATACTAGATTAATACAAACTTGTTACTAATAGCCTTTTCTATTTTAGAGTTTATGAAATAGATTTTGTTAAAGCATCAGTTCTCATCAGATGACTAGTATCAGTAAATAACAGATGTTTTGTGGTCGTACATAATTGTCTATGCTCTTGATTATTGTCCTATGTTGGCGAACGTAAACTTTTTTCAAGATAAAATGTATTTGGGTCCTTGCATTACGGGGTCTAGCTCCTCTCTTCTTCCCCCCTCCCTCTCTCTCCCTCTCTCCATCTCTGTCCTCTCTCTCTCTCTCTTCTCTCTCTCTCTCTCTCTCTCTCTCTCTCTCTTCTCTCTTCTCTCTCTCTCTGCATATGACAGATATTAATGATATATTAAGAAGTGCGTTTTAAAGTTTGCAATAGATTTGCTCAAAAACAGTCAGCTGAATGGTCACATTGGTTAATTTCACACTGTTTGATATTATCATCATCTCTACCTGCATGAACACGTGTTCTTTGGATTAAAAAAACAACACAGTAACAACAAAAAATAAAACACACTTCTACTATGTAATAATTTTTAGACATGATCTTTTGGTCACCGTTTTTTACCCGGTTGCTGTGCTCCAGGCCTTTGCGAGTTAATTTATCCCCCTTGGCTACAGGGCTGTAAACCGCGGATACAATAAAAGTGTCTAGTGCCTCTTCCTCAACTCTCTCTCTCTCTCTCTCTCTCTCTCTCTCTCTCTCTCTCTCTCTCTCTCTCTCCCAACACACATCCCAGAAAGTGTTTAACTATGCGTGAAAGCATGACGACAGAGAAAGTATATAAAAATATTGCTTTATCAATGTACTAAATGACATATTCAAACTGCTTCTACCGTTAGGATGCCACTAAACGTACAAAGATAAAGGGGGCATAAATCGAAATGAGATCGTAATGGGTGTTACTGTATGATGTCTCCTACTTGTGCAAAAAGTCAGTCCAGTTACTTCAGAATGCATTTGAAAGCCACAGCAATGATTAAACTGAAGTTAAAAAAAAGGTGGGGGTGGAGGCTGATAAAAGCCCGAACAACACATTCCAGCATGAAAGCAAAGTAAAACAAGACCATGGAGTCTTATTAATATTAAAAAGAAATATATTGTTATGAATAAAATAATATATCGTTAAAGACTTGTTGAAAACCAATGTAATGATCTATGTTATGAACGAGGTCAGAACTCGTGCTGATTTTTTTGTTATGAGGATAAATTATATATCAAACATTTAGTCACATTTATTTACCTATTTACATTAGTTAATATGTGATGAAGTACTTCGTGTTTTGAAATAGCTCTTGATAATTTAACAGGCACTGATATCTTGCTGTCATTATCTATGATATATATCATGTCTTACTCCTTTCAGTTTATTTTTTATTTTATTTTATATAGAGGATAATGGAATAAGCTCTTATGTGCTTTTTTACATCCTGTCCCCGTGTGTATGCGGTTTTGTAAATTTTGTCATCTGTTCCCACCGGCACACAATGACCTACTCTTACGAAAAGCGAAACAGGATTTAACGTGTATTCCTAAGACTCCTCAAGAAACAAAGGGTGAAGTGAGGTCAACATTTTCAACGTTATTCGTCCTGAAGTCGGAATGTGGCTACCTTTATGGTGAGAGAGAAACGGTTGCATACGCGTAATCTCATCGTTAATGAATGGTGCTGACTTGTTTTTATTTGAAAATTAATTAAATATGGTGTTCACAAACCCATACAAAAGAATGACTTTTTGAAAACTGCATTTTTCGACTTCACCACGTTGATTTCGTGTTTTGTTTATTCGTTCAAAGGAATGGAAACATGAACCAGTTGTGGAATATTTTTTAAACGCAGAAGCACGCGCAGACAGACAGACACAGACACACACTTACACACACACGCACATACTTACACTTACACTTACACACACACACACACACACACACACACACACACACACACACCCCACACACACACACACACAGTTGTGTTATTTAGCTTTTATTTGGGCGGGGGGGGGGGGGGGGGGGGGGTCGGTTTTAGTTTCTCTCTGTATCTCTCTGTCTCTGTCTCTCTGGGTCTGTGTCTCTATCTCTCTCTACCCTCTCTTTTATGTCTTTCCATCCCTGCACGCGTGTGTGTGTGCATGTGTGCCTGCTTGCGCCCCCGCACGTGTGTGTGTGTGTGTGTGTGTGTGATACAGATTGGTTGCAGAATATTGAACGTGGATGAAGGGGAGGTACAAAGTCGAAAGAACAGTTCCATTTGCTATTATTGTGTAAACACATCATTTTAGAGAGGTTTGTCAAAATATGCGCATCTTAATTAGAATTCAAAGTTTATTTTTAAACAAATTTTGTCTTGTTGATCAAATCTGTGGTTAACGTATTAATAAAACCGTTGAACTGGATTTTCAGCAATGTTGTTTTCAACTGTAGACAAATGTATCGCATAACAAAACATATTATTTGTTTCTAGTGCTCCGAAACAGCGGCTGTTAATAAAAATCCGAACACAGGAGGTGTTTATCAGTAGGGCGTATCTTTGAACTGATCGCCATTTTTCCTTGGTAAGTGTGTAGATGTGTTGTTGAAATGCTGAGGAGCAGAGCGGGGGAAGAATGTTATCGGCGAGACGTATCATTTAATTGAGTGGGTTATTTTTGTTTCCTGTTAAGATAACTTTCCTGTACTCCGCCCAAACATGTCTCCTCCCCCCCCTCCCCCATCACTTTTGTATCGTTCGTCTTCCACATCTTTTGCAATACCTCTCTTTCTGCCAAAACAATGGTGCGGTAAAATGCCTCTGCATATTTTAATAGCGCGAACCGATCGTTAAATTTTAAGAGGGGAGAGGAAGGGGAAGAAATGGATAAAAATTTAAATTCTTTTATATCGAGGATAATGGAATAAACACTTATCTGCTTATTTACATCCAGTCCCCGTGATGGGGAAAAAGGCAGGGGGCGAGAGAGAGACAGACAGACAGACAGACAGAGCATTCACCCTTTTACATAGATGCGCAAACATCCCACCATCACTGCCCTCAAAACAAGCAACATTCTCAGACATTCCCTCAATGTTTTCCACTCAAGCAAACATTGATAGCAGAGCATCATGTGAATAGTGTGAAAAGAATACCCGTTTCATGTCAAGTGATCTCACCTTTCTGATTGTGAACAGTTTTGAATGGCTTTTGATGTTTGTTTTTGTCGTTGTTGTTATTTCCCCAGTAAATAACTCACCGTAATGTTGCTAAATAATGGATGAGTAGAGACACATTACAGCCGTAAACTGCTTCGAAAACTTCACCTTCCAAGTCTGGCTGAACAGCTGGTCTATTGGCTCTGGCTTTGATATTTCATACTTTCACAGCTTAAGGTTGATATATAAATTGGTGAAATATAGCGGCACGTTTTCTGCTGAGTGACACGCTGATCAAAATAATGGCACAATAAAGTTGGCGCGTCGATCTCACCACAAAGAAACGAAAGGGAACAAGACAGGAAAAGCGCAGGTATGCGCTTCAAGTTTTGAAAACATTCGCCAAGGTGAATAAAAAACAGACAAGCCGGGAGAGCGACACTTTGAAAGACGAGAAAACAACTTTTAGCTTTTTTTGGACATAACTTTCCCAGCGTTCGAATGAAGGGGGAAAAAAGTGAGTTAAAGGGGAGATAATGAAGCCCTAAGTGAAGGAATCAGTTGACACTTCACAACCGTTCCGCGCAGCATAATGCCGACCGAGCGTGCTTCTAACGAAGTGGTTTCCAGCGGGGATGAAGCTCTTTGCGGGATTTCCAGGTTGGCTTTTAACCTCTCTGGAATATTTTGCTCTAAACCGAAGTACTACTGTACGTGAAGACAGAATCCTCTTCTGGACAAGCTCGCCCGTGCACACACATTGCCCTTACTGCCACCGGTCTGTCTGTCTGTCTGTCTCTGTGTTTGTCTCTGTCTGTCTGTCTGTCTGTCTGTCTGTCTGTCTGTCTGTCTCTCTCTCTCTCTCTCTCTCTCCCTCTCTCCCTTCCTCTCCCTCCCTCTCTCTCTCTCTCTCTCTCCCCTCTCTCTCTGACTCCCCCCCACCCCCCCCATCCCCCCCCAGCCCCCCGTTCGTGAAGACAGAATTCTCTTCTGGACAATCTCCCCGATGCACATGTACACACATTGCCCATTCTTCCTCTCATCTCTCTCTCCTCTCTCTCTCTCTCTCTCTCTCTCTCTCTCTCTCTCTCTCTCTCTCTGTCTCTCTCTGTCTTTCTCTGTCTCTCTCTCTCTCTCACACTCCTCTCGTGAGGCTGCTCGGGCTCTTGCAGTATGATTAAGTACCCTCCAACGGTCTGGACATTCTGTGTTAAGAATGTCCTGTTTTCTGTCACTCTTTCTTTTCCTTCTTTTCTTTCCCTTCTCTTTCTTTCTCTTTATTGCTGGGTCTCTCTCTCTGACTCTCTCTCTCTCTCTCGATGTGTATCTTTGTCTCTATTCCTCTCTTTTCGCTCTTTCCGTCCCTGCGCGCGCGTATGTGTGTTTTATTGTATCGTCTTTTGTTGTTGTAAGAATACCTGTACATTGTTTTCTGTTTACACAGTTTACGTCATTCTGCCAGTATTATCTATGCTACCCGAGATTGTAAACACTGATGGTCACAGGATATTCATTCATCTCCCTCCCTTGCAGATGTTCACCCCCCCCCCCCCCCCCCACTACACACACACACTCACGTGTGCGCGCGCGCGCGCGCGCGCACACACACACACACACACACACACACACACACACACACACACACACACACACACACACACACACACACACGTTAAATTAAAGTACACACACACAATCATTTACGTGACTGATATCAGCTTATATAGTATTGTGCATTTTAAAACAAATGAGAATGGTTGGCCGCCTTAGCACAGCCTTCTTTCGTTTTGCAGGCTGAAAGACTGAAAATAGTTCAAGTATAGTCGTGCAATTTTATATTCTTTTGCCGTTGACGGTGTTTGGAATTTGAGGGGATGAGTATGTAATGTTATGTGCACGCTGAATTTGAAGGGAATGTTACGAATTTTGGAATCAACTGGGTTGCTGTGGGGGCATGCTGGCAGCCCTGATATGGCCTTTGTGGTCGTTGGGACTGTAGAGAGTAAGCAATGAAATATCTCTGTCTGTGCCTGCTTGCCTGTTTGCCTGCCTGCCTGTCTGACTGTCTCTGGCCGTCTGTCTGTGTGATTTTATGTAGATAGCAAGATTGGAATGCCCGTGAAAATTGTAATGAAAGATTCAGTGTCTATAAAACTCATTGTAACGTACCTGTAGTGAAAATTTACTTACTAATTGATTTTAGAAATATTCGAGGACAAAATTTAGATGAGGCATTTGTGAAAGTACAGTGCTTTAATTATCGTTACAAATCACATTTTAGTCAAGACTGATTACTTGTATTATTATTGTTAGATGCATTTTCAACACCCTCTCAAGAGGGGACAATGGCCTATACATGAATGAATTGTCTGAATCTGAATCTCTGTCTGTCTGTCTGTCTGTCTGTCTGTCTGTCTGTCTGTCTATCTATCTATCTATCTGTATCTCTATCTATCTATCTGTATCTCTATCTGTATCTGTATCTATCTGTCTATTTGCATCTCTATCTATCTGTATCTCTCTATCTATCTGTATCTATCTATCTGTATCTATCTATCTGTATCTCTCTCTATCTGTATCTCTTTCTGTGTCAGTCTGTCTATCTGTTCTCGCTGTCTGTCACTGTTTTTGTCCGTCTCTCCCTCCTACTCCTTCCCCTACCTCTTTTTACCTCCCTCCTCTTTGTGTCATAGTCTCTTTTGTTGTGGTCCTGCCAGTCTTTCTTTCAGCCGACCCCCTCCTCCCAAATATTAACCCCCCTCCTCGAGTGACTCTTGCCTTTTATTTGTCCACGATTTCTTCTTTCTCTGTGGCCACCAACCCCACTACCTCCCCCACAACCAGCGCACTCCCTTTTCCTATTTATTAGGAAGAAAAGAAGTAGAAAAACAACCGTTGTGGGCTGGCAATAAGGCTAAATAACGGGACTTCAGCAGAAGCTGACCATTTTTTGTGGGGGTGCTTTTGGTTGCAGGCTGTGACGGACGGTTGTCGTTGTGGACGGCTGGGGAAAGAGGCGGCAGGCATTCGTGCGGACATTGTTGTGGTCACATCCCCGGGGAAGGAGTGACGGATTTATGTCGGGTAGGTCTGTGTGTGTGTGTGTGTGTGTGTGTGTTTGTGTGTGTTGGTTTTGTGTGTGTGTGTGTGTGTGTGTGTCTGGTGGCCGATCTCTTTGTCTTGTCCTGATCGTGCTTCATGGTGCTGGGTCGCTGAACGATCTGTCTGTTCCGTGGGTGGGGATGTGAAATGGTTGTGTGTGTGTGGTTGGGGGGGGGGGGGGGGTCGTGAGTGTGTGTGTTTGGTGGTGGTGGGGGGCGTCGTGAGTGTGTGTCTGTGTGTGTCCCTCTCTGTCTTACCCTCCCGTTTTCCTCATCCTTCCTCCATCCTCGTACTTGTGTGTGTGTTTGTGTGTGTGTGTGTGTGTGTGTGTGTGTGTGTGTGTGTGTGTGTGTGTGTGTGTGTGGGAGGGATGTATGCTGTAGCGGAGGAACAAAAATATTAGTCTCTCTTTCTTTCTTTCTTTCTCTCTCGCGCTGTCTGTCTGTCTGTCTGTCTTCTGTCTTCTGTCTCTCTCTCTCTCTCTCTCTCTCTCTCTCTCTCTCTCTCTCTCTCTCTCTCTCGCTGTCTCTCTCTCTCTGACTCCCTGTCTTGTGTGTTTTTCTCTGTCATTCTCTCTTTCTCTCTCTCTCTCTCTCTCTCTCTCTCTCTCTCTCTCTCTCTCTCTCTCTCTCTCTCTCTCTCTCTCTCTCCCTCTCTCTCTCTCACGCGCACACACACATCTACATGCACACACACCACACACACACATACACACGCGCGCGCGCGTATTCAGACAAACGCACGGGAGGTATTTTAAGTTGAATGCCTACAGCACTGGTAGCAACAACGCAGGAAGAAAGGCCGCAAGCATTGAACCAGAGAAGCACGGGAAAACTATTCACACTGTGTAGACAGACCAGCACGTGAAAACGAAATCTAACAGAAAAAGCCACACCAGACAGCCACGGGAAGACTGTTGGAATCTGGGTCACTCCCCGTAACAACTTATAGAACTAACAAGTAGGCTATCCTACAGTCCCCCCAAAAAACGTTTACTTTAGACCGTTGTCATTCTTTTGCCCCGTGGGTTATGCAAATCGGGGTCAGACCGTTTTGGGGGGACTGAATTATTCCTTCAGGTTCCTCTGGTGTTCGTCAGTCAGTGTAGTTTACCCTGTGGGTTTAGCCGAGTAATGAATACTACTGCCGTTGGAACGGGGTTCTGCAGGCCTTGCGCGCGGTACTGTTGTTGGTGAATGTTGTGTTGTATTTTGAGGGTCCTGATGTGCTGTGTTAGCTAAGCGCGTGTTTCTTAGGGGGAAAAAAGTTTGTTGCGCCAAATCAATTTATGTATGTTTGAGGAGAGAGGAGGGGGAGGGGAGGGTGTGGGGGGAGGGAAGGAGAGAGAGGAGTTGAGATTTTAGCCTATAACCCTTTTCTAAAAGAGGAGGGGGGGGGGGGGGGGGGGGGGGGGGGGGGGCCACATAACTATCAGAAACAAAGCCATAATTAATCACACAGATTATCTATCAACCGTAATTGGAAGCTGCAATAACTAAGTATGCATTTCACGTGTTACGTACGATACGGCACTATTTCCGCTTTTCAATGCCTCATTAAAAAAAAAAACGTGGCAAGACTTAGTGTTGTCTCATGTTTGGTCGACAGAAGATTTACCCGTTAAGTTACAACTTGTGAAAGTCGTAGAGAGAGACTTCAGACTTCAGACTTCAGATATTTATTCAGATAGGTCAAAGCCCCTTCTGAAGGGGTGAAAACATACAAAAGTGTTAGTATACAGCCATTTGCTGTCAAGTTATCGTTGAAAATAAATCATTCAATGAACATTTGTTAAAACTGAAAAATTTACATTAGGCTACTATCCCTTATTCTCTTCAAAGATTTATACAGAAATATTGCTAAATTTTTAACAGTTTGCTCATTTTCAGATGACATAAGTTGAGCTAGCCTGACCAATGATGGGTAGTTCCAATAAGTTTGCAGAATCAATTCTTTTCTCAGGTCTCCAAGAACTGGACATTCCAAAACAACATGAATTTCATCTTGTGTTGCCAATTTACACAAATTACAAATCAAATTCTCATTTTCTTCTTTTGCATATCGTTTCACATGTACAGCAATATCTGATACACCACATCTAAATTTTGACAATGCATGTTTAACATACTTATTCATTTCTATCAACGTATACTGTTCAATACACAGTGACGTTTTAAATGTTCTGTATAGAAAAAATCGATCACTGTTTTGAATGTGGGCGTACCACTCTTGCCATCTACAATCAACAACTCTCTGTTTAAATGATTTTATAAAAGCCTTTACATTTTGAACTCCTTGATTGTCCCAAACAAATCCAAAGCCAAATCGACACAAACATAAACGTATTTTAGATGCCCAAGTATGCTTGCCTTTACAATCCAGTATGTATAACATTTTATAAGCTTTGGATGGCAATCGCTTATCCTCCATACGAGTTATCTTAAGCCAATAGCTTACGCATTTTACCATAGAATTTACAAACAATGGATACCTTCCCAGTTCTCCATAGATCATGTCATTTGGAGTGCGCCAGTTTACACCAAGGAATCTCTTTAATGCGAATAAATGTAATTTTTCTATTGGTACAATATTTTCCATTCCCCAGATCTCTGCTCCGTATTGTACAATGGGTTGTACCTGTGTATCAAAGAGTTTTGTAAAGACCCTTACAGAATTATTTTCAAACTTGTACAAAATACTTAGAATACTCAAAACAGCTTTTTTAGCCCTTTGAAGCTAAATCCTGACACATGTAATTAAAGCTAAGTTTAGTTGTCAAATTGACTCCAAGATATTTATATGAATTATCAACAGTGACTTTTGTGTTACCATAATACCATTTTTCATGAGCTGCCAAAAATCCTCCTTTTCGAAAAACCATTATGTTACTCTTATTCATATTTACTTTTAATTGGAGATCTCTAGCAGCAGTATACAAGTTGTTCAGTTGTGTTTGCAACCCCACTACAGTTTCAGATAATAAAACAATATCATCAGCAAAAAGTAATAAAAATAATTCTTCCAAACAATTAGAGAAAAATACACCATGTTTGCCATTATTAATTATATTCTGAGCTAGCTCATTAATAAAAAGAGAAAATAGCACAGGGCTGCAGACATCTCCTTGTTTAACGCCCGTTGTACAATGTATATAATCACTGAATTTTGCTCCGCATCTGACCTTTGCTTTGACTACATCATACATACTTTTAATACAACAAAACAATTTACCTGTTACTCCATTTTTCCTTAATATTGGCCACAATAGTTTTCTTGAAATTGAATCGAACGCTTTTTCAAAATCAATGAAAGCCACGTATAATTTTCGATATTATGCAAATTGTTTTTCTATAACTGCTAACAAAGTAAAAATATGATCGACTGTAGAATGGTCTTTTTTAAAGCCTGCTTGGTGTTCTCCCGTTAATATCATTGAATTCTATCCATTCTTGCAGTCTGCTGTTTATAATAGAGCTATACATTTTCCCACTTATGTTAGATAAAGAAATCCCTCTATAGTTATTAGTTTCGTTAACATCACCTTTCTTGTACAATGGTAACAAAACAGACTCTGTCCAACATTCTGGATAGACCCCCCTTTCAAACAAATTATTAAATAATTTGGTAAAAAATTCTACTGCAACATCGCCTGAGTACTTCAACATTTCTGCAATAATTTGATCTGGACCTGCCGCTTTTTTACTCTTAAGCTTTCTAATGGCAGTACTGATTTCTTCCTTCGAGATAGGACGATTTAAAGCATGATTTATATCTGTGAGATCTGTGATACCACTATCCCTATCTCTTCTACCAAGTTCTGGATCTAAGGTCTGATTTGCATTTCTTTGATCAGAACAACCTGCCAATTCTTCATTACTGACATCTTTTTCAAGAATACTTTTAAAATGAATGAACCAGTTCTCAAGTGATATATCATTCTGAGGTTGAGTTTGCTTCCGGGACAGTTTACGGACGTTTGCCAGAAGTCTTTCTGATTATTAGAAGATTCTATCAACTTTTGCAGCAGTCTGTTGTTAAACAATCTTTTCTTTTCGAACAATAAATGCTTATATTCTCTTCTGACTTGGCAAAAAAATGTACGATCATCTTTATCTTTAGTTTTAAGGAATTTTCTTAAACTTTTGCGGACATTTGTTCTTGCATCTTTACAGTCTTGATCAAACCATTCCCTTTCCCTTTTGTTTCGATCTACATATATATTTTGCGTTTCATGCACTCTGCTTGTTTCCTCAGAACATCGTTAAACATCTCTAGAGCTGCATCTACGTCACTTTCGATTAGCTGAGCTGCTTCTTTAAACTGTTGCTGAGTTTCAAAACTGTTGATGTTAGCAATAAATTTTCAGTCTGTTCTAACTTCCAATCAAACTTTTCAATGAATAAATCTTTGCATTTTTCTGAGTATGTACACAACAAGGAAGAAGCCATTTCAAAACAGAATTCTAATGGAAAATGATCTGATTCTACTCTCCCCTGTACATGTAATGTACACTTGTTTTGAATCAAATTATAAAAGTCTGTCGATATCATGTAATAGTCAACCACACTGTTACCAGTTTCAGACACATATGTACATCTTCCATCAGGGTCACCTTTACAAATCCCATTTAAAATGCAAAGACTCAAACTACTGCACATGTTTAACACAGATTTCCCATATGTGTTCAGTGTTTCATCTTCAGAAGAACGGGTGATCTCATCACATGACAACACACCTCTATCTGCAAAATCATACACTGTTTCCTCTGCATCACTGGGAACACAGTTAGCAGTTCGACCATTCATGTCACCAGATATAAGCATATAGATGTCACCCAGAGATAAAATATTGTCAACAAGGCATTCCTCAAGAGAACTTACACCGTTTCTAATGTTTAACAAAGTGTAATAGTGTGAATTTTCTGGATGTACATATGCACACACAAATAATACATCTTTATCAACATTAAACAAGTTTTTGCTGAACACAAAGGATAAATACTGTCCACAATCACAAGGGAGATTACGTACGTATGGCATCAAATCATTTTTAATGAGACAGATTACTCCCCCTGAACGTTGACCTCGAGCTGATAATTTCACTGCTGGCTTAACAAACGCCGTGTAACTGTTAAACAAAGTAGTCTTCAGCTCTTCAACAAAAGTTTCTACTAAACAGATAACATCAAAATCTGAAATATATGCTACGCAGTCTGAATCATTTAATTTAGAAATAAGGCCACAAATGTTCCAGTGAAGAAAAGAAATCTGCCTGTTATTATTTGAGCAGTCTTTTGGTGAATGTTCTTCATTTTCGACATTATCCAGCAAAGAAATGTTAGAATGAGCACTACGTATACTGGAATTATTTTCATTGTTTAGCTCCCCAAATCTCACATTGTTTATGCTATTATACAATGAGGTCTCAACATAATTTTCAGTAAGCAAAAAATCGTCAGACATATCGGACCTCACTTCGCTTGCTACGTCATACAAAAAAGCATCAGCATCATATGGAGAAACATTTTCCTCTAAGGTACCAAGTCTCACTTCGCTCAAGTCCCCATACATCAAAGCATCACCATCATTATCAACAAACATATTATTATCAGACGTATCATACCACACTTCACTTTCATCATTGTACGATAGACCGTCAGCATCAGCATCATCACCATCACCATCATCATTAGTAAGAGCAATATCCTGAGACATATTTGCATCTACAAACAAATCAGTCCTTACTTCATTTGCATCTTCATATAATACAGTGTCAACCTTTTCATTAGTACTACTTTTAATACCACACACATCAAACCACATTGATACCTTGTATAATGATGCACGTAGAGAGAGAGAGAGAGAGAGAGAGAGAGAGAGAGAGAGAGAGAGAGAGAGAGAGAGAGAGATTATTGTGTGTGTGTGTGTGTGTGGTGTGTGTGTGTGTGTGTGTGTGTGTGTGTTGTGTGTGTGTGCGCGTGCGCGCGCGTGCACGTGTGTAGTGTTTCTTTCTGTGCTTCTGCTTATTTGTCCGGTGCTTGTATCGTTTTCCCTGCCCCTTACTCGTACCACCACCTCTTCCAGTTTCTGCTCTCCCAGTGCAGCGATCATGCCTGTGGGTGTGCGGTTTTGTTTTTTTTAATGCGCGCTCTATAAATCACAGATTCATTCATTCATAAAAACCTGTACTGCGAGTAAATCAGTTATAAACATATTCTTTAGACAAGCCGTATTCTTTGATAGTTAGTACTCATTTTCGATTAAGAGAACTGTGTATGTTTAATCTAGGGCTGGCTATCTAGTTCTTTAAATTTCTCGGAATGCAGCATTTCCTCTGTGTGTGTGTGTGTGTGTGTGTGTGTGTGTGTGTGTGTGTGTGTGTGTGTGTGTGTGTGTGTGTGTGCGTGCGTGCGTGCGTCCGCGCATGCGTGTGCATGCGTGCATGTGTATGAGGGGGGACGAGGCGGAGGGGGTATACGAGCGTACGTGTGGTTGCATCTCATTGACAATGTTGGTTTAGTTCTATCTGCATTCTGCAGCTCTTTCGGAACACAGGGTGTGCTTCCCATGTCTGTTCCTAACGTTTTTAACGGTGTAACTTAGTGCCAGATTTGCGCGTAATTGCAACAGTCACGTTGCGACTGCTATGCCATTAGTATAAATCATGCCACGTTTATGACTGTACTTTTTAAAAAAAAAGTCTGGGCTTTTTTGTTTGATTTTTTTCTCTCAACCATACTCATTCTGTGACCTCTCTTGTCTCGTTCTGTGTCTCTGTCTCCGTTTCTCTCTCTGTATCTCTGTCTCTGTCCCTCTGTCTCGTTCTGTTTCTCTGTCTCTGTTTCTCTCTCTGTATCTCTGTCTCTGTCCCCCTTCTCTCTCCATCCCTCCCTCCCTCTTCCTCTGTCTGTCTGTCGCTCTGTCTCTTTTTGTCTCTGTCTCTGCTTGCCTGCTTGTCTGTCTGTCTGTCTGTCTGTCTGTCTCTCTCTCTCTCTCTCTCTCTCTCTCTCTCTCTCTCTCTCTCTCTCTCTCCCTCTCTCTCCTCTCTCTCTCTCCACCCTCTCTCCCTAAGACCAGTATCAGGTTTACCAGGTAAACATAATGAGCAGAAACCACTGTGACCAAATTGACAGTGTAAATTAGCGAACTATAAGTCCACAGTAACCAAATTCACAGTGTAAAGTTACAAATCATCACAGATTGAAGTCATCTACCACGGACGATAATCACGGCGTAATGAGAAAGTCCAGTCGATAAAATCAGCAGACGATAAATTACAGGAATACGTCATGAACGTGAGGGAAGAAGCGGGGACGGGGCAGAGGGTGTGGGGCGCTGTTTATGGTAGCGCGAAAACACGACCACCTTTCATCTCGTTTTAATTTTCAGAGAGTGTCAGGCATTTTGTGCCTGGTTTTTGCTGCCAGTGTTATCCTGTAATCAGTTCGTTAGCAACGGGAAATGAGGCGGTGATAGTGATCAAGAGACAGAGGGGCGACATAAAGAAAACGGTCAAAGCAGAAGGAAATCGACGCCTGCACAGGCTTTTTAAACGTTTATTTTTGATCACCAGGATGTAACGGAATGCGCAAGTCTTCCATCTTGGGTACGGTGCACTGAGAATAAACAATTTGGTGAATGCTAAAAATTGTAAAAGGTGGTGGTGGTGGTGGTGGTGATGGTGGTGGTGGTGTGGTCGTTGTTGCTGAATTTTACAGTAATTAATAGAAAAAGTAGCTGTTTTATATCCAGTCCGTTCTTTTATTCAGAAAGATAACGTTACCTTTTGTAAAGCTGTGGAAGTAGCACTGTAAGACAGGAGAAGAAGTTGATGATAAAATAAATGAATAATATGCAGTGTTGATCTTGGTAAAGTCTTCTAAGGAATGTTGGGCTTCTAGCTTGAAGATGTTTTAACATTGAGACTCAATAGTAACACAGAGAATGACACAATAATTCTATACATGTGTTATGCTGATATCTCCCCCCCTTCCCCAATCCTTATAGGTGATGAACGACAGAAGAGTGATGAATTTTGCAGTGGTGTTTTTGCTAATGTTGAATATCAGTTCCCCTCCTCCGCCTTAAATTTTGTTCTGACCCCCTTTTGTGTCAAACCCTTCAACAAAAGCATTTTTAAAAGGACGTATTCAGAAATCTATTTTCCCCTTTACTTTCAGCACATTTTTCAATCAAAATGTCTTTCACTTTTTAGAAATTATCAACGTCTGGAGCAGTAGCAGGCCCGGCGTTGCGACTTTCCGGTAACACTAAAACTTGAAGACTTCAAGGATTTCATTTGAGTAGGATAGGTGGGACTTGTTCCTGAACACAAAGGACATCATCTTGACCCAACACACCCCTGTGCTTTCAAAGCAACTAGCCGGTGAGCTGTTGGTTTTAAAAAAAAGTCATATTTAATGAGAGTCTAGATCGCCAAAGCCTAGTCATGTTTTGACCAGTCACCCATGGATTAACACCCCCCAAACAAACAAACAACAACAAACACAAAAAAACCAAAAGCCTTTTCTACTTGGGAACGGGTAACAAACACTATGTGTTGAAACGAGAACAAGAAGCTGTGACAGGTTTTCATCCAGACTTGTTGCATTGTCCAGTGTTCCAACGAACGAATGCTGTTGGGCTTCCGGTACCCTGTTGACCTCAGCAAGTACTTGTTGGTTGCCCTGGATAGAATAGACAAGTGTCCGAGTTATGCCATTTGAGTTTTGTCGTCTGCTCTGTCAGGTCCCGACAGCAACCTTTTTTTTGCGGGAGTTTTTTTCCCGTAAAGTGTTAAATTTAGCACTATGTATGTAAAGGGTTAAATTTAGCACTATGTATATATGTATGTATGTAAAGTGTTAAATTTAGCACTATGTATGTATGTATGTATGTAAAGTGTTAAATTTAGCACTATGTATGTATGTACGTACGTACGTACGTACGTAGGTACGTATGTATGCATGTATGTGTGTCAGCAACACATGGACAGTGTACATATATCTATATGTACACTGTCCAAGTGTTACTCTTAACTTGTAACACAAAAAAAGAGAGAGATTTTTAAGTGTAGTACTGGGAGCAAGTATTAGTCACCCAGGAGACTGGTGGCAAAATTGCACTGAAAACTGTGATTGGAGTGTTTGTAAGTAATGACTGGTGCTTGGAGCCCGTCACAAGCAATATTCACCTTACACATACGCAGGCACACACGCACGCGTAGTTTATGTCAGATCATGGGCAATCTGACAGAAAGAAAGAGGGTGCATAAAATTGTATACTCGTTTAAAAAAACAAAACCACTTTGAAATGGTCAATCGATTTTCTGCATTTATTTATCGTTCGTGGTCAAGAAGAACAGAGATCTTAGAATTGATGCTTGAGGGTTAAAAGAATGGTAAAGAATAAGTTGGTTTACATCACCTATTATAATCCCGAAGTCGGAGAGCGGCTACCTTAATGGTGGATAAAAAAAACAGTCGCATACGCAAAATCTCACTTTTTGTGAACCTCGAGCTCCAACTTTTAAACGGGACCCCCCCCCCCCCCTCCCCCTTGAAAAAAACCCACAACAAAACAAAGGAAAACCATCACACATTAAATGAGAAATTTGGTCATTGCTGGCATAAACTTTTTTTTTTCTTTCAAAGAATGGCTGCTGGTGATGGAGGAAGAACAGCAACAGTCTCTCGTTCTTGTTTTCCCCTGCTACCTTCCATAATTTTCCCCAGCAATTTTCTGTTGACATTAATTTTACCCCCGTTTCCCAATTGCTGGCCACGATTTTAGTAACTTGGTTTACTACCTGGTGCCAGAGAGGTGATTGAACACGTTGAGATAGGATCAGGATGCCCTATAGTCGATTTTTGATCGACATTTACAGCATGTTGTACGTAAGGATTTTTTTTTAAAGATAAACTTGTCTATTGAGTTTGTAAAGTCACAACCAGTGGGTCCAATGAAGCCTGGGTTCTGGGTCACTCTGAGTTTAACCAAGTCGTTGAAGAATTCACCGCTCGTAAAGTTCATGTGTGCAGGAAATTATGTCGTTAAATATTTCACCGGCGGTAAAGTTTATCTGTGCAAGACTTTGTTGAACGTTTCACCGATCGTATAGTTCGTGCTTACAGGTAAACTTGATATAAGTGTTTTTTCCGGTTGAGAAAGTTTACGATGGATGCAAGTGTATATTTTTCTTTCTTCTTCTCGTTTTCCTCGTTCTCTCGTCTACATCAGTTATCATCTTCGTCATTGTCATCGTTACCACCACCATTACCACCACCACCACCATCATCACAATCACCTCCTCCTGCTATCACCACCACCACCGCCACCTCCTCCTCCACCTCTTTCCCCAATTTTGTTCTTCTTTGTCATCGTCGTCGTCATCCTCCTCTCCTCCTCCTCATCATCCTCAGTTTCTTGTTGTCGCCATCATCGTCTTTGTTGTTGTTGTTTCTCTTCTTCCTCTTTCTCATCCCTTTCTTCCTCCTCTTCGTCTCTTTTCCCCCTTTCCTGTTTATTCTCTCCTCTTTTTCCCTTCACTCCAAGCCTCTTGGCCTAAAGGATCGCTGCACTAACTAATCCAGCACCAGTTGTCTCCCCAGCTGACAGTGACAGACGAGGGTCTGTGTCACAGCCAGGCTTTCCCTTGCCCATTGGGCATGCTGTCCTCTTGTTGCCTTCATTCTCCGCCCCCCCCCCCCCTCCCCGAGTCTAGTTCCAGCGATTATATTGTAGACGAGTCAAAACAATATCACAACAACATAGAGCGTTACGAAATGTCTGTCAGATGTGACATGACCATTCAGGAAAAATCGGAGCGGGGTGTTGGGCTGGAAAATGTCTGTAACAACAATAACAATCCACATCGTGTTTCATTATTCACAAGGAACCAACTTAGACGCACAGACAGAAGAGTTATGGGCATGTGTCTGTTACGATGTTTTTTTTTCAAGTTGATACGTTAACAACGGGAAATAGCACTCAGGCGAAAGAGTCCATTTCTGCGTAAAAATGTCAAATGAAACGGACCACGATTTATCATGCGACATGGTTTTTCTTTAAAGCTATGAAATCGCAGGACCGTGATTTTATCAGGATTTGTTTTTTAATCATGAAGATTTTCAGTTGACAATGACCAGACGTGAACCCCGAATAGCTTAAATCTAATTGGCTTGCTTTCTAGGCAGTTTTTATTGTGGATAAAGGAGTCTGGAATGATCGTGCTTTTCTCAATGTCTGTATCTCTTGTTCTATTTGTGTGTGTGTTAATGCTGCGCTGTTTGTTTCATTTTCTGTTTGTTTTCAAGTTTTCTTTTCTAGAATGACGTGATGTTATGAGGGTGGAAATGTTGGCCAATTTGAACAGGAACGAGGTACTCTAGGGAGGAAAACTCATATGTGCGTGCGCGCACACGCAGAAGAACACGCATGCACACACACATGCACACTTCACACACATGCACACATATGAGTGGTGGTCTGGGCGCTAGTCTTTCGGATGAGACGATAAACCGAGGTCCCGTGTGTTACACGTAATTATTTAGCGCACGTAAAAAAACCCACGGCAACAAGAGAGTTGTCCCTGGCAAAATTCTTAGAAAAAAGCCACTCTGATAGGGAAACAAATACAGCTGCAGAAGAAAAAAAAAAAAAAAAAAGGGTGAAAGGGTGGCGCAGCGCTAAGTGGCGACGCGTTCTCCCGCTCTCCCCGGGGAGAGCAGCCCGAATTTCACGGAGAGAAATCTGCCGTGACTTAAAGTAAAATCTGAGCGCTTTGATTTGTTGCTTTACAAGATTCAGCGCTATATAAATTCCATACATTATTATTATTATTATTATTATTATATACACGCGCGCGCACGCACTCTCATTCACATCCCCACTTATTTATTTTTTTTATTTATTTATTTATTTATACCACTTTAAGTCACGAGATTTCTCTGCGTGAAATTCGGGCTGCTCTCCCCGGGGAGAGCACGTCGCCACAAGAGCAGCGCCACCCTTTTTTTTTTTTCTTTTTTTTTTTTTTGGTCTGCAACTGTATTTCTTTCCCTATCAGAGTGGCTTTTTTCTAAGAATTTTGCCAGGGACAACTCTCTTGTTGCCGTGGGTTCTTTTTCGTGCGCTGCATAATTTTCTGTAACACACGGGACCTCGGTTTATCGTCTCATCCGAAAGACTAGCGCCCAGACCACCACTCATGGTCTAATGGATGGGGGAAAAGTTTCGGGCCCAGACGGGATACGAACCGGACTTTTCGCTTTCTAGACAGGCGCGTTACCTCTAGACCACCGATCCACTCCACCGACTTACTCACTGAACTCACTCACTCACTGAACTCACTCATTCTGGGGTTATCCAGAAACATCGGTTGTCAGCTTTAGGCACCAACGATGCAGTCCTTAATTTTTCCATGCTTGTGGAACTTCAGTCTTCAAAGAAGAAGGCTGTAAAGCAGAAGTTGTGTGCTTTAAAACAGCTGCAGCAGCAGCAACAACAACAACAACAACAAAAACAACAACAATAACAACAACAGTGATTGCCCTAAAGCAATCGTAGAATCGTGCTATCGTAAGGAAATAAACATGGGTGAAATTTGAGAAAAACTGAAGTAGTTCCTTAAGAGACTTCGCAAAACGAATTCAGATAATTATGACACCACATTTTTTTAAAACTTGGAACGAGGAATCCTTGTCTTTTCATCACAGAACTACAGATATAATAATTTCTTTTTGCGCGGTTTGCTTTCCTTTGTTGTCCTGTCTCTTGATTCGCTTTGTCCAGCTTCGTCCTTCTCTTCCAAGTGGTCGTCTTTTTTCTTTTTCATCTACTTTTTCCTTCTCTCTTTTCTCCCTGTTTATTTATTGTTTTGATTGGTGGTGGTGGTGGTTTTTTTGGTGTGTATGGTTTTTGTTTTTTTTTAAACCAGGCAGGAGTCAGTGAAGCAGTTACTCAAACGAAGGCAATTTCGATGTGCAGTTAACGCGGGGAAGGGATGTAGGAAGAGAACTCGTCAATTTCTTTCTTCCACTTCAGCTCTCGTCAAGGTTCCCTTAGCGTTTAGAGATAGTGGGGACAATTAACATTGTGGCCGCGCACGTCATTTGAGCTTGATGCGAAAAAGAATCCGTGGCATGGAGATATACCCCAGAACTGCATCTGCCAGAGAAGTAGACGTGACTAATTGTCATCGCTGCCGGACCGTGAATAAGCTGTGGATGATGAATGTTCACTGACCGCAAAACGATATCTATGCCCAGGCTAGCAGAGACAACTTTAATTTATGAGTTTGTGTGGGCAGTACGGGCGGGCCTTGAGATACAACCTTCTCCTTGGACTTCAGACCATGTCGATTTGCATTTCAGCATTCCAACACCATCTCGTAGTCTTTTGCATACTATATTTACATTCTAACACCATATTATATTCTTTTGCATATTATATTTACATTTCAAAACCAATCTCATATTTTGGCATAGAACATTTTTGGCAGTCTAAGGTCAACTCCGCTCCGTCTCCTGGTTTTTGTTGTTGTTTTGTTTTTGTTTTTTGGTAGGAAAAGACATGGTGAAAAGGGGCCCTTTTTGTTCCTCGGCTAGAGTTCCGACGTTCACCAATGGTGAAAGTTCTGCGCGTGTAACCGTTATTGCCCACGATTAAGGTAGCTGTATTTTGATTTTGGGGATGGGACACAATTTAATGTAGAGGACTTGAGTCAAGGCGGCTTTGGGTATGAAGCAGGAGTCGAGGGTCTCAGGGAACAAATACACAGGTGTGTGTTCGGGGACACACACACACACACACACACGCACGCACGCACGCACGCACGCACGCACGCACGCACGCACAAAGAATTCTGTTGAACTTGAAAGTTTCAGTACTGTCCAAGGTTTAAGAACGCAAGGACAACAGATGAAATCCCTGTCGACACAACAGAGGCGGGAGTCTAGATACAAACGTATTTTACGGTGTATTGTTTACAGGTACATTTTTTCAAGTAACTGTGGGATATAGGATCACACTGTGTGCAAAGATGCTGATGCCAGCTGCTGCTTATTCCATTATCCTCGATATAAAAGAATAAATAAAGCTGGTCTGCCTTCAGGAGTCACGAAACAGCAAAGTAGAATGCATTATTTTACGAAATTTTGAACCATGAGTAAGACACTCAATGCATTTTAACAAATACAATCACATTTTTGGGCAGGATTATTGAGCAGATATCCAGCTTTTAAAGTGTAAATCACTTGTAAACTTTAAAATCCCATAAGATTATGGTAAGTGACTGTTTTGCGCATGCAGGTCTTGGGTGCTTATTCTTGAACTTTGTTCTTTCGTCTGTTAGTTTGTTCTCTGATTTGCTTCAGTTTGTTCTCTGATTTGCTTCAGTAATTCTGAGTGCATGGGTTGAGTAGATTTATCAGGCAGTTGTAGATAAAGTACATAGCATAGTTGTACTTCATCTTTGTGTGTGTTTTCAACCTCTCCAAACAAAAGCCACTACTTTATTTTCATTCTCAAACATTCTTTTTTACATATCTCATATAAATCCCCTTAAAGTTCTGTAGAAATTGACAGCTTACTTTTTGAATGCTCAGCATGGTTTGAAGTACGATGTTTCAAAGACTTATGATTTGAAGAAAAAGTTGTGTAAAGTACTTAATGTTTGTGTTTTTGGTGTTTACTTTCGGGTTTTTAAAAACATTATCTTGTGACATGAATTTTAATGGTACAGTGTAAACATGGAGGTCGGTGGTGAGTAGGAAAACATGCAGTCTGATAGCTTAAGTATTGTAAGCAAAAGGGCAGTTTAGTTTTCTTGACGGCAGAATCCACGTGCTGCTTCTTCTTTCTTCTTGTTCTTCATGATTGTTTTCCTTTTCTTCTTCTCTTCTGACATGAGTGGAACCAGTTTTGTTTCTTGTTTAAACAATGGAAATCCTCCGTCTCCTCATTCTCTTCCTTCCTGTCAGTATTCAGTATTACCTGATGTTTATTTACGAGATGCAAATGAAACACACGATCTACCTCGATATGGGGATGCTCATCCTCCTCTGTTTCTCTCTGTCTGTCTCTCTCTCGTACACACACACACACACACACACACGCACGCACGCACGCACGCACCCACGCACACACACACACACACACACACACACACACACACACACAACACACACACACACACACACACACACACACACACACACACATTACTTTCACACAAACGTTGTGCTGTTCAAACATTTTACGAGTTTGATGAGTATAATAAATAAGACCAGTAGAAAGCAAGCGGTGATTGAAGCCGAAATATAGCCTCGTCAGCTGATTAAAAAAGAGTTAAATCTATTTTTATTCTTTTATATCGAGGATAATGGAATAAGCACTTATGTGCTTTTTTACATCCACTCCCCGTGTGTATGCGGTTTTGTAAATCCTGTCATCTGTTCCCACCGGCACACAATGGCCTACTCTTACGAAAAGCGGAAGAGGATTTAACGTGTGCGCAAGATGTTCTGCGTGCGTTCACACACAGGACCTCGGTTTATAGTCTCACCCGAAGGACTTTTGGGGAGAGTGGAGTTTGCACTGATGTTAACTCCAGGGGAAAACATCCCCTTGAACGGGAATCGAACCCGGGTCGTCAGATTGCGAGCGCAATGTTCTGACCACTAGGCTATCCTGTCCCCCAAAGAGTCAGTGAGTAAGCAAACAAAGGAAACTGGGAGACGAGATACTTGTACAATTTTGTTTCCTTTCTTTATGGGAGATAATAAAAGCTGATTCTGTACCTGTAACGCTTCCCTGTAAAGAGATCACCATTTTAAAATTTATTTATTTATCCATTCATTTCTTATATGGAGGATAATGGAATAAGCACTCACGTGCTTTTTTTTTTTTTTTACATCCAGTCCCTGTGGATGTTAATGTGCTGACTTTGTTTTGGTGATTCATGGCATGGCCGTTCTCCATTCCTGATAAGACACCTCGTAAAGTTGGCTGTAACTTTCGCTGTTGGCTGCGTTATCGTTCGCATAGTTACATTCAGGGTATTAAAGTTTGGAAGTGCTTAAATTGAAGAATAACGGGATTTTTGCTTTCCGCATTCCGATGAGTTGGAAGTTCATTGAATGAAATACTACATAAATAAACCAAGCATGCTGCCATTCCTAGCAGAGTGCAATTAGGAAAAAATCAGTAATGTTCACGTTGTGTTGCTTTTATCGTTTAATATATCCATCCCCAGTCTGTTTCTTGGACCTGATTTCATTGACTTTACTGGTAAGTGGACATCTTTCACCGCCATTAAATGACTTTTTTAGTCGGAAAGATCTGATAATTCAACCAAAACCCACTTTGAAGACAGTCAACAACCTACTGCGCTTTTGCCTACCCTGATATTAATCACTGTTATTGGGTATGACTGGCCCCGTTCTTTGCCCCGGATTACGTGTGTGTGTGTGTGTGTGTGTGTGTGTGTGTGTGTGTGTGTGTGTGTGTGTGTGTGTGTGGTGTGTGTGTGTGTGTGAGAGAGAGAGAGAGAGAGAGAGGGGGGTGGGTGGGAGGGAGGCTGAACGAGAGAGAGAGAGAGGGGTTGGGAGGGAGGGTGAAAGAGAGATGGGGGTGGAGGTGGGAGGGAGGCTGAACGAGAGAGAGAGAGGGGTTGGGAGGGAGGGTGAAAGAGAGATGGGGGTGGAGGTGGGAGGCAGGCTGAAAGAGAGAGGGAGGGGTTGGGAGGGAGGGTGACAGAGAGAGAGAGATGGTTGGGAGGGAGAGTGAGAGAGAGAGAGAGGGGGTGGGTGGGAGGGAGGGTGAAAGAGAGAGAGAGGGGGGTTGGGAGGGAGGGTGAAAGAGAGAGAGAGTTCCACACAGATCAAACCTATTGCAGAAAAAGGCATAGCATTTTACAAAGATGACGACAGACTTTCAGGTTACGGCACCTCGTACCCCAGTGTACATTGCACGGGAAATTTGATGAGAAAAACACTTAGCTTCCAGAACGTATTGTTTTATTTTTGTGTCTCTATCCAGCCTAGAGAGAGGGCGAGAAAACGTGCGTGCGTGCGTGCGTGCGTGCGTGCGTGCGTGTGTGTGTGTGTGTGTTGTTGTTGTCTTCAATTTAACGTCTGTTCACACTCAGTGATATTAGACGAGTGTGTGTGTGTTGTGTGTGTGTGTGTGTGTGTGTGTGTGTGTGTGTGTGTGTGTGTGAGTGAGAGAGAGAGAGAGTGGGTGAGAGTGAGTGTGTAAGTCTGTGCGCGCTTTGTGTTGTGTGTGTGTGTGT
>CM054153.1:27366051-27376051 GCA_028751875.1 Rapana venosa | reverse complement strand
ACGTTACAGGACCTCATCAGTGATAAACGAGGGATGGTGACCACAGACAAATGTATTGCCTTTTTCCAGTTTAAAAAAAAAACACCCACAAGAGAGGCCAGAGATAAAACCACGTCTTTGCTGCCAGCAGTATCTTAAAAATCTGTCTGCTAAATAAAGGTAGGAAATCGTATTGTCTGAAAAGATAGCGAAACTCCCACGCTGATTAAAAAAAATGGAAAGGGGGTGGGGGAATAGATTTGCGCGCGTGCATTCTTTAAACGATAGTAGAAGTGTGTAAAGAGCAATCAAAATCACTGTCAGTCAGTCTGAGCCCGGATTCCCAGCAGCTTAACTTAGCTGGGTAAGAAATGGGTGCAAACAGGAAATATTTAATGTACGATGCAGTTCAGAATTAAGTGAAAAAGGAACATTGGTCAGATTATGCTTTCTGTTTACAGGTACTTTGTGTCAGTATTGTTATTGTGAAGTCGCAGTAAAGTGTACGCTTTTATTTGAAATTCCAGGTGGGTGTGTATTCCTCTAAGCTTAAACGAGGCATCAAAATAGTTGTAGAGTTTGTGATGAAACCCTAGTGATATTATGTCTAGTTGAAGATAAATGTAATATAACTAATAGACTCTGCACCGATAATAACGAAAATTCTAAATGAAAATAATAATTATAATAATAATGACATGCATGCTGATAAAAGACAGCAAAAAGAACATCATCATCATCATCATATGTATTAACTTCCTTGTAATTGCCCTTCACGGGATGATTAAAGTGTTTTGACTTGACTTGAACTTTGGTATCAAAATGATAAAATCTCATATCTTGATCTCAAGAACTAGACTGCTTGCACGTAAGTTATACAAGCATGCAGCCATATCACACCATATAAAGCAACGTAAAAGAAAACCACATAAAAAGGAGCAGGAGAGCGGAAATACCCCATACACAATTTAGGGAAAAAATGAACTGGTAACAGATGACGAACGTAATGACGAAGGCGTCTTGCAGGGAACAGCTGATTTTGGATCCAAAATTGAAAGTATCCCCTGTAGAAAGAGACTGAAGATCATTCCCAATAAGATCAAAGACGGGAAAATTGCGACAGCTGAGAGCAAAGTGTCTGAGCTGAATGCTGACGCAAACGATCTCAGTGGTACACTGGATAGAACGGGGTCGAGATAGAATGGAAACGTGAAGACAAGAAGGCATAGAGAGGAGGAAACAAACTATTTCGCGGATTCTTTCAAGGTGGGAGGAGCTAATCTTATACTTTTCTCGCTTCGTGAAATGATATGGTAGCAGAGAGATTTGTGAAGAAGCGAACGTTTTCTAAGGATGAGTAGAGCAGCAGAGTATGATACGGTGTGTGGTGTGTGTGTGTGTGTGTGGTGTGTGTGTGTGTGTGTGTGTGTGTGTGTGTGTGCGCGCGCGCGCGCGCGCGCGCGTGGACCGATAGGGCCACTGGTCCTCCTCTTCTTTCTTGATTTCTACAGCCCGTTTTTTTATTGCCGGGACAGAAACCCGGGGGAGGGGGGGGGGGGGGGGGGGGGGGGTGTTGCTGTTGTGTGTGTACGCGCACGCGCGCTGAAACGTTTTGTACGGTTCAGAAGGCTATCAAAACAGTCCTGACAAAAGGTGACCGTTGAATGCACGATTCATGACAGCTGATAACAACCCAATTTGGAATATTGGCGGTAAACAGTCACACCACCACCGATTATGTCGACTAGACACAGAACTGTAAGATCACTCAGATTAAGATTATTGTCCGTCACCCCCCAAAACTGATTAGTTCATAAATAAAGAAGGGTGCACAGGATCCAGAAGAAGTCCACGATAACTTTATCGAGAGAAATTAGATGGAATTGATAAACGTAAAGAGGAATCAACGCCGTTGTGGTAAATCCCCAGAGGATGTAGAAAAGCGGGCTTGGCTTCAGGCGTCACCAATACAGCAGAGTTCCATTCGTATCATTTTGTTATGACTGCCTTTTTAATGTAGAATCTGTAAGTTCATCTAATAAACATTCTGATTTACGGATAATAAATATATATATATATATATATATATAAAATCACAAAGAGTAGGAGAGCAAGTGCAGGTAACCATCACAACTTCATCATTGCAAGAATGATTTTCAAAGATAATTAAATTTTTTTTTTTAAAAACATAAATAAACGCCAACGCTATGAACATAGAATTTTGTTGGCATTTTTGTATGCCCTTTGCAGTAAGGATCATTTGATTCGCCCAACACACACATACAACACAATTTTTTTAAAAGTGTGCTTTATACGAGTATATCTTCAATGTTCCTTCTGGTCACCAATCCTTTGGATGAGACTGTAAACCGAGGTCCCGTGTGCGAATGCACGCAGAACATCTCGCGCACACGTTAAATCCTGCTCCGCTTTTCGTAAGAGTAGGCCATTGTGTGCCAGTGGGAACAGATGACAGAATTTACAAAACCGCATACACATGGGGACTGGTGGTAAAAAAAAGTACATAAGTGCTTATTCCATTATCCTCGATATAAAAGAATAATAGAATTTTTTCTTAAAAACGAGCAATAAAAATATTAAACGACAGTCAAAAAGTAACTTTAGCATAGGAAAGGGGAAGTAAAGGAGTCCCATAACCATAAGGTCGTAGGGGAGCGAGGCGTCAGAGACCTCACTTCTCTAGGGCCAGCATATTGAGGGCGGCGCCCATCTCCTCTCCCTCGCTGCTTTACCTTCCCTGACCCTAAAGAGGGCAGGTACCCATTTACAGCTGGGTGAACTGGGGGAACTGTACTGAAGCCAAGGCGCGCAAACGGTCACCCATCCAACTGGTAACCACGCTCGACGCTGCTTTAGCATGAATTTGCATATTTTTGTATTCGCGCAAACAATGGCAGGGTTTTTGTTGTTGTTAATTGTTGGTATTCAGTAGCTTTTTACACGACACGTTTAATAACCATGGCTTGTTACAAAACCAGGGAGAGATAGTAGCGACCCTATGCGTAGACATTTGTTTTTAGAAAATTGTCGAGAGGTAAGCGACAAAGAAAAAGGATAATGTGTGTGTGCGTGCGTGCGCGCACGTGTGTATGTGTGTGTGAGTACGCGCACGCACCTGTGAGTGTGAGTGTGTGTGTGTGTCAGCGTTTGCTTGCTTACGCGCACGTGTGTGTGTGTGCGCGCCTCGTTCCTGCGTATGTGCGTGTCCACGTCTAATAACTGTGCTCTCTTTTGTCAACGAAACGTACCTCTTTGTGTGTGACTGTGAGGGGCTGGGGTGGGGGCTGGAGAAGGGGGAGTGGAAGAGTTTTAATTAGTGCAGTTGCTTACATTCTGGTTTAGCCACTTGCCAGCTTGGCCTGTTTGTCGGCTGAGGTTAGCAGCACGTGGTAAACGTCACCAGCCTAGCCTCACAATCACAGTGTGCTCTCTTTGTTTGGCTGCCTTGCCTTTCACGCCAAAAATTAATGGCTTCTGGGCTATTTTGCCTATAATCAGTGTGCTTTCGCCAAGTCCGTTCGTTTTTAACTCCTTGCCTACTTAATCTGAGGTTACCAGTGTGGTATAAACAGTCTCAGGTAAGTGTTGAAAAGTAAACGTCGCTATTGTAATTGCACAGTTCTGGAAAGTTTCCTAGTAGGGTATAAACAGTGTCAAGGAGGTGTTAAACGTAATCGTTGCAGCGGTTAGTGCACAGTTGTGTACACCCTTCCCCTCTCCTTAGCCCGGTAGTCAGGTGTGAGGTTTCATTTAAATAATTCGTAATAGGTTGGCCTTTTCTCTGTGCCCAATGTTAAGAGCCACCCCGAAAGGTCTCTCGGCTGCCCCATTTCTATCTCCTTTCACAGACACCAAGTAGTACGCGTTATAAGTCAGCTGTTATGGTGTTTTATGGTTTTCTCTTTAACGAAAAGGTCAGAGTAAAATGTCAGTGGGTTAAGGTATATATACATAATACAGCTGTGAAGTTTCGTCTTTTTAATCACACTTGGGTTGTCTGATTAGAAATAGGTGTGTGTTTGTGTTAAAGAGTAGGATTGGATTTTGGTGTTTATTGTGTCTCCAGCGTTTTGTATATGTGCGTGTGTGTTGCTATTGTTTGTTCAGTTTGTTGCTTTTTTTCTTTTATGCTGCTGTTGTTATCATCATCATTATCATCATCACCATCATCGTTATTATTATTATTATAGTACTGTACTGGTAGCTTTACTTTCAGAAATGGCCACTCTTTATTGAGGATCTTTCTTAGTTTTAGTAGCATTTGAGATTGCTGTAAAATCTTATAAGCCTTTACATGTGACACAAATATAATCGCTATTTGTATACAGTGTTCCGAAAGTTTTACAGTGTTGGAAAGCGGGGTGGAGGTGGGGGCGGGGGGGTGAACAAAACAATACAAAACACACAGAAATGACCTGGTTCTGGATTTTAGTACAACCATTTTCCATAATTGATTTGACAACTGCATTAATTAAAATTTTGACCTTTCCCTTACGGGTAGGGTAACCAACCATCTACTAGCCCTTCCCTCCGTATCGCCCACTACTGGGTTACAGTAGCATACAAATGTGCACAGCCCATGTGTACTGGGAAAGAGGGGTTCTCTCCCTTAACGTAAGGATAGCGCTGGTAGAGGGGTTCTCTCCCTTAACGTAGGGATAGCGTTGATTTAATTTTGATATTGTAGCATGCAAGAATCACGTTTTTAAAAAAAAGATAACGTATTTCATACATATTTTTTTAAATGTGAAGATAATAGACAACGTTTTAGAATTCACTTGGATGAAAACGGATAATGATAATAATAAAATGGAATTTATATAGCGCTGTATCTTGCACAGACAAATCAATGCACTTGCACTCAACTCATTCTTACAGTCATGAAACCAATAGCAATAACTATATAGTACAGATGCTTTTATGAAGATATATGACGGGGAAGGTGTAGATCAACAGTGCATAACAACTCACTCGACATAAGCAGATACTGTAAATAAATTACAGAGTACTGATAGGCTTGGTTGACGATTTAATTGACTGGCACTCATGTTGGGGAGGGGAGAGGGATTGGTGTTAATTAGATGGCTTGTGGGTAGACTGAACCTCCTCATGGTCAGACGAGAGGCCAGACTGCCTGCCTCGGGCATCACGAAATGGCTGTAGAGATTATTTTGTGTCCCGATTCATTACTAATGGAAATAGATAGCCAACGGTGATGGAGAAAGAAGCCTTTCCAATTGTGCGTGGGTGTGTGTGTGGGTGCGCGCGCGCGCGCGCGCGCGCGTGCGTGCGTGCGTGCGTGCGTGCGTGCGTGCGTGTGTGTGTGTGTGTGTGTGTGTGTGTGTGTGTGTGTGTGTTGTTGTTGTTGTCTTCAATTTCAATTTAACGTCTGTTCACTCTGAGTGATATTAGACGAGGGAAATAGAAAGTGTAAGGGAAGTTAAAGAAGCGAGAGGAAGGAGTGGAAGGAGAAAAGGTTAAGAAATAGCATCAGTGCTGGTATTTTGTGGGGGGGGGGGGGGGGGGGGAACAAAACTAGAAAAGTAATGATAATACTTTTAAACAGGAGCAACTCAACAATGTGGAAACATGAAATAACAATAATGTAACTACAATAAATATTCAAGTGGACTATGCAATAAACATCTGGCAATGGCAAATGCTAGCTTTGAATTTTCAAATAAAGTTTCCAGAGACTGTTCAGAAAATGTAGGTAAAAAAGAGTTTTACAATAGGGCACTCAAATATGATATGAGTATTGGAAATATGATCCCCACATAGACATCTTACATGTTTACAAAATTTTGTAAGGAATGCATTTAATTTCATTCTAAAATATAGTGAATTAACCCATCTCACGGATATAAAACGTGTGTGTGTGTGTGTGTGAGAGAGGAGAGAGAGAGAGAGAGAGAGAGATGGAGAGAGAGAGGAGAGAGAAGAGAGAGAGAGCACATTCTTAAAAACTCGGTTGAGACTACGAATGCAAGACGAATACTTCCTAAACGTTCCCGGGGGAAAAATCTGTAGTTTGACGATTCTAATACTTAAGTCTTAAATACAGTAAGAATTGTCAGATTTGGGATCGTTTTGCCCTGTAACTTGCAGTCTGTGCATTGGCCAGGAGAAGGAAAGAAGTGGTTTTTTCCACAGGAACTTGCCAGACTTTTGTCGTCCGTTCCCACCGGCACGCAGTGGCTTACTCTTCCAAAAGGCAGGACAGGTTTTAACGTGTGCGCTAGATATTTTACATGCATTGGCACACTGGACCTTGGTTTTTATTTTCATCCAAAAGACGAGGACTCTCGGGAGAGTGGAGCCGGTACACATGCTAACTCCGGTGGGTGGGGAGGGGGGGGGGGGGGGGGGGGCTCAAGTTGATGTCTTGGTAGTGGCTTAAACCAGGGCTGTCAGATAACGAGTTCAACACTCTAACCACCAGGCTATCCCCCCCCCCCCTTCCCCCTACCAGTTTATTGTCTTATCCGAATGACTTTGGAAGGAGTGGAGTCTGAACCAGTGCTGACTTCATGGAAAAAAAACCCTCTCGATCAAACGTCTCGACGGAGACTCAAACCCCACGCTCTCACTCGCCATTAGGTCACCAGTTAGACGCTGTGACCACTGACCACTAGTGTATCGTTTACTTTCCAAGTTCTTCCCACTAGCGCACAGCAACTTACACCATATAACTCAGGCTCAAGGCAATAGTGAGTACAAACCCCAGTCTTCCGTTACCAAGAGTACAGCGAAATGTGGAAGAAGAGAAGCTTAATCCCGGTTATTTCTAAAAACACTTAGCAAACTTCAAAGAGTATCGTAAAGCAGCCAATACTCTTGAGGTCTTTCGTTGTTCACCTAAAGGAAACTTTAGAGTATCATAAAGCAGCCAACACTCTTGAGATCTTTCTTTGTTCACCTGAAGGACAAACCCCTGACAACAAGGAGTACAGGATTACATGAAGCAAAGGACACCCGAATCGACACACCAAGACAAAGTCATCCTACTTGATAAAAGACTTGCAAGGTATGAAAGGTCGCAGGAAGTTTGCAAGATGCATCTTCAATCAAGTGAGGTCTATTCGTTTAACGTATAGCAAGTTTCTTTGAAACAACAAACTGGCAGTCAGCCGATTTAGAATGCCGACCTCTCGCAGGAATTTGAAAACGGTGTCTGATGAAACGACGCAGATAGCTCGGTGATTAATGGAAACTGCGCAGAATATATTGTACATACGTTTAAAACACATCCATCCATCTTGCATTCTAGAGTGCGTTGGGGCAGAACAAAAAAAAAAATCAAATCCTAGACAACCAGTAGCAAGAAAAAAAAATCACAGTAGTGATATTTCTCTACTGTCAAGATTGAATAAGTTAAATAGTAGTTTCTTCATTAGAACTTAAGCACCAAGGAAATCCGTTCCGGCAAATCAGATGACCGGTGTATAGTTGGGTAAATACAATGTCCTAATCTCTGTGACATAGGGAAGATTTCATCACATTTTACGACTTTTTTCCTCAAAGCAGTTGACGATATCATTTCTGGAAATTCAAAGAAGGCCTAGAATTTAAATGAAGCAAACATCTATTTTAGTTTGTGGTTAAATCGTGTTCCGATTTATTTTTTATGTCTGTTAAGAGCCCTGGTGTGATCTCTGTCGTGGGATAGACTGTTTTAGAAGGCTGCTGCACAGCTAATAAAATTCAACCATATTATGTAGTTAAGTTGCACAGTTTAAGCTTTGATCTTTGTTGAAGCAACAGCCCAGATGTGGCCTCTGTTATTGGCGGGGCCTTAAAACAGTGAATGATTATAAGATTGGTTTGGAATGTACACCAAAATAGTGAGCTGGGCAGTATCAGTGAAACCGTGCTATGATAAGTGTGTTGAACAGCTACAGGGTGGTGGTAGTGGTGGTGGTGCGTGCGTGCGTACGTGTGTGTGTGTGTGAGAGTGCACAAAAATATGTTACCCAGATCTGACAGAAAGAAAATGCAGACGATTTACTTTCTAAAATATAAATTTAGGTGCTAAGCGCGTGCGTTCTTGTTGGTACAGACACCACTATCTCGATGTAAATAAATTGCCGTTCCTGTATATCTTATATCATCTCCCTTCCCCGTGTGTGCGCGTGCGTGCATGCGTGTGTGTGTGTGTGTGTGCGCGCGCGTGTACGCGCCCTACACAAGCGTAACCCTGATTGGCTCTCTGGCAGTCCCAGGTGCCGAGCAGCCCAGGTAAAATTATGACCCGAAGCTGTCATGAAGTCGGCAGAGCGTGTCTGATAAAGTGGGTACTCTGCACCCTGCTACACTGCAGCCAGTGCATGGCATGCACCTGTTTTTTCCACCCGGTTTGCTTTCCATTCCATCATCCCTCAGCAAACGTCAGGGCAGGAATTGGGTCGCCATCTTAGTGCATCGCTTTTGGCACACTGACCTTTATTAAAAAAAATGAAACTTTTTCGTGCACTGCAAGCATTCCTGTGGGCGCGATTGCGCGAGAGCGTGCACACTAGCGCACGTGAGAACGTACCTATACGCGCGAAAGTATGTAACAATGACCAGAGAGACATCCGTTTGAAGGGATTTTCCCCCTGGAGTTATTTATTTATTTATTTATTTATTTATTTATACCCCTTTAAGTCACTTGATTGCTCTGCGTGAAATTCGGGCTGCTCTCCCCGGGGAGAGCGCGTCGCCACAAGAGTAGCGCCACCCTTTATTTTTTCTTCTTTTTTTCTCTTTTTTGTGGTCTGCATCTGTATTTGTTTCCCTATCAGAGTGGTTTTTTCTAAGAATTTTGCCAGGGAAAACTCCCTTATTGCCGTGGGTTCTTTTACCTGCGCTGAATAATTTTGTGCAACACACGGGACCTCGGTTTATCGTCTCATCCGAAAGACTAGCGCCCAGACCACCACTCATGGTCTAATGGATGGGGGAAAAGTTTCAGGCCCAAACGGGATTTGAATCACCGCACACTTCCGACCCGGACTTTTCGCTTTCTAGACAGGCGCGTTACCTCTAGACCACCGATCCAAATGTCAGTACCAACTCCACTCCTCTGAAAGTCCTTCCGATGAGACTGTAAACCGAAGTTCCGTGAACTAACGCACGCAGAACAACTTGCGTACAATTTAAAAACCGTTCCGCTTTTTGGAAGAGTAGGGCTGACAAAATGTTCTAAAACGCTTGCACAAAAGAACCGTGTGAAGACATCGCCCCAGGAGACGGAATGAGACTTCGTCAATAGTAGGTAAAAATAGTGGTAGACGTAAAATATCACCGTTGGGTGACGCTTGGAACGCCAGCCGAGGAGCTAAAAGAACAATGCCGAGGCTATAATCATCAAGGCCGATCACATGAAAAGGCCGTCACAACGCCAAACTGAAGAGAAGGAAATGACGGTGTATGGTGTGCTAAAGAAGCAGACAGCAGCTGAACAGGTAGTAGCTGCAGGAGTAGGTACCGTAGAGAGCATTGGCTGCAGGAACAAAACAATATAGTTGTATATTAGTCATGAGAAAAATGACCAAATGCCCAGACTAGTAGCAATAGGCACACGTCAGCTGCGATATGTTCTTATGGATTTATTAATAACGGAAAGAGACGGACTGTGGCGTTGATGGACTGTGCCTATTCCCGTGTGATAATTGTTAAACGGACCAAAGAAAACGGCTGCAATATTGATCATGCTAAGTCTGCTTACACAGTGTAGACAAATCATAAACTATGTTCCGATAACCGCAGTCGTTTTACAGTTTTAGAGTCCTAATTGGTCATATATATTGATACAAAACTGTAGGTACTCGTAGTGTAAATATTGGCAACAAAACTTCTAGGTTTTACAATGTAATATATATGTATAGCGATTTTATTAACACATATGTTTAAAGTTATCAACCTGGCCGATGCATTTTGATTTTAGTTATGCGTATGTTAAATTGGTGAATTATTTCGAAATAACTTTTTTTTGTTTTGATATCTCGCTTCTTCCTAA
>CM054153.1:27268551-27361051 GCA_028751875.1 Rapana venosa | reverse complement strand
AGGAATCTCTTGCATGCAAACAAGTGTACTTTTTCTAAGGAATCATATTTTGTGTACCCCAATACTTCGGATCCGTAGAGTAACATAGGTTGGACTTGTGCATCAAACATTTTAAAGAAAACTTTGGCAGAGTTACAACGCATTCTGGAAAGGCAATTCAAAATGTCTGAGACTGCTTTCTTTGCTCGGCTTATCCTTTCATTCACTGCTATAGTCCAGCTCATTTTGGTGGGACATGGTTATACCCAAGTACTTGTAGGAATTCACGACTTCTAATTTTTCATTTCCATAGAACCAGTTCTCTTTTGATGCTAAAAACCCTCCTTTTCTGAACACCATTACTTTACTTTTATCCAGATTTACTTTCAAGCCTAGCTCTTTTGATGAGGAAAACAGCAGGTTGAGGTTGGTTCTGTAAGCCAATAACAGAGTATGACATTAAGACAATAATCGTCGGCAAACATCATAATGAACAACTTTGTTTCAGTTGGTGACAAGCGTATTGCATGCTTCCGTGACTCAATATTTCATGTGCCAGTTCATTAATAAGAAAGGAAAAGAGTATGGTGAAGCAACACAACCTTGTTTTAGACCTTGGACACATTTTAAAAAAATCTGAATATTCATTACCGTTTCTTACACACATCTTGACAGTATCATACATGTTTCTTAAAATGTTAAGCATTCTTACCGTGTACCCTGCTTGAGTAAAAAGACCACAACACAGGACGTTAAATTTACTATCGTATGCTTTACAAAAATTATATAAGCCACATACAGTTTTGCATTATTCAAAAACTGTTTCTGTATACAAGCTGTAGGGTGAACACATCATCCACTGTTGAGTAATGTCTTCGGAATCCTGCCTGGCTTTCATCTATCTTATTGTTGTTTTCTGCCCATTCATAAAAATCTTTTGTTAAAAATGGACGTAAAAAACTTTGCATAGTGAGCTAATCAAAGATATTCCCCTATAATTACCAGGGTCATCAGTTTTTCCCTTTTTTGTGGAGTGGCACAATTATAGACTTGGTCCATTCAATGGGGTAAACACCTGTGTCGAGCATATTATTAAACATCCTAGGAGGAATGGCATGATATCACCACCGATGCTTTAAGCATTTCATTGAGAATGCCATCAGGACCAGCGGCCTTCCCATTACCTAGATGTCTAACTGCTGTTTTAATCTCTTCTTCTGTTATGACCCTGTCCAGAAACTGGTCCCCCTCTCCTTCCCCTGCTATAACATTGTTACCCTGCCCTCTTGTTTCCCCAGCGCCTGCATTCAGTAGCACATTAAAGTGTTCACGCCATTCTTCTGTAGTTATTTCACTCACTGGAGCCGCCCTGTATCGTGATTTCCTGATTGATGACCAAAATAGTTTTGGATCATTCAGTGAGTTCATGAGTGCCTCAAGTTGTATCTTTTTATAATCTTGTGCTTTATGTTTAAGCGTATTTTTATAGTCTTTTCTTCTTTCCTGATAACATTGTTTGTCCTCCTCTTTTCTACTTTTCTTATACTTCCTTAGTTGCCTTCTAGCAAGCCTTTTCTTTTCCACACATTCTTGGTCATACCATGGAGAAAATCTTTTGGACATCCCAGCTTTCCCCCCGACATTTTTAATCATGCCTTGAGCTGCATGTTTCATAATGCTGTTAAATACTTCAAGTGCCTGATCTATGTCTACTGTGGTGAGCTGCACAGCCTCTTGCACTTTGTTTTGGGCTTCTGCAGATATATATCCACAAAACTCCTCCTTCTTGTCTTCATTCCAGATGATTTTACTCACCGATTTTTCTTTCTTTGTAACTCTCTGTTCTGTAGTTGTTTTAAGCACAAATTTAAGTGGCATGTGGGATGATTCTATTCTTTCCTCCACACGTAAATCAGTTATACTGTCAGCTAGATGACAAGTAGATAACAATAATCTACAACACTATTGCCCTGAGGGCATATGTCAGTATACTTACTTGATTCAGGTACATTACATGAACCGTTCATGATTTTTAAATCAAAAGATACACAAAAATCAAGGAGAGCAGTACCAAAACCATTTAGGACATCATCATCTGACACTCGTTCATGAAACATCAATTCATCACTGTCTTTCAGGTTTTGTGTGAAATTATCTAAGGTTCGTTGTGTGTTTACCTGGTAATCTGCAGTCCTTGCATTCAAGTCCCCAACAAGAAGAACATCACAATCCTCTTGACCCTCCATTATATTCCCCAATATAATTTCCACATCATGTAAATAACAAGCAGAACCACTTCTTTGGTAGTATGGACTCCCACTAGGTGGGATTGTAAAGGGAGGTATCAGCATAACATCATTGATTCCACCATACAGTGATTTCGACAGTCTTAGTATTAACAAATGATCGTTTGAAGAGTCAACTGTTAGTACATGTTGGGCAATGTTTTTCTTAATCATACACAGAATACCCCCTGAACGACGACCCTGATGGGAGAGTTTGATAGCAGGAGACATGTACTTCACGTGATTGATAAAGTGATAAGACAAGTCAAAGCAGTTGTCCAGGAATGTTTCCACCAGGCACACTACATCGAAGTCACTCACATATTTCATGAAATCAATGTCACCCAGCTGGCTCACAAGCCCCCAATGTTCCAAACTAAAAGGTAATATTATGTCCACCATTGTCTGTTTGGTCACTAGAATTACTGTTACTATTTTCATCATTTCTACTGTAAAATTGATACTGAACCGTCATCAACATCTTCATTATTGCTATCACCACCATGCTACCATCTTCTGTCTCTTCAATAACGCCACCATCATAGTCACAATCATCATCCCCACCATCTTCCCCCTTCATCATCCCCTTCCTTATTACCACAATCTCACCATCATCATAATTACCATTTCCCTGTTACCATAAGATGTTCTACTAAGATACACATAACTGCTGTCAAGCTTATTCAGATTAATGATATCACACACTTGATTTCTTGCACTGGGAAGATTTTCATGTGTAGCCCTGATTTGATCTGCATCAGAAGACTGGGGCCGGCCGACATCCTATCTCCAGCGCGTGGCTGGCGATGTCTTCCCTCTGCCAAACCCCCGTGGCTGCCCCGTGGTATTGTGGCCTTCACGTCTGCTGCTGTTGACACCACGCCCTCCTGTCTGGTTTTGCCGTGCTCTGGCTGCAGGTGCTGATCGTCTGCCCTCAGTACTGTCTGTTTCTGTCTGCACGTACTTTCTGGTTGTGGCACCGCCACTATCGTTTGATTTCTGCTGATGACCTGCTGCCGGTGATCCGGAACTGGGCCTTGAGGTGCCTGCATCATGTTTATGTCGGGGCTGTTGTACGATGGTGTGGTTATAGGTGTTGTAACTGTACACTGTATCTTCACACACAACTTTGTCCATTTTTAGGTACGCCTTTTTGCCGTCTTTCCGCAAAGAATCAAGAAGAGGTTGGAGATGTTTTCTTTTGTTTCTTACATTGTGGGAAAAATCTTCTTTCACAAATAGATGCGGTAATTTAAGCTTCTTTGCACTTTTCAGAATCTGTTCTTTCTGTTTTACAGATTGAAATCTGACCAAAATGGCCTTACCTACTCTGGTTGCAAATTCAATAAAAACTTCATCTGTATTTTCAGTTCATTTCTAATAGCGTCACGTACCTTTGCTTCACAGTCAATCCAGAGTTCTGCAGCTTTCCGAGGAATGCCAAAAAACAGCAGGTTGTTTCGCCGATTTTGACTTTCTGATGTTTCCATTTTTTCTTCAAGGCTGTTGATCTTTTCCACCAATGCAGCATTCTCTTCCTTCATGTCACAGCATACGTCGTGCATGGCGTCTACATCACACTGTAGAGTGTCACACTTGTCAGAGAGCTGGCTTACTTGTTCCACCATTCTCTTTTCCAGTTCTCCTAATCTGGCATCGATGTGGGACAACAAGGTTTGCTGTTCTGTTTGTAGCTGTTTCACTGCTTTTGCCAGTCCCTCCACCGCCTCTGTCAGTCTGTCTTCTCTGCTAGCTTTTGTAGGACTGCAGTGTGGGAATCTCTCCTCCCCAGCCATCACAGAAGTGTCACACTGTCTCACACTGCCTCTGTCACTCCTCTTGCTGGCTGTGACCAGTGTTGACTGAACTGGACCAGGGTTGGATTCAACACCAGCCATCAGCAAAAAGGCGAGCAAAGTACTCACTGTCAACAGGCCTGCCATATTATGAAGTTTTAAACCCCGGATTCTTTTTGCTGCAATAGTGGCATTTCTTGTCAAAATTTTTATCAAAATTGCCACAAAAAGTCCAATGGATGCACGATACTGCTGCATGTCACATCCCATAATTTTTGTTAATTAATTAACACCATAAACAATAAATTAATCAAGAAAAATGCAGAGACCTCAGAAAATGCGTCTTCACTCTTCGTGAGATCAACTCAACCCCCCGAGAGAGAGAGAGAGAGAGAGAGAGAGGAGCAGCAGAAGAAACGTAAAACGCTGCTTTGTTCAGAGCAGCAGAAAGAGCAGGATATGCAGCGTTTTTAGGTCAGTTCAGCGTTGGGTTCTTTGAGCTTCTTGATGAAAGCAACTCCACCTCCCCTCCCCGAGACATTCAGTTCACCAAAACTTTAAAGTAGTTCAAGGTGTCATGGACTTGGACAATAACAATTTCACAAGTACCAGAATTATATCATGCCATGTCGGATCCGCATCTTATTGTAATTGTATTGTATCGTACTCTATTGAAATGCATTGTGCGCATTCATAGTTTTGTAGTGTATCGGCATAGTTTTGTTGTCTAAAAATCTGACTGCTCTCCCTGTCAGTCTCAAAGACATGCAACCAAACCACCTCTCACGATCTTGTACACAGGGAATGAAACGTCTGAATTCAAACTACGAACCTGCCACGTCCAAGACTTGCACGTCAGCTTATAGGCAACCCAACCACTGTGCAATACAAGTATGGTTGCCAGGACAGCAGTTACAATGAAATCTATCATGCGTTTTGGATGGGGTTAGGATAGGATATTGCTTTCTGTCAGCTGATCAGCTTTTGTGCATATGCATGAGTAAGCATGGTTTAGTAAGCGGCATAATCCATCCGCACACTGCTATCGACCAGCGATCATAGATGTTTTCCCCACTTCGGGACGGAGTTATGGCCCTGTTTGATGTTCTTTGAGCACGTGATATATTTTTGACTGCTTTGGCATTGCTGCGTGGGTTCTACGATACTGTGCGTGACAGCTTTGCCGCGTGTTATAGCGCAAATAAAACCTTGTTTGATGTGATGCGTACTTTTCTTTTACGCGGGCTTCAAGAATATATTGCAAGAATACCCTCTCAGGGGTACATAGAATTTTGACAATATTAGAATTAGCAGATGTGGGCGTGTGGAAGGACTGACAAGCGTTTAAACTTTAACAGCCCACATATTCCACAGTACAGTAAAATATTTCAAACACAGTATAGACGTCTGTATTGTTCCCTCACACTTTTCTTTTACCTGTAAGCAAATTACTGGGTTCGTTAATATATTTTTTGCCCCGAATAAAAGCTGTATATGTTTCCAGGTGTAGAGAAGAGAAATGTGAAATATTTTATGTACGTCATGTATTTGCCAAACAGCCGAAGGTGATATCAGGTAAAAATTAAATCAGTTAAACCTGGGGTCTGTAGACAAGGCACAGAAATACCGTAAGGCACACGGGGCTAGATTATTTCATTCGGCTGAATGCTTCACTTAGTAGTTGTTGTTTTTTTACTGGTGACAGAAAAGCGTAGTGGTAAGAGCAGCGATTTTGTAGCTCGACTCTTGTGTGGTAAAATGGCTGTAGGAAAGTGGATAGGCTCAACGGAGATACGCACTTTTCCCTCGTTCTGGAAACTTCCTGTGGAAACTTACTTTCTTGTTTTCCTTCACCAGGTGGGCTGCCAGTGCACAGACTGCAAATCGCAGTGCAGACTTTTCCAAGCCTGACAATTCTTCATGTCTTTGTGAGCGCGCTAATTGAAAAAAATATATATATACAAAAGAGAGATTCCCAGGATAGCTAGGGAGTACTCGTTCTATGTTCCCTGGAATCAACATCAGTACTGACTCCCCGAAAGTCCTTCGAATGAGACCACAAACTGAGGTTCCGTGTGCGAACACACGCAGACCATGTGGCGCACACAATAAACCCTGTTCGGCCTTTTGGAAGAGTAGGCTATTTCGAGTCGGTAAGAACGAATCACAAAACGTTAAAAAAAAAAAACAACTGCATGCACACAGGTGTCGTGTTAAGATATCCCTGAACACGGAATGTGGCTACCTTTCATATCATTGGTGGGCAAAAGTCGTAGGATACGCCTAAAGTGGTGATCCTCGGATCTGTAGTCGAGGAACGGAAAAAAAGGAGGGGGGGGGGGGGGGAAGAAGACAGTCGTATAGGGAAAAATCTCACCAGTGGTGAACCTTGGAGCTCTAGCCGAGGTACGACACCCCCCCCCCCCCCCTTCCTTAAAAACAACCCCCAAACAAATGCAACAATAACAGCAGCAGCAAAAACAAAACCGTCAATGCTTTTTTAATGTTTTTTGTTATATCTATGCCTCCATTTATTATGGTGAAATGATATTCACGCGATGTTCATGTAAGCAAGCAAGCGCAAACACACGTGCAGGTGTACACACGTGCAGGTGTACGCATATGTACTATTTCTCACGTTACACTTTCAAAAAATAACTAACATGCTAGCCATTAGGATAACTCGCTAAATGATAATTTTCATTGTGGTGTTCTGAAAGCGAAGAAACCCGTCCTTGCCTTGATACTCCGTTGCCTTCATTCTTGGAGATCTTGGCTTTTTCCACAGGAGAGCTGAGGCTGTAAAAGAGCACGTGCAGACTGTAAAGCTGTAACACAATTAAACCGGTCCTGCAAAAATTCCCGACCGTTATAACGCTAGGTAAACCGCGTTCCTCTGTGGAATTTGACAGCGGCTGAAGTGTTCTGTTCAGACCCTGTCATTTGGCATCCAGAAACATTAGAGGGAGTTATTTTGAACAAGTTTGGTGCCTCTGTGCATAGTAATACTCTTTTGTAGCATTTCTACCCCCCCCCCCCCCCACCCCCCCCTACCAGTCACTCTATGTCTGTCTGTCTGTCATCTCTTACTCTCTCTCTCTCTCTGTCTGTCGGAGAACTGAAAGGGCGTGCTGTTAGTAAGCTGCTGCAAATTTTTGCATTTAAGCTTCAAAATGTCAGTTACTGGCCTTCCAGCAACTGTAGTAACAACTTTAAACGCCCTGCTGATCGACAACGTCCTATCGAGCTGGAAAGTCGCGGGGGAGAGCGGCAGCGTTGTCTTCGTCTTGCGACTGAAGCCAGCTGACAAGTCAGTATCAACAGAAATGGCGGACCCAGTGCTGAACCGTAATTCGCGAGTTCAGTATTTTCGCAAGAAGTGCCCTTCCCAAATCCGTCGTGACGTTCAAAGAAGCAGACAACATCAAGAAAGACAGGCAAGTCGTCAGTGTGACAAGGACAGTGTTTTGGAAGAGCCGGTGTTGTCTGACAGTGACTCCCTGCATCGTGAGAGAGTAGATGCAGAATCAAAACAAGCCAGCGTGTACACAGAGCTGTGTGTTGACAGTGCAGTGAATGTCCCAGCCACACTAGATTCACTTGATTTGCCGTGTGAACCAGCAACAGACAGTAAGATCGGTGTGCCTCCTGAGTTGTCTGATGTGGACGAAGAACAAACAGTTGACTGCACAGTTGAGGGTTTTCATACTGGTATTGTGAAAGAGTATGTGTCCACTCTGACAGACAAACGTGTGCAGCGTGGATTACGAGACAGAAAAAGAAACACACAGTTTCGAAAGGTTGTAGTTCAAGATTCAGGCAATCAAACTATTCTGATGTGTGAATCAGATGACATCGCCCTAGAATATTCTTGTAATGGAGATACTGGCGAGGAATCTAAGTGTGTGTTCTGGTATATCAAGCAAGAAGACAGAAACATGTTGCCAGAAGAACGTGTCAGGCTTGCCAGACTTCGTAAGGGGAAGCAGCGTCCTAACACACAACACGCAGAGACAGTGGCACGTGCTGAACGGGAATTACATCTTCTTCGGGACCTGATCCGGTTTTACATGGGCTGACTTCGCTGGCTGCAGACTGGAAAAGGAAAGACTGTTTTGAAAACTGAGACACGGACAATAATGTATCAGATCTAGATGTACATACCATTACTGACATGGTTTCCATGTCACTGTAATCGCGTGGCGTTCGATATCGTTTGTTGCCGCGCCGCAGCGCTATATGGCTTGATTGCTAAATAGCAATAAATATTGTTCATATATTGTTCTCTGTCTGTCACTCTCACTCCCTCTCTTTTCCCCCCTCTCCCACCCACCCCTCTCTCTCTCTTTCTCCCTCCCCCTCTCTCTCTTTCTCTCCCCCCCCCCTCTCTCTTTCCCTCCCTCCCTCTCCCCTCCTCTCTCTTTCTCTCCCTTCTACTCTATGTTTTTGTATTCATCATCATTTTGTTACCTTTTTGTTTTGCTGGGGTGTGGTTGTTGTTGTTGTTGGTTTTTTGGGTGTTTTTTTTGTTTTGTGGGGGGGGGGGGGGGGGGGGGGTTCGGTTTGTTGTTTTTGTTGGGGTTTTTTGTTGTTTCCTCTCCCCTCTTCTGCTTATCAATCTTTTACGGCATTTCTTTTGGCGTCTATTCCCCTCACCCCTAAAAAAAAGGTGTTTTTTTGTCGTCTTAAAGGGTCAAATAAAATAAGGACATAATGCACAGTTTTTATTATTTTTTGGTTTAAATGGACATTACGGAATATAACTCATAAAAAGTTGGGTTTTTTTTTAGTTCTTAGTAAACCTTTGCCTGGCCTCTGCGGTTGACGGGACAATTAATGCTATGGCAGCGCCTGTCAATGGAGCGAGGTAGTGACGAAGAAGAAGAAGAAGAAAAAGAAGAGGAAGAAGAAGAAGAAGAAGAAGTAAGAAGAAGAAAAGTGACGTGGCGGAGAGGCGGTGGACACGAGAACTCCTAACTGTCAGGAGATGAGACAGGATGGTCTGTCAGTTTGCTGCAAGATGGTCGGTTATAATTATTGCTGAACAGGATGGTCGTTTATATTGCTGCGAGATGGTCTGTCATAGCGCTGCGAGACTGTCTGTCATATTGCTGAACAGGATGGTCGTTTATATTGCTGCGAGATGGTCTGTCATAGCGCTGCGAGACTGTCTGTCATATTGCTGAACAGGATGGTCATTTATATTGCTGCGAGATGGTCTGTCATATTACTGAACAGGATGGTCGGTTATGTTGCTGGGAGATGGTCGGTTATATTTCTGCGAGATGGGTCATTTATATTGCTGCGAGATGGTCTGTCATATTGCTGAACAGGATGGTCGGTTATATTGCTGGGAGATGGTCGGTTATATTGCTGCGAGATGGGTCATTTATATTGCTGAACAGGACGGTCGGTTATATTGCTGGGAGATGGTCGGTTATATTTCTGCGAGATGGTCAGTCATATTGCTGAACAGGACGGTCGGTTATATTGCTGGGAGATGGTCGGTTATATTGCTGCGAGATGGGTCATTTATATTGCTGCGAGATGGTCAGTCATATTGCTGAACAGGATGGTCGGTTATATTGCTGGGAGATGGTCGGTTATATTGCTGAGAGATGGGTCATTTATATTGCTGTGAGATGGTCAGTCATATTGCTGAACAGGATGGTCGGTTATATTGCTGCGAGATGGTCGGTTATATTGCTGCGAGATGGTTGGTTATATTGCTGCGAGATGGTCAGTTATATTGCTGCGAGGTGGTTGGTTATATTGCTGCGAGATGGTCAGTTATATTGCTGCGAGGTGGTTGGTTATATTGCTGCAAGATAGTTTGTTATAGTGCTGCAAGATGGTCAGTTATTCCTATCATTACAAAATGGTCAGCTATTCATATCGTTACAGGCTGGTCATTTATATTATTACAAGATGGTCATTTATTTATTACAAGTTTGTCAGTCAGTCATGTTACTACAAGATGGTCAGTTATTCACATGACTACAAGATGGTCAGCTACTCATGTTACGACAATCTGGTCACTCAACTTACTACAGATGGTCAGTTATTCCTTTTCCTACAAGATTGTCACTCAACTTACTACATGTGGTCAGTTATTTCTTTTCCTACAAGATTGTCAGTCAAATTACTTCAAGACGGTCAGTTTTTTATATTACTACAAAATGGTCAATTATACACGCTCAAGGGGTGGGTGTTTGTTGTTGGTTTAGAAAGAGAAATCTTCAGCAGAATAACCTGCCGTAAAAAAATACAGTATGTGTTCATACAAATACGTATGCGAAAGGCAGATATTGTTGGCTGGTGGCAAACAAATTAAACGATTTCACTTGCAAATCAGCTTTTAATAGTTACCTACGTTGCAAGACTTTCTGTGAATATGATTTTTACAATAAGAAGCGTGAAAACCTGGACTTGAGGAGAGAGCCATTTCACCAACTCTTGAATGTGAATAGAAACTAATAAAAATACCGTAAGCACAAGACAAAACTGTGGTATGTTAAAAGATTAATGGCAGAAGGAATGGTCTTTTAAACCAGCACCCAGGACAAAGTAATCAACATAAAAAAGCAGAAAAATAAATAAGAAGGATTAAAAAAATGCCCACCATACTGCACGCACGCACGCACGCATACATACACACACACGCACGCATACACACACACATACACACACACACACACACATGGTGTTAAAACTGATGATGAATCCCTAGTCTTCTTTCTTCTTACCCAGCAGATTTGCTGCTCTGTTTCTAGGTGCTAGTTGCACTCACTTCGTTCTCCTTTCTTTTGATAAAGGCTTTCTCGGGGGATGGAGATATATATCTATTTTATTGATGGTGATGTAGCACGGCTTAGAAAGGGGTTTTGCATTGTTTTGCATTACCAGTTTTGGGACATCTTATTCTTCTTCTATGGCCTCTGTGGTGGGTAGAACTACAATCAACAAGATTGGTTTGGATTGGATTGAATTGGACTGGATTGGATTTTACTACTGTCCTCGCGGCTCTCCCCGAATACATTCTCCATTTCTTCTTTTTCCGTTCTAATCCTTGTAAAGCGGACGTCACACTTCTATGACATCAAAAGCTGGCCTCTGACGTCGCAGAAGTATGACATACTCGGATGACATCACGATTCTCTTAGCTCGTGTTTGAGGAGATTAAAAAGACGCCAGTGACACCGTTGGCCAGGGATGGAATACTTGGTGCGTGATGGATCGCTGTTTGCCATTCATGAGCATTGTCTTCTTCAGTTGTCATGATTTTTCAAGACATTGTTTTTGTTTTGTTTGTATGTTGGGTTGTTTTTTCCCCTCCGTTAGAGCTCCGGGGTTCACCAGTGGAGAGATTTTGTGTATGCGACCGTTTTTGCCCACCATTAAGGTAGCTGCATTCCGACTTCGGGTATGATGTCTAAACACCACACCTGTGTGCATGGGTTGGTTTGTTGTTGTTGTTGTCTTTCATTCCTACTGACATGAAGTGGCCTACTCTTTTGAAAGGTGGAGCAGGTCGTGTGTGCAAGTACCCTGCATACGTTCGCATACGGGATATTTATTTATAGTCTCATCCTAAGGACTTTCGGCCGAGGCGTCAGTACTTATGTTAACTCCGGGATCAAAAAAATTATCTCGAACGAGTGTCTCTGTGATGGTTCGATCCAGATCGTCAGATCATGAGCGCAATGCTCTAACCACTATGCTATCCCCACGCCCTCTTTAACACTGGTATAAAACACGTTTTTGTGCACACAAAAAAGGCTGACTCTGGGGATTTCTTCAAAGCAGAAGGGCTGGCAGTAAAAGGGTTAAGCAATACATTGAAGTATTGGGCTGAGTGGGGGAGGTAAATGCTATGATGCTGACTGTATGCCGCGATTCAATTAGTCTTCACAAGCTTCCCTATCAGCCCCTCCCCAACATACCCAGGTAGCCGCATTCCAGCTTCGGGAGTGGTGTCTAAACATGACACCAGTGTGCATCGACAAAAACACAAATAAGTGGAATTTGTAATTGCCCTTCCTGGGATGATTAAAGTGATTTTGACTTGACTTGGTAAATGGATAAGTAACAAAAAGTAAACAAAGTAATTGAACAAAGAAAACACAACAAAAAGCTAAGTCCATGCATACATAAATATAGCCGCAAAATATTGTAAAACTAGGGATCTGTTATCAGTAGATTAATAAGTTAGGTGTGTTACAGCCCCCCCCCTCCCCCCAAAAAAAAACAACAACAAAAAACATCAACCCACCCCGCCCTAAATAAACAAACAAAACAAAACAACTCCCAACAAATACCATGAGCAGATTATAAAATCATCCATGAGAGATTATAGGTCAGGGAAACATTTTTGATAAAACTACGTTTTGTGAATGTAGACTTTGAAAGGACCGCTGTGGTATGGTTCGTGAAAATAGAATGGGTAGGTACTGCAGATAGGAGAATGATGATTTTGATAGCTTTGCACATTAAAGTTCTAATTATCGAATGGAATTCAGCAGTATTACTACAGTAATCAGTTTGTCCGCAAGGTGTGTGCGTCTATATATATATATATATATATATATATATATATGTGTGTGTGTGTGTGTGTGTGTGTGTGTGTGTGTGTGGCGCGCGCGCGCGCGCGCGCGAGCATGCACCCACGCATTTTCACTACACTCTTCCCATTTCTCTTTGCGTGCGCGTATGCGTGCTTGCTTGCTCACACGCTCGTCCATATTTGGCACTGAAAAACCATATATATAGATATAGATATATATATGTATACAATTGTCATTATCATAGTTGTTGTTATTAGTAGTATTACTATAATCATCGTCATCATTAATTTTAGTAGTAGTGGTGGCAGTAGTCGTATTGCTGCTGTTCTTATCGTCATTATTATTCATTTATTATCATTCCTTGAGAGACTTCGATGAAAAATACCATTGACATGCAATGGCATAGTTTTATGTTGGGTAATAAAAATGATGTATACTTGTTTCCTTTACTTCTTCTACTGAACTGCTCACTATAACCAATCGCCTGAATTACTGTTTACCCTTCTGGCGTCTTGTCCGTATCTAGTAAAATCAAGCTTGTTTGCAAATGTGTGTGCATCTTGCATCTGAGTGTGCACCGACTCAACCTCTTTTGAATAAGACGAATGGAGAGTCTTCGTTTGTAATCTGTTCGACCACATAGCTCAGCATTAGATTCCGACAAGTCTTGAAGCAACCCAAGGCACAGGAGGAAGAGAAGTGTCCATGTGTGAGGTGAGGTTCTTTGGGGTATGCATCATGACCGTGGCACAGTTTCTCTCACTCGTTGATTTACCATCCCTCTCTTTGAAGAAAGCTGGTACCCATTGATAGTTAGGTGACTTGGGTCACCTCACGTAAGTTTACAAAGCGTGAGTTGTTAGGTAACCTCTTGGAAGTGAATTGTGAACACCGATGCCACCACCGCCCTTTTTATTGAGAAATTGCGAAAGTCTTGCTCCTTTTGAAGAACGAATCGCCTCATGGCTTACTCGGGAAGTTACAAACTTGGGCGTGTTCTCATTTGCCTGTGGCTAACGGAAAGTTTTGCAGAATGGGGGAAAGGAAGATTTGGTTGGGCCCAAACAGAGATTGAGTGCGAACTGACAGGGTCATCCGATTTGACTTGTCTTGTCTTATTGATACTTCATAATTGTGAGCCAAAATCCCCGAACTCGGAATGTGGCTACCTTGATGGTGGGCCAAAACGATAGTATAGGCAAAATCTCTTTATTAGTGAACCTCGGAGCTATTGCTAACGAACGAAAAATGTAAACTAAAAAAAAATCATTTGCTCACAGATGTATTTAAGAATTATATGTTTTTAACAAGCCCAATAGGCCTTGTGTCTTGCATAATAGAGGAGTAGGACGTGATGGTAAAAACGGATGACAAAATATATATTTTTTAAGATGAATGCACACTGGTGTGTTTAGACATTCATCCCCGTAGTCGGAATGTGGCTACCTTAAAATGGTGGGGGGAAAATGGCCCCATACGCAAACATCTCACCAGTGGTGAACCTTGGATCTCTTGCTAAGGAACGTACCCATTAAGCCATTGCATAGGACTTCTATTAGACGATAGGTCTGGTTATTCTTGGACAAAATGACTGACATTGAACCTGCCACTATGTTATTTATTCTGTTACGGGGACGGAATTTCTTCAATTGTTCATCTGACCAGACGATGAAATGTTTATGGAATGGTCTCCATCCACAGCAAGTGATCCACGTTATCAATCATTCTTCATTGTGCATCCTGAGTTACCTTCTTGCTCTTCTTTTATGGAGATGGACCTTGTTAGAATGTGGACCTTGTTAGAGTGCATGGTAATCAATCTTTCGCTGAGATTTTCTTTATGGTAGTACTTCACCAAGCTAATGTATAACAAATGTTCGAGGCAGTTCTATTTTGTTAGTGACGTGGAAAAGAAAGCACCCAAGGAATAAAAAGTTAAAAGAAATTCCACGGTGGAATGGTCTCTCAAAACGACCTGTGAAAAGTCAATTCTAGAAAAGGAATGGGTCTGTGGAAAAAAGTGTTTTCTTTAACTCTTGAGACGGAAAGTTTGGCTACTGTAAATCAGGTACATATTTCGGTCTGTAGTTTATTATCTGCCTCACATGTTTTGTTGTTACAGTTACCTCTCAAGACATGTGGAAGAAAAGGAGCATTGCTGGTGGCTCATGGATTCAGATGGTGTTATTTATAACATTGCAATAGTTGGAGATATAAACAAAACCATGTGCATTGCATACGTTTGTTTGTCAGCATCGTCTGAGGTTTACATGCTATCTGTGAATGCAAAACAAAATGTGACTTTAGACAAACAAAGTTCCTTCTGTTAGCTCGTTAAACAAAGACTGTTGTAGGTGAACAAATCGTGGTAGTGTAGGCTTTGCTTCTGTTAAAACACTAGCTATGACTATCGGAGTAAGGTAAATGCTTCAGTTAGCTGAGTTATTTGAGAAGCAGCACAATGTTTACTTAAGAAATTCATTGCATTACAAGTTAAATACACTTAAGTATAACTAAATCTACGATTAATCTCATAAAGGTTTTAAGTGTACCCATAAAGCTCAAAGCCTTATACACATTTGATTTCTGTACTAGACATACACAATGCCCCAGGTGATCAACCGGCAATGAAACAGCACTGGTAAGCACAAACTTGACAGCAAGTGAACAAATGTCATAATATAAACTGAGAAGTAAATAAACAAACTTAAAACACTTTGAGGCAAAGCGAAGTGAAAGAAGCCACACAAAAAGAGATATAGACAGACTGGAAACGAGAGCAGAAAAAAATTAATAGAGTTGGCATGAGGGATGCCAAAAAGAAATCAAATTGTTTGAATTTGTTTTTGTTTTTTTTTGCTTTTTTGTTTTTTGTTTGTTTTTGCTTGTTTGTTTTTGATTTGATTTCCTCCTCCCCCCCCCCCTTTCTTCCTTTTCCCCCTCTGTGTTTTTAGGTATGTTCGATCGAGACACCGATGCCAAATGTGCTTCCAGCGGTTTATATGGGAGACAAATCTGTGCTCTGGGAAATCAATGATGACATCGTCAACAAAAGATAAATTTGTGGTCCTGCGGGTTGTGCCCACTTTTCTGTGGTGGTTTGGTTATTGTTATTGTTGATGGTGGTGTAGGGAAGGGAGGGAGGAAGGGCAGGGAAGGACCAGGAGAGGTTGGGTAGAGCGGGTGGGTTTCTTCCCATATGTCCTCCACCTTTCCTCATGTCCGGGGCACATCAGTCTTCGGTGTTTTGCTAAACGTTTCTCTCGGCTGTCGAGGTCAGGCTTGCCTGTAGAAACAAACCAGACAGACAGCAAGAAGAAGAAGAGTACTCCACTGACCCTGTGAGTGTTGCGCTAACGAGATGGAACAGGAATGTTTTATCTATTTACAAACTTCCTGGTAAGTAGTTGTTAGGCCAGCTGTTTTCCCTCCTCTTGCCTTTAACATTCAGTTGTACACGACCACCTAAGTAAATCTTGTTACTTAGCACAGAGCCAAGTCATTGTAATGGATGAGTTCGGTGTACAGCTACTTATTAGCTCTCTGTTGACTGGCATGCAGCGTCTTCAAGTGAGTTCAGGTATGCAAAAATGTACATTTACTTCAAACGCGAAGAGAAAGCAGTTGTGGTTTAACCCTTGGTCTTCATCAAGGCATAAGCATTATTGGAATTCAGTCAGAATAGTATCTTCTAAGTTCATTAAACTATCAATGAAAGTAGCCATGCGTTTACTTGTAAAACAACTTTTCTTTAAGTTGTAAAAACAGCTAGGACCCCGGCTATCCACATTCGTCAGGTCCTTGATAGCACACCTAGTTTTGGGGTTTTTTTCAAATCGTAGTCTGTAGTTATTATTGGATGTATGAGCGGGAATAAGGAAAGCTGGCATCTTCTTCCCAGTGGACAGAGGACAGAAGATAATGCCAGCATTACACCCCGAAAGAGCCACATAAAACCCAGACATTTTATGTCAGCGATTTACATTGGTTAACCACGCGTCTTCACTGAAGCAGAAGAATGTTTGCTTTGCATTGAACTGCAGTCTCGAATGCATTTACAGCACTAATCCTCGGAGAGAGATTGGACGCCTGACTCCTCCCTCAACTCCTCGAGGAGTGGTTAGGGAAGGGCAATGAATTTTCCAGGCAGTGTCTGTGGGGCAACTTGTACCACGCTGAGCCATAGAGAGAGATTAACAGAATTGAAACGGTTGTTTTTTTTCCCCTTCATAAATCGATAGTTGTTGACTTTGTTTCAGTGTCATCACAATTTTAGCGTTCTGCTTGAAAATGCATTCAAGTTTTAGCTGAAGTGTTCTGTTATATCTTGTTTTTCTCGTTAACCATTGAAACATACAGCCAGCCCGTGCTGTAGGAATTGAATAAGCTACGCTAAGAAAGGTATGTCATTTGCTGATTTGTTTCCTAATTGAAACATACAGTCCGTGCTGTAGGAATTGAATAAGCTACCCTAAGAAAGGTCTTTCATGTGCTGATTCGTTTCCTAAGCTTGTAACATTATTTTTTCAGTGTTCCTTTCATTGGAATATTTGCCCATTTTAAGAGCGGCAGCCATTTCGTTTCTTGATAATTGAATTGTACTGGGTTGTTTTTTTCAAAGACCAACCTTTTTTTTCTTTCTTACTCTTTGAATTTGATGGGTTCTTTTTGTTTTATCAAAGACTATACCTTCTGTCCAAATGGTTTCAGCTATGTGAAATCGAGTCACACCAACGAAAGTTTTTCCTGGTATTATTCTGCTGGAAAATCCCCTTGCTGCTGTAAGTTTTGTTTTGTTTGTAAGCTTGATTTGTGCTACACACAGGCCCTTGGGTAATCACCTCAACAAAAAGAGGAACATCCAGGCCATCTTTGAAGGTCTGACTGATGGATTAGTTTGGAAAAAGCCAGGCATTGGACTAGATTTGAAATACTTACCTCCGTTGAACTAATACACTAACCAACCAAAACATCTAAACATCTGGTTGAGAAATTCTGAGATGAATATCATAACAATTGTAGGGAGGATTTTGTTTTCTTCTCAAACATTTGAAGTTTTAACAAAACCTCATGAGCACACAGACTTCAACAGAGCAAAGGCATTGACAAGATAGCCAAAGTTTTGTTTGTGTCTCTAATGAACTGATTTGTGAAAGTTCTTAAATCATTGGAGCGGGGAAAAAACCCTTTGGTAATCACTCTGAAGAAGATGGTTGTTAAAAATTCACCCCCTTTCTGTTCTTGTGACTGAAAACTCACCTAGAACAATGAATGTGCTGGTGGCTTTTCTCAAGACAGACGTCACTAGAACCCCTTGTGAATCCTTCATTCAGTAGTCAGACGTGTCTATCAAACTGGAAGATCGAAAATGGAACATCCAGCGCTCCTCCTCCGCATTGCTCCCCGTAGAACCAGCCATCAGAGTTTTATGCTTCGTGGGGACCGACCATGTACATAGTTTATCGTGGCTCAAAATGGACCACAGGAGGAGTCAGTAGCCTGGAGGACGTGGTCAGAAAGTCTCAGAGGGGGCTTTTTACAGTAGTGTCTAAAGCTGGAAAGGAATGGGGCTCTTTGATCAATCCCCTCTGTCGTTGCCCTCGTTCTTTAGGTGGTGGTGGTGTAGGGGGATTTACAGGATTGGATAGTTTGTGGTTGTGGTGTACTTTCTCTGTCTGGTTCTCTTCCCATCCTCTCCTTGCCCACTGTCTTCTGCTACCGTCTTCTTTCAAGAGTCTTCAAGACGAAAATACTTTAATCCTCCCACGAAGGTCATTTGCAGAGAGCAGCACACACAGGCACTCAGGTCCTATGGTTGAGACTTTAAATAGAGATATCGTGTGCCAACACGCGCAAATCATCTCGCACAGACGTTAAAACCCGTCCCGCTATTGGGAAAAGTAGGCTATTGTGTGTGGGTGAGAACGGATGAGGTTTAAGAAACTGCATGCATACGGGCACTTGATGTAAAAGAAACAACCAAACACACATGATTGCTTATTCCTTATCCTCGAAAAAGAATGTAAATAGAACAATGTTCATAGATTAGGGCACAGATACACCATACCGTTTCATGGTAGTAGTTTACCTGCAGTAATGTGTAACAAGTGTGAGAAGCAGCAGTACGAGTATTTCTCGAGTCAGCCGTAAAACAAAGCGCGCCAGAAAGAGGATATTTCACAGCGAAATGGCTTTCCAGAAAAATGCTGTGGAGGAAAGACCGGGTCTACGTGTCACAAGTGGAAAATTGTTTTTCCATTTACTTTTGATTAACACGGGTAGTTTGACTGCCACAAGTCAGACACACGCTTGAGTAGGTTATTCATTATTCATGCCGTGTGCTCTTAATATTTTAGTCTTGCTGCTATCTTGCTTTTCAGGACTTGTCGGTTTTAATTATGTATTACTGGTGGTTCACGGCTCACCTGGTGTTGTTCATTCGTTGAAACAGTTTAAGATAAAACGTTGAAGACTGCCAGGTTTGTCAGAACAATAGATTAGCTGATCAGCTTTGAATAACAGTATTTATTATTTTAGTTAATACCTAAATTGGTCATACTCTTCAGCTGGCACAGTCGAGCAGCTGTGCAAGTCAAGACAAGCTAAACATTACTTTAATCATCCCATGGAGGGCAGTTACAACCAATTCATTGCGCAGTGTTAGTTTGTAAGAAAGGTAATTTTGGTTACAGATAAGTGCCTTTATATTATCGTTAAAATGGTATACTGATTTCACATGGTATTTAAACATTTGAGTGGTGGGGAAGGGCGTGAGAGTAGGCAGGGAATAGCCTGGTGGTTAGAGCGTTGAGCTCGTGATCTCGACGCCGGGTATCGAGCCAAACCAGACACCCTCCGAGGGGATTTTCCCTCATGGAGTTAACATCAGTACCTGGTCCACTGCCTCAAAGTTCTTCGGATAAGATTTAAGTACACCCAGAGGTGGTCGGTGAGGTTAGCGAAGCCAGTGTGACTGACCTATCTGCGCCAGATACCCCCAGCACGATGTACCCACTGTCCGGGTGGATGGTTCTTTCCCGGAACAAACCGAGTCAACGCGCCTGCCATTATAAATGCTGCTCCATAAGATTATAAGCGGGGTCTCGTGTGCGAACGCATGCAGACCATCTTACGCGCACGTTAAACTCCGTTGCGCTTTCGAAGGGTAGGTCATTATATTGCTTGCCGGTAAGATCGGATGACACTCTTTTGTTAAAAAAAAATGCATTCACCACACTGGTATCGTCTTTAGACATCATCCCTGTAGTCGGAATGAGCTTCCTTTATGGTGGCCAATAAAACGGTCGCATACGCCAAAATCGCACCATTGGTGAATCAGAGCTCTAGCCGAGGAGCGAAAAAAAAACCAGGAGCCCGCCCCCCCCCCCTGACCACAAACAAACGCACGCAAGAACCACAGATTCCAATATCTCAGATTTTTAAACACAATATTCATATAACTTCAAGACGGACTTAATTCCATATAATCTGTTGTCAGTGAAAAGCACTTTTAAACATGATTTTGACAGCACATAAGACAAAATTTCATAAAACTGATAAGCGAATAAACATGATAACGACATTTTGAGGCAAAGATCGAGGAAAGCAAAGAATGATACAGACTGGAAAGGAAAAAGCACTAAAGTTCAGAAATAATAGGATGTTACCGAAGGATGCAGTAAGAAAACAAGAATGCCTGACATCATTTAGGTTGTGAGCTCGTTCGTTTATTTCTTGTTTATTTGTTTGTTGATCTGTTTGTTGATTTGTTTGAATGATGTTCCCTCGACCCAGCGAACGTTGTGAAATGTGCTTCCGGCAGTTTACGTAGGAATCAAATATGTGCACAGGGAAATAAATGACGAAATCGTCAACAAAGGATTAATCTAGACTTGCACAGCGTGTTCAATTTTGGTTGGCTGGTGGTGGTTCTTGTTTGTTGTAGGGTTTTTTGTTGAGTGTGAGGTTGTTTGCTTGGTTGTTTTTGTGTGTGGTTGTTGTTGGTTTTTTGTTGTTGTTTTTTTTTTTTTTTTGGGGGGGGGGGGGGGGGGAAGAAGAGAGAGAAGGGGGGGGGGGGGGGGGGAGAAGGGGGGGGGGGGGGGGTTAGAGCGGATGCTTCATTCTGAGTTGCACGGTTCTTCACCTATGAACAGATCTCTCGGTTGTAGAGATGACGCTGTCAGACCAAACCAAAGCAGAGGGATGACAAACTGCACATCTTTGCAACAACAAACACAAGCACAAAAAAGCACCATACCCTACTTTTCGATCGTAATCCCTAAATCCCTGGTGGCAATCTTGCCTTAAATGAGGACCGTCAAGAATATCATAATTATGTGAACTTGCGGGCGTGTGATTTTTCAGGCTATTCTCTTCTCAAATTTTACTTTTTCGTACGATCAAACTACTACTCACTGACAGTAAAGTTATTTTGCATAAAGCAGTACAGACTGCCTGTGTCGTTATGATAAATTCGTGTACAGCAAATTATCACCTTTTTTATCTACTGACCGACATGCGTCAACTATTTGACCACCCCCCTCCCCCCCAAAAAAAGTGTGCAGGTATGTTCCTACCATGCAGCCCCATCTCCACAGTTTACCCCTGGTTTTCTCCAGGCGCAGTTGTCTAAGAGATATCAGTCTCAAGAATGTCTTGACGTGAACACGTTTAGTTTGCATATCTTCTTCTTCGTTGAACGTTCAGTCTATTATCATATCGGTTATAGATGAGTTTTCGGATTGGAATGAAACTGCATTGTACTGCTGTCACGCCCTGTGCATCCGACTTCGGCATGGGAGAGAATTGTTATCTTTTAAGTATTTCTTGAGAATCGACCAAGAACGCAGAAAGTAGACTAGGAGGTGACAGGAAGAAAAGGAGCAATGCAGAAACGAGAAGGATAGAAAAGAGGGAATTCCTAGTACAGAATTTACAGAAGGTGGGGATGCTATTTATACTGACAGGCCCCTGTGAATCCACGGTGGAAGTTTGCATATGAATGCTTTAATCAGTGGCTTAGTTTCTTAATTGTCAAGTTATGGAGTGTGGTGGTTATTCTGCAATTGTTTATACATTCGTGAATTCAGGAATGGGAAAAGCAGCATTTTTACTCCGTTGGGCAGATCACAAAAGTGGGTGCCAATATTAGATCCAAACAAACCAGAAAAACACACACCACAAAACCCCCAAACATATCGAGGCGCGAAAACGCAAATACAATATCATATTAATGGTGTTTTTTTTCAACCATTGCAAGTTGAAGCAAAATCGCAAAATATCTTGCGGGCACAGACTTCAGCAAGGTAAGCATTTACAAAAGATAGAGCTGATTCGTTTCCGTGCTCCAAATTATTTGTGTAAATTACCAAACCACTACCATCACAAACTTTTGCGGTTGACATTAATTTTCCTAAATCAACTTTGCACAGTGTAATCACTGTGAAATAGACTTTTTTATGTACCCTCCTATTACCCAGTAGTTTTGGAAAGAAAACTCGCCCCCAAAATTCAATCTACTGTCAAATTATCTGCATGCTACAGACTTCAGGTTTTTTGTGGGTGTGAGCAAGAGAATCAAGCCTTCAGTTAATAACCAAACGCGTCCATCAGACTGGAAGATGGAAGAGTGAACAGCCAGTGTTCCGTAGTGCTCCGGGTAGACTTTACCATTCTGAAGACCTTACCATTCTGAAGACTTTACCATTCTGAAGACTTTACCGTTCTGAAGACTTTACGTCTCCGTGGAGACTGACCCTGTACAGATTTTACTGCTGCTGTGAAATGGGCAGTAGGAATGTGGTAACCCAGGGGATGGATGTTTTCAGAGACTGTGTCCCAGGGAGGCTTTCCACAGAGGAAGAAGAAGAGGAGCTAGGCTCCATTGATCAGCCCCCTGTTGTGTCATTGCCCATGTACACATAGTGAGGGAGTAAGTTCAGACAGAGCTAGGGGGAAATGTTTACAGGCGTAGATAGTTCGTTGTCGTGTGCTTTGTCTGTCTGTTTTAAAACGGAAACGTAATGAGAAATCTATTTTGTAACAGTTTGCCTATTGAACTCTTGTGTCTATGTCTGTGTGTCTGTCTCTGTCTGTCTCTCTGGATCCTGGATGCTCTTTCAGTCTGAACTCGCTCTCGCTCTCTATGTGTCTGTGTGTCTTTGTCTGTCTGTCTGTCTGTCTGTCTGACATTTATTCATTAACCTCGAAATAAAAAGATGTCATTCTCTCTCTCTCTCTCTCTCTCTCTCCTCTCTCTCTCCTCTCTCTCTCCTCTCCTCTCCCCCTCTCTCTCTCTCTCTCTCTCCTCTCCTCGCTCGCTCCTCTCTCCCTCCCCTCCCCCCCCCCCCTCCCTCTCTCCTCTCCCTCCTCCCCTTTGGGATTTTGGATGCTCCTTCAGTTTAAACACACTTCCCGCCCAAGAAACTTTGTCCAGAGATTTCATCTTCTCTGTCTCTCACTTTCTTTATACCTTAAACCTTTGTTCCTTTCCTTTCATCGACTTTCTTGCTTTTTCTTTTTTTTCCTTCCTCTTTTCTTTCTTCCTCTTTTCTTTCTAACGTTTGCCTCCTCAGGGTATCCCTGCCTTTTCCAAAGCAGGAAGGCTTAAGCCTTAATTTAATTCTTAGTTCTACTCTCGTTTGAGACATTTGGTAGAGAAGCAGTCTATCTACTAGGCTGCGATATCATAAGCGTTAGATGGTCACAGGATCTCTGTTCTTCATTGTTGGCCGATGTACTTTCCTTGTCATTCCAGATTATGCCCCCCCCCCCCCCCCCAAAATCGATTCCACCACCCCCCCTCCCAAAAAACAATTTTTGTTTGTTTGTGATCTGACTACTAGGTAGGAAGGTCACAAGCATTAAAGATTTCAATTCGTCACTGTTGTTTGTCTATGATTTTTCTTCGTAATTTCTTGTTGCGTAAAAAGAAAATCCTTTTAAAAAATGTTGTTTGTAGTGGGGGGTTTTCAGGTATAATTTGTTTATTCAACGTAAAAAATGGGTAAGGTTATTGTGACCGAGTTTAAACAAACCTTGACAGGCATACTCAGCAGGAGAATGGAAGGGGGGGGGGGGGGGGGGGGGGGGGGGAGAGGCAAAGAGGGGAGGAAGGAAGGAGACTGGTGTTCTGATCATCAATCTTACATTCCTGGCCGTCAGAGGAGGCGGCTTCGTTTGGCACGGGTTCAGTGGTACGGCTAACAAGCCATAAATGATGCATTGTCCAGGCTTAAGTGTGACTTCAGTATCCTGAGCATTTGCGTTCTCTTCCTGCTTCGCCCGGAAACCCACGTCCTACTGCTTTTTTCCCTTCTGCTTTTTGGGGTGGGAGATGGGGTCTTGTTGATGGGGAACGTAACGTTCTTGACATGCCCAGGTAAATGAATTGGTCTAGAGAGGTCAGTGAGCATACTTACCAACAGCCCCACACTGAACGCGCAGCCACGTGCGTGCTTTATGCTTTTGAAAAGAAAAACAAAACCAGCCAGAACGCGGGCAGGTATATGCTGCTGCTTACATGTACCTGTAGTCTCTCTCTCTCTCTTTGTAATGTTTTCAAAACTCGGAAGCTCGACTTGTCCACAGAACCGAAAAATCTAAACGCACCACTTCTTCGGTGTTTCTACTGGCTCCTTTGACAAAGAATAAAGCGTGAAGAGCAATGCCTTCGATCCCAAAATCAGTTATAAAAGTAACGTTTTCTAATTCCTGTGATTGTTTTTACCTTTCCATTCTTTACATTAATCCATTCATTTGCATTAATCCCTTCCTAGCATTAATCCCTTCGATATAAGGCTACGTGTTCCTGACTGGGTGACTGTTTTTACCTTTCCATTCCTTACATTAATCCATTCATTTGCATTAATCCCTTCCTAGCATTTATCCCTTCGTTATAAGACTACGTGTTCCTGACTGGGTGACTGTTTTTACTTTTGCAGAGAAAAGTTTTAGCTTTGCACTCTGTATATGAATACTTTCACTATAAAACTCTGCTTTCTCTCTCCTGTTACTCTGGCAGCTTTTACCTTCACATTTCTATAATTCCGTATGATTATCTTCAGACCCTCTGTTATACTATATAGTAACTAAAAAGTGTGCTGACGAGTGTCAGGGTTCAGGCCACTGTAGGCTATACACCTATTTGTGGCTTTTGATTTGGATTGATCCTTGTTTTTCTACCCTTGTTCTAGTAGCTACACATCCCCTTCACCTATCCCGCGGTGCCCGTCCTGGGTTGACCCTTATGGCTGGCCAGCCAGGGCGTTGCTACAAGGAACGACAGTAGGGCTGGATTTATACCCTGTTTTAATTTGTACATATTTGCACGTTTTTAATCTGAGATTTAAAAGTTGACGAGGTGACAGTCCTGATATGGGCCCTGTGGTCGGCGGGGCTATAAACAACAGGATTGGATTGGATTGGACTGGACCCATCCCGTTGTCGGTTAGACTGTTGGGGGCACCATTGAAGCTTTTGCAGTCAGCTTTCTCCACTCCTCCTGCTTAGCTTTGCGCAGCTTGCCGTTACATGGCATAAACCAACAACAACACAAAATCTGGCCTCAATTTAAAAAAAAATGTTTTGTATTTATTCTTTTATTTCGACGATAATGGAGTAAGCACTTATGAAGGGCGTAGTAATAACTATGTAGAAGCTTGTATCGTGCTCGGTTACTACTTGTGTTGATATGGAAGCTAATGATTCCGATAAACACACACACACACACACACACACACACACACACACACAGGTCAGAGTCAAATATCAAACACATAAGAAACAACCATATTGTGCGTGTGTGTGCGTGCGTACGTGCGCGCGCATGGATTTGAAATCTATTGTTCATTATGTTTAAGGAGAGTTGCATGCCTGTAAATGATTGAGTGCAAGCGCTTCGATTTGTTTGTTTTTTTACAAGATTCAGCGCTATATAAATTCCATATATTATTATTATTATTATATTACACTAGCTTCGGTGTGATTATTAGCCGATTAAACTCATTTCGAGTCAAAGATAAACATGTCGCGCGTTTTAGAAATTGAAGGTGTTTGTTTCAGTTAAAAAGGTCAAAGTGTTTGTTTCAGTTAAAAGGTCAAAAGCTGCCTGTGAAAAATTTCCTCATAAGTGTAACTATTTGAATAATAAAGTCAAGACCAGTTTCTTACAAGAGTGTTTAAAATGTGGATATAAAACAGCAGAGTATGTTTAATTAATTAAACAGCTTAGCTGCGCCTTAATTAGGAACTGGATCAAAAACTTTACTGAAAGACGATTGAAAAGGTTCATTCTTAAATCACTGACTCCGAGATTCAGCGAATAATGAAGTTCTTGTACTCTCTCCTCACCGCAACATAATTATATCGTGACCGTTTATAATGTAATTCGGTAAACAATGCCACTTGTCTGTTGGGGTAGAAAAAGATTTACGCTTTAACACACCGCGCTCCATTCCAGCTTCCTCTGCTTGTCAGTAAAATGAGGAAGCTGGTTGTAAAATCTTCAGAGGTGCCCCAACGGTTAACCAGACTACAAGATAGGTCAAAGTGACACCGCGCACTCGCGCGCACGTACGCACGCGCACGCGCGCGCGCGCGCACACACACACACACACACACACACACACACACACACCAGTCTGCCTGTCTTTCTGTCTGTCTCGCCCTCTTCCCCCCCCTCTTCTGTCTGTCATCTGTCTGTCTCTCTCTCTCTCTCTCTGTCTCTGTCTCTCTCTCTCTGTCTCTCTCTCTCTGTGTCTCTCTCTCGTGAGTGCGTGTGTATGCTGTGCGTCTGTGTATGTGTGTGCGTGTGCCGGTGTGTGCCCACGTATATGTGGGTGTATGTGTATGCACGCGAGCGGACTATGCAATGGGTGTATGTATGTATGCATGTATGCCTGTGTTTCTTAATAATGCCTGCGTGCATACACGTTTGTCTGGTGAATAGGAATTTGTCACTAATGAATTGTGTTTCTAATTATAGTCACCACCCCATTGTCTAAAAGACTTTATTGTAATGCTATATGGGCATTTAAAAACTTTTGTCATTCTCTCTCTCTCTCTCTCTCTCTCTCTCTCTCTCTACCTCTCTCATCTCTCTCTCTCTCTCTCTCTTTCTTTCTCTCTCGCTCTCCATCCTTCCCTCCCTCTCTTTCTCCTCTCTCCTCCTCTCTCACCCTCTCTTTCTCCCTCTCTTTCTTTCTCCTCTCTCTCCCTCTCTCGCTCTCACTCACTCTCCATCTCTCCTTCCCCCCTCTCTCTCTCCATCTTTCCCTCCCTCTATCTCATCCGTCTCTCCCCCCCCCTCTCTCTCTCCCTCCCTCCCTCGTTCCCTCCATCCCTCTTCCGCTTGCATAATCGCCCTCTAGTTCGCGTGCACGCAGGCTTATTCATTCAACTTTTTATCATGGATTAAAATCGAGTCTGGCAAGTTCATCAACAAATGTCCTGGGGGCAGAATCCAGCTCTATATATCTGTGTTTTGACACCTTCCCGCTTAGAAAATTATTCACTGAACATTCAAGGCTGTGGAAATGCTTTTTTTTTAAAAATAAAAAAGGCTCTTTAGAACTGACAGTTTAAATACGTTTTGGGGATTAAAGAAAAATTACATAACCAGAAAAGGCAATCAGCTATCTTCCGGTGGGTATGCTTTAACACTGCCCCAGGGAGTATTGACAAAACATTTTTCGTATAATGACGAGGTAGCAATCATTTTTGCAACTTGGGAACTTATTCTTATTGAAATAGGGGAGAGGGTTCTTTTTTTAAAAGTCAGATGATAATAAAGGATACAGAAAATGGAAATGAAGTGCTCTCACAAACTTCTTGGTATCTCATACAGAGATCTCGTAACCAACAAGGAAGTGAAGGTGAAGTGAAAACAAGGACTGAAAACGCCATCGGGCTCCTGACTTCTGTAGGGAAAACCCCCACAAACTGAAGCGGTATGGGCATGTCCCACGAACATCTGGACTGGCCAAGACTGTCCTACAGGGAACAGTACAAGGAGGGAGAGGAAGAGGCAGACAGAGAAAACGATGGGAAGACAACATCAGAGAGTGGACTGGTAGCCTTGAGTTGGAACGACATACTACGGAAAGCCGAGAACCGTGTGGATTAGAGGAAGCTGGTTGCAAGATCTTCAGTGGTGCCCCAATGGTCTAATAGATACAAAAAAGGTGAAAGTGAAGGAAAGAGGGAAGTGGTCAAGGACGAGCAGTGATAGTGCAAAACTTTTAAGGAAGAGGACCCCCTCTCTCCCCCTTTAAAACGCGCGCGCGCGCACGCGCACCCTACAGGGGAGAGAGACAGACAGACAGACAGAGACAGACAGACAGACAGACAGAGAGAGAGAGAGAGAGAGAGAGAGAGAGAGAGAGAGAGAGAGAGAGAGAGAACAGCAACAGCAACAGCTGTATGAAAACCATATTTGTGTGAGGGGTTTTAAGATTTCAAAACGATTCCTGCTGTGAGGATCAGGTCATGGGAACAGGGGTTGTTTTTATTGTTGTTGTTGCTGCTGCTGCTGTTTTAGATCGGTCTTAAAAGAAACGAAAATCCCTGCACCTCCCCCCCCCCTCCCCCCCTCCCCTCCAAAAAAAAAGGACTGTCATGTTCCCTAAATAATTGAACCGAGCGGCTCCTAAAGTATAAAAACAAATTAAACATCCAGCAATTTTTTTGTAAAAAACAACCACCACCCTTCTCTTCCCCGTTTGTGATACCAATACTGAGAATGGCCTTTACCTAATAGCATTAACAAGTTTGTATGTGACATTAAATTGTAAGTAAATCCAAAACAAATTTACCAATTATTCAGTAAATATTTAATTCCCTTATGAAAACAAGGAGTTCGTTGGAAAAATAAAAAGCTACCTGAAGGCAGAAACACAGAGTGCCAAGTTGTTTTATTTGTTAATCATAATAATTATGTAAACTGCTGCTGCTACTGCTGCTGCTGCTGCTGATGCTACTGCGTTCCCTTTACGTGAGCTGCTTCACATTATATACTCTTTTATTGAGGATCACATTACGGAAGTTTGATGTTAAAAATCGATAGTTTTTAATGTAGGTTTCATAATGGCAAAATGCCGAAGTTTCAACCTTTGCAATGTTCACACACACACACAAACACACACACACACTCACACACACACACACAAAACACACACACACACACACACACACACACACACACACACACACACAGGGGGAGGGAGGAGGGGGATGGAGGAGTGAACGGTAACATTCTGTTGATTATTTAAAGCCACTTTTCCACCAGCCTTTCTTATTACAATCTCTCTCTCTCTCTCTCTCTCTCTCTCTCTCCTCTCTCTCTCTCTCTCTCTCTCTCTCCCCCTCTCTTTTCTCTCCCTCTCCCTCTCCCTCTCTCTCTCTCTCTCTCTGAATTTGTTGAAAAAATTCCTATAAAAGATTGTTCAAGGTAGAAGTGCTGTAGAAGATTATTCGACACCCCCCCCCCCCCCCCCCACCTAACAAAAGTGCCGAAAATGTACCCATAAACTACATCTTTATTCCTTACAATCACAGTTTTAAACGCATTCATTGACGCATTCTCTTGCTGCTTGTCTCTATCCACCGTTCTTTATGCACAGAAGCAAAACACAGCTGTGCAGTGGGGGGAAAGCAGCACCCGCGGAGAGAATGATTCGTACAACGGGCATCATTTTGGGCCTGCTGAATTTTTTCTACTGGTTGTGTATTTTGAGCCTGATTTGTGCCGTTGTGTAAATATGATTGATGTGTTCATATTCCTTCCCGCTGCTTCTACTTTTGTTTGGCGGGAGTTACTGCTTGAAGGGTGATGTTCAGTGAAACTGTTCCTCTCTGGAGAGAGAGAGAGAGAGAGAGAGAGAGAGGGGGGGGGGGGGGGGGTAGTATTGCGCGTGCTGAAAGTCTGAAGGAACCTTTATGAGGTTATGGTCAAGTCCATGCGGTATCATGACATGCTCTGAAAAGGGGGGAAACTACTCCACTCTTTCTGAAAGAAGATTATGCAGACCAATGTCAGTGCTTAACTAAAATTTGCGAGGCGCTCTCTCTCTCTCTCTCTCCTCTCTCTCTCTCTCTCTCTCTCTCTCTCTCTCTCTCTCTCTCTCCCTCCCTCCCCTCCCTCCCTCCTTTCCCTTTCCCTTTCCTCCCCCCTCCATTCCTCCCCCCCCCGCCCTCCCTCCCACCCCTCTCTCTCCACACACACACGCACGCGCGTACACACATGTTTATACACACGCGTGCAAACACACACGTGCGCGTGCAAACACACACGTGCGCGCGCACACACGCGCGCGCGCGTGTGTTTGCGTGTGCGTACACCTGTTTCATCTTTTTGTGGCTGTTATTTACCGCAAACGTGCGAGAACGCACACGCATGGATTCAGTCTGCGAGAGATGACAGTGAATGGCTTCATATATTATTATTATTATTATTTTGGACGAATGCATTGAGGCCAGGAGTGAGCTCACGAGCATCCACACCTGACGTAACATCATAAATCCAGTGTATATGCTGTTATATATAAAACACATCTTCATCAGCTGGTAACACCGGTACATCTTCTTTCATTCTTCCTTCTCCTCCTCCTCCTCCACTTCTCTGTTTGACATCCTTCTCTGCTTGCTTGCTTTGATTTTTCTCCCAGCTTTGTGTTCATTCCCATGCCGAAGAGGTTGCTTTCAGTTTTCGCTGGTAAGCCCGCTTTTTGGAGGAAAGAAAACGCGTTCTTTTGTGCATGGCTAGCTGTGTTAAAGTCGGTGGCTCCGGTTTTCAAACGTGGATTTTATGGCTGCCAGAAGCATCGGTGAAAATAGGAAAAGCACTCTATTCAGGCCAGTGCTTGCACTTGTCACACGCCCACACAGACGCACGCACGCACGCACACACCATACACACACACGCACGCACCACACACAACACACACACACACGCGCGCGGCCACGCACACACAACACACACCACACCACGCACAGCACGACACACACACACACACACACATATACCACGCGCAGGCTAAAAAGAATAGAACGGGGTGGGTAAGAGGGAGGGGGGGGGCATGTTATCGCAGGCTTTTATTATTATTTTTATTTTTTTATATCTGTGGTTTGTTTTCAGCTTTTGAAGAAACTTAGGTCTTAACACCATCAGGTCAGTATGATGAAATAAAATAGTTGATGGTGGTATGTTTATTTCTTGTTGTCTATCTGCCTAGGTTTGTGCCTCCCCCCCCCCCCCTCCCGCCCCCCATCCCTCTCTCTCTCTCTCTCTCTCTCTCTCCCTCTCCTTTTCTCTGGTCTCTGTGTTTCCTTCTTGTCTTTCTCCTTCCCTTCCTCTCTGTCTCTATCTATCTATCTATCTGTCTGTCTCTCTATCAATCTATCTATCTATCTATCTATCTGTCTGTCTATCTAGTAGGCTTATCAGTAGTTCTGACGTGATAATTAGACATGATATTCTTTTAAGTTTAATTAGATCCCTGTATGTCTGTTCCTCCCTGTTCTTTTCTTTCCTTACCTCTTCACTTTTTGAATGCCCTCTCTCTCTCTCTCTCTCTCTCTCTCTCTCTCTCTCTCTCTCTCTCTCTCTCTCTACTCTCTCTCCCTCCCTCCTCTTCTCCCCCCCTCCCCCTCCCCCCCTCCCCCCCCCCCCACCCTCCCCCCCTCTCTCTGTTTTTCACACCTGCCGTATTATCGTGTGTTGCAGAATCCACAAGAGGGAGACGACAGGTCGGAAGCGAAATCTTAATATTGACAGCCTGACCAACAGAATTTCGGTTGCGTCTATCCCTAAGATTCAGGTCAAGGTTAGTGGCACAAATGGATGGGTGCTGACGGATGAATGTAGCGAAGTACACATCTACCTAAAACACACAACCCATCCCCACCCGAGATCTTGTATATATATGCACACAAGAAGTGTTCGTTCACCTTCACCATCACTTTTCCTGTAGTTCCATGGACTGGGGGGGGGGGGGGGGGGGGGGGCACCAATAAAGTGTTTGTTTAAAACTATGGTGTTTTTTTTAATGAGTAGTGACCATCTATCTGCTCTGAAATCACCACGAAATTAACAGAAGAACTGATAAAGAAAAGAAGTGACCTCCTGCCTCGAAATTAGCACGACATTAACAGAAGAGCTAATAAAGAAGAGTAGTGACCATCCATTGCCCTGACTTGATGCCTTACCTTCCCTCTCCCTAAGGAGGCGGGGGAGGGGGGGGGGGGGTGTCCACTTACAGCTGGCTTGAACCTCGGATAGTGAACCGAAATATCAAGGCCACGCATACTGCTACCCATCCACCCCAAGCAGAGGGTTTAGGCACCAAGCAATGGATAAAAAGTATTGTTTAAACCCCTCAAGTGAGGAACTACCAGCTATTACTAGTGTCTCACTAGCCACCCTGCTAGTTCATGTCGTTCTCAGAACGTCACTCCTATCTCTACAAGTGTGATTAACTGCCTGAGTGTTGTTTTTTTTCGGCACTCAGCGGTCATCACGGCCCCTTTAACGTAGACATGTGAACGCTTCAACAAATAACCAAAAGTTTCTCTAAGAGTTGAGTAGAGAGGCTACAGGCGCGTGCATCCATCACTCTTTAGTGCTCCCAGCAGACTTGTGAGAGAATTTGATGCCCCCTGTCTTTCAGTGGCCACGAGTTGAATTGGTCCTAGACGGGTTGTAATTGTCTTGTAGACAGTCAGCAGAGACTATCGCGTTACATCTGAACATGTACACGGTACACGTAAGGGGTAAACAGATCTCTACTTTGCTTAGTACTGAGGAACTAGTGTTGAGGGGACGGGAGAGCTCAATGGTCAGAGACACTCGCTTTCTATCCCCAGCCAAGGTTAAGCAGCGTCGAGCGTGGTTACCACTTGGATGGGTGACCCTTTGCGCGCCTTGGCTTCAGTACAGCCCCCCAGTTCACCCAGCTGTAAATGGGTACCTGCCCTTTTTAGGGTCAGGGAAGGTAAAGCAGCGAGAGAGAGGAGATGGGCGCCGCTGCCCTCAATATGCTGGCCCCTGTAGAGGTCTCTGACGCCTCGCTCCCCTACGACATTAAAGGTTATGGGACACCTTTACATTTTTTAGTGTTGAAGATCATATTAACAAGTTTGTCAGGGCTGCTCTCTCTCTCTCTCTCTCTCTCTCTCTCTCTCTCTCTCTCTCTCTCTCTCTCTCTCTCTCTCTCTCATCGTTTAGCATAGAAATTGCCACGAAGGGAATGGGGCTTTCCATAATGGCGGGCAAAACGGCGGCAAGTCGCATACGCCAAGACTTTCACCATTGGTGAACGAGGAATCTGAAATTTAAAAAAAATTAGCATAGAACATTTTCCTACCCGGGAAAGAAGGTGAATCCATCTTGACGTGGGTTGAATAGGTTGGCAAACGAGCGTGAAGTGATGCGCTGCATTGAGCCGCAATCCCATTAAGTATTCCGTATCTTCCGCCATGTGTTGTCGTTGCTATTGGCTGGCGTCTGGCAGATGTGACAGGACTCGTCAGATGAACAGAGCAATCTGCGATATAGAAAAGAATGGTCTTTTAAACATAACAAAAAAATAACAAGCACTTTCAGTAATGACTGCACCCTGTGACTTCTGGATACAAGCAAAAAAGTAAACTTATGTGTGGCTGCTCAAGTTTTTGCATGGCCTTGTGCTGGGAGCGCCCCCCCCACCCCCACCACCACACCACCACACACACCACACACCACCCACACACACACACACACACACACAACACAAACTCTGATACTGTCTTTCTGTCTGTCTTTCTCTCTTCTTCCTCCCTCCTCCTTTCTCTCCCTCTCATCTCTCTTCCTCCCTCTCTCTCTCCTCTCTCTCCCACCTACCTCCCTTCCCTTCTCTCACATTCTCTCTCTTCCCCTCTCTCTCCCTCCCTCCTCCCTCTCTCTCCCCTCCCTCCCCTCTCTCCCTCCCTCCCTCTCTCCCCTCCCCTCCCTCCCTCCCTCCATTCCACTCCCCTCCCTCCCTCCATCCATTCCGTACGTTAGAAGACACCCGAAGTTTTATTGACTTCTGTGATTTTCTCCCCTGAACTAACAAGATAGTGTGTTTGGTGAGCTCTTTGCCAAGCGAATTTATTCAGGTATTCTTATTTTTTATAGCTGTGCAACTACGTGAGCCACATCAACCTGTCAGTACGTAGAAAATCGAAACTTAACAAGTACACTAAAAGAATTTGATATAAAAATGCTAGACTTTCTATTTTAAAAAAGAGAGAAGAGTTTATGAGTGCGGGGAGAGAACAGATTTCGCACAGAGGAAAAATGCCTGCATAAAATTTCAAGTGAAAATGATAAAACAAAAAGACAAATCCTTCTGTCAGAAGTTGACAGTTAATATTTTGCGGTTTATTGAGAGAGAGAGAGAGAGAAGAGAGAGAGAGAGAGAGGAGAGGGGAGGGGGGGGGGAGGGAGGAGGGAGGATGGGGGGGGGGGGAGGAGAGAGAAGTAAGGGGGGGGGGGCTTTAACTTTTTGAGAGGTTGTGGAGAGATGATTTTGCCATGAGAGGTTCATAATTTTGCTGTGGTTTTTTTCTCTCTGCACCCCTCCCCCCCTCTCTCTCTCTCTCTCTCCCCTAAACCCCCCCATCCCTTATGATTAAACATTATTCATGGGAGATTGGAACCCGCCCAGTATAGGTTTTTGTTTGGTTGGTTAGTTGGTTTGCTTCTTTCTTTTGTTTTATTACTTCTAGGATATAACTCTTGAGTTTCACCAGTGATGAGACTTTGCGTACGCGACTGATTTTACCCATGGTTAAGGTAATAATAATAATAATAAATGGAACTTATATAGCGCTATATCTTGCAAAGACAAATCAAAGCGCATGCATTCAACCTAATTTTCTACGGTCATGCAACCAATGACGAACAATCAATAGTTTAAACAAACAGATATTACAAACATGGTACGCTGCAGACCAAATCTGTGAAATAAAATTTCCATAGACAAATGTTTTTCAAAAGCACACACTCCGCAATCCGACTTTAGGGATGGTGAATAAACAAAACACCCCTGTCTATGCATTTATTTTATTTTATTATTATTGTCATCCGTTCTTACTGGCACAATATGGCCTGCTCTTCCGAAAGGTGGAACGGGTTTTTAACGTATGTGCAAGATTGTTCTGCGTGCGTTCACACACGGGATCTCGGTTTATAGTCTCATCCAAAGCACTCAAAGAGGAGTGGAGACTATACTGATGTTAACTCCAGGGTAAAAACCCTGAAACGGGCGCCTCAGTGAGGGCTCGATCCCGGGCCGTCAGATCACGAAAACAGCTTTCTCTAGGCTACATTACCCCCCCCCCCCCCACACACACACACACACACACCACACGCACACACTCAACATCCCCTGGTTGATTTGCCCATCGCCTGAAAATAAGCGCTAGGAAATTTCTGTTCTTTTTCAGCCCCTTTGCAATTTTCTTTGTTATTTCTTTTCCTTCTTTTTCCCGTCTTATTTCTTAACAAACATGTCTTTGGTATGCCTTTTTCATGGGATATGTTTTTGAGGGCAATGAAAAAGAATGCTACAAATCAAGCCACTTCATCCAATCGTCAGAATTACATGTTGAAAGAGTCAGTAAGACTGTTCCTAGGTAGCTGATGAACAGGGTAGAGGGGAGGGGAGGGGGATAGACAGCTACAAGGCTTGGTACAAGAGTTGGTACCCAGCATGTTCATTTTCGTAATGGCATCAAGAAGGAAAGTGGTAGGACGGTTAAGACGTTCACCCGCCTAACAAGTAAACACGCGAGGTTCTGGGTTCGATTCCCAACCTTGCACTTTCTCTTCCCAGTTTCACGGGAAAATCGAACTGAACGTTCAAGTCTGGTGACTCTAAACCAGTCAGACGGACTTGTGCTCGCCGAAAGAACCCACAACAGTTGACAAATCGGAAAGATCAGGGAGGTGCCTCCCGACTGTCCTGGCAAAATTGTTCGGTTCTGTTCGTATCACCGAAGTCGGAATGTGGCTACCTTGGTGGTGGGAAGAAGAAGAAAAAAGGTCGCATACTTATGTAAAAACCTCGCCATTGGTAAAGATCGGAGCTCTAGCCGAGGAACGAAAAAAACAACTCCTAAATTTTGGCATAACATTTTTCAAAGCAAGAGTGGGAGGGTAGGTTGTCTACCCCACAGACATAGGACATACATACTTACGTGGGGTGTGACGCAGATCTTAACCTGCTAGCTGTTGTTTAGCAAAGTGAAGAAAGCATCAGTACATTACTGCCACCGAGAAAGTACTTTAATCGTTCACAGTGCAGGGAGTGACCCATTAAACGCGATTTTCTCTGTCTGTCTCTCTTTCTCTCCTTTCCTCTCCCTCCCTTCCTCCCTCCCTCTCTCTCTCTCTCTCTCTCTCTCTCTCTCTCTCTTCTCTCTCTCTCTCTCTCTCTCTCTCTCTATATATATATATATATATATATATATATAATTCCACACCCCCCCCCCCTTCTCTCTCTCTGAGACACACATTTTCAGTGTCGCCGTGTGTGTGTGTATGCCGCGCGCGCGCGCGCGTGGGTGTGTGGTATTAATGTAATTTTGTCGGCTTATGGTTGTATAATTCTTTCAACAACTCCCCCACCCACCCACCCACACACACAAACACACACACACACACCACACACACACACACACACACACACACACACAACACACACACACACACACACACCACACACACATCACACACAACACACACACACACACACACTCACACACACACACACACACTCACACACACCACACACACTCACACACACACACACACACACACTCACACACACACACACACCACACACACACACAACACACACACACACCACACACACACACACACCACACACACACACACACACACACACACACACACACACACACACACACACACCACACACACACACACACCTCAGTTCCTGAAGATTCCTCAGTCTTGCCAGGTACAGTATGCATGCAGTTAATTCTAGAGGAAGAACATATCTACACAGAAGGAAAATCTAAGCAGATGTTTCTAATATCTGCTCCTCTTAGCTTTAATGCTCCGTTTGTAATGTTATCAATGGCAGCAATTTTGCCCTGATGGTTCGGAATTGGCTTGATGTCTAATCTCTCTATACCCGGGAAGCGGTAGGTTTGGAAAAAGTATGCCCTCTTTTAACATGTTGGGCCACATAAGATGAAGGTAACAGTAAAGATTACCTTCATCTTATGTGGCCCACCATGTTTACTAGCCTTTTACGAGGGAGGGAGGGAGGAGAGGGGGAGGAGAGAGGAGAAGAGGAGAGAGAGAGAGGAGAGAGAGAGAGAGAGAGAGAGAGAGAGAGAGAGAGAGAGAGAGAGGAGGAGAAGAAGGAGGGAAAGATTTTGTTTTTATTTATTTATTTTTATATATTGAGGATAATGGAATAAGCACTCATGTGCTTTTCTACATCCAGTCCCTGTGTGTATGCGGTTTTTGTAAATTTTGTCATCTGCTCCCACCGGCACAAAATGGGTCTTCTCTTCCGAAAAGCAGAACAGGATTTAACGTGTCCGCAAGATGTTCTGCGTGCGTTCGCGTGCGTGCGTGGTGTGGGTGTGTGTGTGTGTGGGGGGGGGGGGGGAGAGAGAGAGAGAGAGAGAGAGAGAGAGAGAGAGAAAAACTGGTTCATGTTTTACTTTTAAGTACAGAGATTTTTGAGAGAGAGAGAGAGAGAGCAAACTGGTTCTTGTTTTACTCTAAGCACAGACAAGGACTTTTCCAGCTTCCCAAGTGGAATTCGCCATAACAGCGTTCACATCAAGTCAGAATCAGTTGTTGGCGCCTTCAGGAGACTGGCAGAGACTGCTGGAAATGAGCAGAGAAGCTCTGATGGTAACTCATTGCGCGTGATATTGAATATTCATGTGTGGGAGGAAATCTAGAGGGGAAAAAATCCCCCATTAAACCTCAGGAGAGTAATAGTTCACCTACTCACCTGCTTTCATCCTTCTTTTTAGTGCCAGTTTATTGAAGCAGTTAAGAAGCTATTAAAGATGGCCGATTTTACCATCAAGCTCCATCATTATCTAACACTTAGGAAATTGCCATAACTTCTGCAACCGTTGCGAACATGAATGGAGAACGAGAGCTTTCAAACTCGTAAACTTCTCGTGAAAAACCGGGTGAGTCAGTATGTCTCAATATAACAAGTTGTTAAACAGCCCGTAACTGTTTTTATCCATATGATTATGTTGAGTGGTGTCATTTTGTTATTGCAGTGTTTTACTTTATGGTATTGAGTCATGGTGAAAAAAATCGAGACACGTGGTATTCACTTAGTTCAAAGCAGTGATTTTCACGCGTTTGTAACGCGAATCATAAAGATGCATAAAAAGATAAGTTTGAGTATTTTATAATGTACTCATAAAAGAAGTACCTATGTGTGAACTTTGTGAACTGAACCATGTGTACCTACCACTTCGATAAAAATGGCAAAAAGTGGCAATATTACGCTTGAAATGAAAGGCTTGCGGCTTGGAATAGGTATAGGAGGTAATTTATTTTCAGCGGTAAGGGTTCTGGTGATAAACGGGAAAAAGCTATTAATTTTGTGAAAATTACAGTTTTTGATGTACGAACTTTTTACTCCTACAGTTCACTTGTGTGGAGTACAATGCTGATATAGTGGCAAGAGCTGGTTTCTCTCTAGTGAATCCCATCTAGACAGAAGAAAGGTGCAAATTTACATTTTTTAACGTCACTGGAAAAAACCCTTAATATTCAGTTTCCCCACATTGATTCTAAAACCAAACCTTAACCCCAATTCTACTAAAAAGTAATCTTTCATCTCAAACAGTGAATCACAATTGAAATATAAAATCGCTTCTTCCACTTCTTTTTAAAAAAAAATCATTCTTCACCTTTTACTCTCTTGTAAATTACAGCGGTGTTTTTGAGAGCTGTTGATGACATACCCTGGCTAACGTCAATGAATAAAGATTCAAACGTAACCTGATAAACCGTAGAGAAGAGAATGTTTGAGAATATTCTAGACACAAGCCATATTCTGTTTAAGAATAGGACAAATCGTTGCTACCATTCACCTATTCTGTAGTCTGCTTGACCGTTGGGGCACCACTGAAGATTTTACAACCAGTTTCCTCCATTTCTGGCGGTTCTAAGCTTTCCGTAGTATGCCGTTCTACTTAAGGCCAGTCCACTCTCTGTGTTGTTTTTCCATAGTTTTCTCTAGCTGCCTCTTGGTCTTCCTCCCTGTGTTGTTCCCTGTAGCACAGTCGTGGCCAGTCCAGATGTTCGTGTGACGTGCCCCTACCACTTCTCTTTTCACCGAAGTCAGAAAATCTTAATACGGCCTGATGGCGTTTTCAGTTCTGGTTTACTCTTCCTCGTTGTTTATGTGATCTTTGTATAAGATAACAAGAATTTTGTAGAATCATCGCCATTGCCTGTATTCTTCTTTCAATATCTGCTGTAATGCGTGTCGGTATGTTCAACTTATTTTCAGCCATCCTACTCACATATTCCTTTGCTACATCACATGTCATCAGGCAAAGAGCACCACATGTAATAACAGTCAACATTTACATTTACTCTTTAGATTAACATCGCTACGTTCCCTCTAGGATCTAGTCACAACGCAGCAGATACGGAGAAGGATGGAGGAAAGAATGAAGTAAGAGAGAGAGAGAGAGAGAGAGAGAGAGAGAGAGAGAGAGAGAGAGAGAGAGAGAGAGAAAGAAAGAAAATATAATTCCCTTATACAGAAACTGAAATTTGAATGCCGTAAATCTAAAACTGTGACAATTTGGTTGATGCTCTGTCGTGAAGTTATTGCATTTGAGGTGGAAAGCCCTGAAAAGCACAACCCCGTTTGTTTTTTTAGGGGAAGGCGTTTTCTTTCTTTTTTCTTTTCCTTTTTTGGTTGTGTGTAGAGTTTTGCTGATGTTTCTTGATTTGTTTTGTAGATTGAGTTCATAATTGACCGCTTCGGCAGGGGGGAAAAAGGTAGAAAAATGATTGGAAGCTATCTATTAGACACAACCAGTACACGCGAGTGTGTGCAAGCACACGCACAGAAATGGGGGGCGGATGAGGAGGGGAGAGAGAGAGAGAGAGAGGAGGGAGAGAGAGAGAATGAATGACGATGACAATGACAAAGACAAAGTGCGTTAGGTTTTTCAACCCATTCACAAGTTGGAAGGCACCGTGATCGAGTGGTTTAGGCGGTCAACTCGTGATCCAGAGGTCGCGGGTTCGATCCCCGCTCGGCTCGGTGTTGTGTCCTTGGGAAAGACACTTTACTCCTATTTTCCTCACTCCACCCAGGTGTACAAGTGGGTACCAGCTCTGCTGGGGAATCTGGCGACAGACTAGCGTCCTGTCACAGGGGTGGTGAAAAACCATCAGTTCGCTTAACGCTACAGAAACCGGGATAAGCTCCGGCTCTATGGGCCTTCTGGCTCGAAAGAACATACTTTTTTTTTTTTTTTTTTACAAAAGGGTAGTTGGGGGAGGGGACCGAAATCGAAAGATAGAACAACAGGAGGGGAGAGAGAGAGAGAGAGAGAGAGAGAGAGAGAGAGAGAGAGAGAGAGAGAGAGAGAGAGAGAACTCGAACTCAAATGATTTATTCACAAAAAGGCCATTAGCCCATACATGAAGGGGGTTGCCGAACTTATTTTGGTGGGGGTAAAAGCAATAGTAACGACAAAATGTTACCGTAGAACAAAAAGTCAATTACAAAAATACGACTTAGGATAACAATATCTCTCTTATTCTGAAAGCTTTACACAAATATAAAGTGAGGCTGTGCACAACCTCAGAATGACTTGATGCCAGGAGTAAACAGAGTCTAAATAAATTAGGCTGTCTACTATATTTAACAGGGATGTAATTCTGCCTAACATCCTCTAATATTGGACAGCACAACACAAAATGTACTTCATCCTCCGGTGCTTCCTTACATAATGGGCATAGCAGCCTGAGGTCATCAGTATAATGTTTTCTGTATCTGAATCTATGAACATTTATATCTGATACACCAAGTCTAAACTTAAATAAAATTATTTTCAAATGTATATCCATATCAAGTTTTAGATAAGGTTTGACATCATGCGAACTTATAAATTGTCTGTATATTTGAAATTTTTCACTGCTTTGTATATGATCACGCCATTGTTGCCATCGGCAGTCAATCAATCTTTGCCTGAAAGCGTTGATAAACTCTCTACAATTCCGACTCCTTGTTTGAGCCAAACAAATCCAAACCCGAGTTCACACAAACAGGTACGTATTTGTGTAGCCCAGTTGTTTTTCCCTTAGAGAGACAATGACAATGACAAATTCTTTTATTTCGAAGATAATGAATAAGCACCCATGTGCTTTTTTACATCCATTCCCCGCCCTTAAAGATATATATGATAATAAAATAAAATAAAGCCTATAGCAATACGGAGGCACCGTGGTCGAGTGGTTTAGGCGGTCAACTCGTGATCCAGAGGTCGCGGGTTCGATCCCCGCTCGGCTCGGTGTTGTGTCCTTGGGAAAGACACTTTACTCCTATTTTCCTCACTCCACCCAGGTGTACAAGTGGGTACCAGCTCTGCTGGGGAAGTATCTGGCGACAGACTAGCGTCCTGTCACAGGGGTGGTGAAAAACCATCAGTTCGCTTAACGCTACAGAAACCGGGATAAGCTCCGGCTCTATGGGCCTTCTGGCTCGAAAGAACATACTATAGCAATACACTTACACAGTGTACGGGGGAAAAATCTACACAAAAATCACTGAAGAGAAAGAAAGAAAAAAAAAAAGTACTAACAAGTAAGGAAGAAAGCAAAACAGAAAACACAGAAACAACCAAAAAAATAGCAAGAACCAAGAGCAAAACAAAAGCGGCAACAACAACAAGGGGAGAGGTGACACCCAGTAGTTCCCCTTCAACAACAACAACAACAACAACAAACAACAACAACAACCCCAAACCAAAACAGAACCAAACAAAGCAGAACCTCCATAAAATTAAAGGAGAACAAACGACCTAAAAGTCATTTTTCAATAACACAATAGCCATATACAAGTAAAACATTCACAATTATACAGAGAGAGAGAGAGAGAGAGAGAGAGAGAGAGAGAGAGAGAGAGAGAGAGAGAGAGAGACACACACACACAATGACAAGTTCTTTCATTTCGAGGATAATGAATAAGCACCCATGTGCTTTTTTACATCCAGTCGTCACCCTTAAGGATATATATGATAATAAAATAAAATAAAGCCCATAGCAATACACTTACACAGCTTACGGGAAAAATAATCTACACACAAAAAAAATCTCCACAAAAATCACCGAAGAGAGAGAGAGAAAAAAAAAGGGGGGGGGGGGGGGAGGAGAGAGAGAGAGAGAGAGAGAGGAGAGAGAGGAGAATTTAGTAATGTGGACGAGCTTACTTTATTATTATTTTTTGTTTTTGGTACACCATGCCCTATATTACCAACAAAAACGGTCTGTAGCAAGCGTACTCTACAGCTCGGCACCATATACGTAACAGTGCCTGCCTCAGATAAACAAAAGAAGCTGAAGGGTGGGTGGTACATGACGGAGATATATGGGTCAGCTCTTTTCCGAGTTTTTATTTCGGCATCTGGGTTTCTTCAGTTGATGATATCAGACACATCATCCATCTCTGATGATAATGACGGCAACTAGGAGTTAACGCAGGCATACATACGCGCACGCATACACGGACGCGCGCGCATATACATGCCACACATGCGCGCGCGCGCGCACGCACGCACGCACACACACTCACTCACCTAGAGAGAGAGAGAGAGAGAGAGAGAGAGAGAGAGAGAGGCCGGCATCATCCATCTTTGACATCAAAGCCTGCAGAATTCTGGGAATTTCAAATTCGAAGCAAAACATAGGCAAGAATTGAAAAACTATGTTAAACTTTAGCATAAAACGGCACATTTACTGAACTCCCATCAGTCTGTAGAAGGGGGAGAGTAGTGGGAGGGGGGGGGGGGCAGTTCACAGAGACTGAGTGGTCCGCCTAGCAAGGTTTAAATGATGTATTGTCTGTGGCAAATAATGCTCTTAAAGCATTTCGTATTTTCTTTAACATTTTTCCCGGTGTAGGCCTGGTGCTCTGGACAGACTCACACAAATGGAGATATCTAGGGAATGCAAAAAGAAAATAAAAACAACCCGGGGCATTTCTGGAGGAGGCATTTCGTTTATTCGTGCACAGTTTTGCCCTGTAATCTGTCTGTATGCTATTGCATTGAATCGACAGAAAATGGGATAAAAGCTTCCGTGTATGTAAAGTAAGTGCATGTGTATGCAAAAGATTGCAGAGTGTATGCGTACTCATGCACGCACAGACATACATGAGGTGAGGGAAGAGGAAGGTGGAGGGAGAGGGGGGGGGGGGGGGGCACAGAGAGAGAGAGAGAGAGGAGAGAGAGAGAGAGAGAGAGTGAGTGAGTGAGTGAGTTTCTGATCCGGTTAGGTAAGATGGGGAAAAAAACCTTTGTTTTCGTTCTTCTTCTTCTGTTTATAAGAATAAGAAACATTGCAAGTGGTAAGAAATAAAATTATTGTTCAGAAAAACGAAAAGTATGTAGAAGCGCTCCATATTTTGTTTTTCTGAATTAAAACAATGATATAAGAGAAGAAACCCAGACACATAAGATACAAAGTGTGTAGAAAATGTGTATAAAAAAGCATCTATAAGCTTTATTAACAGTAGATTTTTAATAGCAAGCAATGATGATAGTCTCAGCAACAAAAGTAACATAGTTTACCTTATATGTTTACACACCTTGTTCTAATTATTTCGAGGGTGATGATAAGCATTCATGGCTGTTTTCTGTTTTTTTCTTTCTTTTTTTTTTTTTTTACATCAAGTCCGTATGTGTTTGCGTTTTTTAAATGTCATCTGTTCCCCTGGCACACATTGACCTGCTCGTCCGAAAGATGAAACGGGTTTTAACGTATGTGTAAGATGTTTTGCGTGTGTTCGGACACATGAATGACCTCGGTTTATACTCTCATCCGAAGGACTTTCGGGGGAGTGGAGTCGGTAGTGATGATAGCTCCAGAGTGAAATCCTCAGTCACGTTGCAAGCATCATCATTCTGTAATATTACGCAGTATATACTATAGGCTCTTGGTGGTGCATAAATCGCACTGATGTCTTGACTCCTGAGAGCTGGGGTGAGTGGTGCACTGTTGTACAACCCCTGTGCAAGTCAGACCACTCAGCCTTGCTTCTTTGTCAGTGCACCAGACAAGTGTCCCTTTTACGTCACCCCACAAGACGAGTGTCGCTAGTACGTCATCCCACGAGACAAGTGTCATAAGTACGTCAGCCCACGAGACAAGGATCTCTCTTTGACGTCATCCCACGAGACAAGTGCCACTAGTACGTCAACCCACGAGACAAAGATCTCTCTTTGACGTCAGCCGGCGAGACAAGTGTTACTAGTACGTCAGCCCACGAGGCAAGGATCTCTCTTTGACGTCATCCCACCACACAAGTGTCGCTTTTACGTCAGCCCACGAAACAAGGGTCTCTCTTTTACGTCAGCCCATGTGACAAGCGTGTGTTCTTTGTCAGTCCAGGAGACCAATCTCTAGCTCGCCAAAGTCGACCCCACAGGTCAGATTGGCAGGTCCAAGGATAGAGATGCTTGTTGCAATGGGAAGCCCATCTGTCTCCGATACTTTCCCCCAACAGAAACAGTGAGTTTTAATAACGATAATAGTGATAATTAATGTAATTGATATAGCGCTATATCTTGCAGAGACACAGGGGTTTTAACATAGTTTTGTACTGACTTCTCAACCCCTTCGGATGAGACTATAAACTGAGAGCTCGTGTGCGAACGTACGCAGAGCATCTTCCCCACACGTTAAAAAAACCCGTTCCTCCTTTTTATTTGTTTATTTGTTCTTTTATATCGAGGATAATGGAATAAGCACTCATGTAAGAGTAGGTTATTTTATGCCGGTAGGAACGGATGACAATTTAAAAAAACAAAAACAAACCCAGCATGCACACGTGTGGTGTTTAAGCCGGAAGGCGGCTACCTTGCTAGTAAGTTAAAAAAACAAAAACGGTCGTATTCACAAAATCTCACCATCGGTGAACCTTGGAGCTCTGGCTGATGAACGAAATATAAAAAAATGATAAAGGGTTTCAAGAAAAGTAGACTGTCGCGTCTACGTTTCTCCTACAGAGGACATTGAGTGGGGAAGGAGAGGGAATGGCCAGTATTCTTCCCATAAAATTCATAGAGTTCAGAGCTAGAGGACATTGAGTGGGGGAGAAGAGGGAACGGCCAGTATTCTTCACATAAAATTCGTAGAGTTCAGAGCTGGAGTTCCCGTCAGTGCAACGCCTCTGTCACTACTTTCGGATAAAGGACTAGCGTAGTGAATGTAGCGGAGTTAGGCTACTCTCTGTGCAGAGAGCGAAAAACCAAAAGTGATGGCTTGGAATTTCTTCCCGCACCCACGCACGTACGCTTGCACTCTCGCACGCACGCATACACACACACACGCATGCACACGCACGTGCGCGCGCACACTGTGTTATCGGTCTTGAGAAAATCTAGCAATTGAAGCACTTTACATGTATTTCTAAGATTTACATATATTTCGAAAAATTTACATACATTTTAAAACTTATATCGTGTTTTAAACAAATCTGACAAATTCCAACGTGTAGAAATGAGTTTTGAAAACTTTGCGAAGAAAGGAGTTTGTTGTAACGAAGTAATTTCGATAGAAATGCTAAACCACAGAAGAATTGTATCAAGACGCATCAATTTCAGAACTCTCTATCCCCCACCCCTGTGTTGATTTTTCGTGATCTGCTTAGGAAGTAGTGGTGGTGGTGGTTATGATGGTGTGTGTGTAAGAGAAAGAGAGAGCGTGAGAGAGAGACATTGACAATGACAAATTCTTTTATTTCGAGAATAATGAATAAGCACAGAGAGAAAGAGAGAGAGAGGGGGGGGGAGGGAGAGGATCTGAGGAGAGAGAGAGAGAGAGAGAGAGAGAAGAGAGAGAGAGAGAGAGAGAGAGAGAGAGAGAGAGAGAAATGAATAATAAAGGCACATGCCAAGAACGCCACATGATCTCTAGGTCAACTGTGTCATGCATACTTAAGATTCAAAACGAACGCTATGTGAAGTTTCTCTGGCAAGAGCATGGACTCACCCACACCGACAACTCACTTTTCCAGATACCCCTTAACCTGCGGAAGGTCCTCCCTTTGTACCCGAAAAACAAGAGAGAGAGAGGAGAGAGAGAGAGAGGAGAGGAGGGTGGGGGGTACTCACTAGGATACATATAGGCAATTCTGGCGTGTCTCACGACCATTGCACTTCTTGATGTTTGTAACTTGTGATGAGCAAATAAAATATCAAACATCTGAATCTCAATTGTCGAGATGTCCAGTACATTGGACATAAGCATTTCACTGCAAAGTCCTCGTGGATTTTGTTCAGCCATGTTCCACCAGATAATTGTTTTATTCAAATTCTTAGAGAGAATCAGAAACTTTCCGTCCACTTTTTCGTCGAACGCTTGGTCGCACGCTTGCTGCCGTTAAGTGCCAGCACATCCAACTTCCGTGTGAGAGAGAATTAGGGTCTTTTTTTTTTTTTAGAAATCTTTGAGTCTTTCTGGGATAAGGCAGGAAAATGGTTCCAGAAGGCGGAAAATAAAGAAGGTGACAGGTAGAAAAGGAACAATGCAGAAACAAAGACAGGGATAGAAAAGACGGAATCCCTAGCACAGAATTTACACAGGGTGAGGATGCTAATTAACTGACAGCCCTTCCCCAATCCCCACATCCCCGTGGGAGAATTTTCTGTCTGATAGAGTATCGTGTCATGTTTTTTTTTAAACCAACATTTTTTCCCCCAGATCTTGAGTGTTGTTTTTGTCTCAGTTTCAGATGCTCTTTGGTTTGTTGTTCAAATTTCGTTTGTTGGAGATGATAAAGAAATCGAATTCGTTCTTCCATGACACGGTAAGCATACCGAAGCGAGTGATCCCTACGGTTGTCTGGAGTGTTGATCAGACCAAGAATGGTTAGATGGTGGTTGTTGTTGTTTTTTAATCTTGGTAAAACAACCTGTTTACAGCTGCACAGCCGCTTTGATGTCGGCTTTGATTACTATCCCGGTAATACAGCCGCAGTGCTCGGTGGGGCTGTAAACATGATTGAGTTAGATTAGCGGGGTGTGCAGGGGAAGGGGGGGGGGGGGGGATGGGAGGGAAGGGTGGATGTGAGTGGTGGGTGTGAGGGAGAGAGAGGGGGGGGAGAGGAGGGGGGGTGGGGGGGGGGGGGGGGGGGGGGGGGGGAGGGAGAGGGGGTGGGGGGGGGGGGGGGGGGGGAGAGAGAGATGGGGGTGACTTTGAGAACCAGCCTCGCTCAAGATATCGTTTGCATGCTGCTTCGAAGCGATGCTGGCCTGGGAAAAGTTAATGCCCACGTGGGCATTGTTGTGACACATCACAGACAGTATAAAGCATTTTGTGTATTTCAAAGAAGTCGTACCGGCATCGTTCATGGAGCTGTATAAACATCGATGATAATCGGGAGGTCGTATCTCCTGTGCATCAAGAAATTCTCCCCCCACAACTCTTTCACGACAGTGCAGATAAGCTTACATACGCGTTCTCCTCCCAAGAAAGAAGACAAGCGATTGATGGTTTCATCGAGTGCATGAGAGTCAAGGGAAGCAGTGAAGGATACCATCTGACAAATCGTCATGAACTCGAGTGTATTCCGCGATCCGTAAACTATCATACACTTTTTTCTGTAACTGTTGTTTGGTCTTTTTTTTCAAGTGTCTCAGCTTAGAGCTCAAGGTTCACAACGGTGAGATTTTGCGCATATCCTGTTCCCCCTCCCCTCCCCCCCCCCCCCCCCCCCCCCCCCCCCCCCCCCCCCCCCCCTCCCGCTATTAAGGTAGCTGCATTCCGACTTCGGAAGTGGTGTCTAAAAATGAAACCTGTGTGCATGCCCTTTTTAAAAATTTTGTCATCTGATCTTACCCGCACGAAGTTGTCTACTCTTTCGAAAGGCAGAACGGATTTTAACGTGTGCGCAAGATGCTCTGCGCGTGTTCCTGTACGGGAGCTCGGTTTATAGTCTCATTTGAAGGACTTTCTAGGGACTGGAGTCAGTACTGATGTTAACTCCAGGGGGAAAAAATCCCCTGGGACGAGCGCCTCGGTGGTGGCTCGAGCTCGGGCCGTCAGATCATGAGCTCAACGCTCTAACCACAAGGTTTTCCTTCCTCCACAACTGTTGTCTGTATCAGGGTGTCTCTTTCCCTCCCTTTTCTCTATAGTTTTCTCTCTTCTATGTTCCTTTTTACGGGCTTACCTCAGGCTTGCTCTCTTTCCCAAACCAGTCAGTTCAGCTTGTTGAGAGGAATACGAAGGAGTGGTCAGAGAAAAAGCGTAGACGAGAATTTCAGAATGGACAGGTAATTTGCAGAGACCAAGGCTTTGGCGCATAACCGACATAGGTGGAGGAATTTGGTGGACATCTTTTCAGTTTCGGCGTCTTTCGAATATCCCACGGTCTATAAGGAGCATCCATACCCCATGACTTTTTGGAAAAATGTAATACACAAAAAAACAGATTCCAGAAAGGATTAACCCCCCAAAAATCACTCAGAAGTTTGAGCTTGAAGGAAAGGGAAAGCAAGTAGATGGGGTAGGGGGTGGAAAAGGGTGCTTAAAACAAACTCTGTAAAGGTAACTGTCAGTTTCTGCGCTCAGCCAATTTATTTTCTGTCAGGATGAAATACGGAGCTCCTTGACAAATCAATCGGCTTTTTTCAAGAGAAGATGCAATATGGGTTTTTCTCGTATATAGATGGGGATGCACAGAACGGCTTAAAACCACGGAATGAAAACGGGTTAAGTGCTTTCCTGTCTAATTTCTTTGGCTTTGTAGATATGATTTAGTGTATTTAGATGGATATGCCCTACTCGGTGACGTTTCCAGAAATTTGATTTAAAAATACAAAGTTTCTGCAGAAAGAAAAAAATACCCACAGTTTCTATACCATGCTGCCCTTGGAATATTTAACTCACATAGGGACGTCTTAGTACCACACAAGAGAAGGGCTTTACCGATCTGTAACATGTTGAGATTTTAGTATTGTACAGCCTGAATTTATGTGTACAGTTGGACATCATAGTTCTGCGGTATTTTTGAAAGATGGTCTTTTCTTGACAATTTTATGCAGATTCGTACCCCGTTTTTCACTTTGATGTGGAATATATTGATAGGCAGGCAAGTCTGTCTACCGCCCCTCCTCTGATTCCCAGCTTTGGATATAAACACAAAACAAGATGAGATTCAGTTACCATGAAGTCTATAGGTAGAGAAAGTTCACAATGAAACATAAAAGGAAGAGGCGTACAAACAACGTGAAATCCATGCTTTTATTGCAGGTCGTCGGAGCAAAGGCCCGCAATCAAAGCCCCGACCCTCCAGCGAGTTATTGCCCTTGCACCCCACAGGCTCCCCATGTAAATCCGGTTCTGTTTCGCGGTTGTTGTTGTTGTGATTATGTTTATTTGCGCCCCTGTGGATATTTCCGATTATTTTGGGGACTAATGATGTTTCACGATCGAGTTTCACCATGCTTATTTAAAAATTTAAATTGATGAGCGCATTTGTCTTGAATTTCGTTATTCAAAAAACGTTTTCAGAAACGAAAATGTGCCATTGGCAAGATCTGTAGGCTATATACGGATATGAGTAGCCTACGTACAAAAAAGTGTTTCCCAGGACATCTTTGTAATTTGACTTGTACAATCTCTCTCTCCCCCCCCCCCCCCCCCCCCCCCCAATCTAACCACTGTCAAATCATTAGCTAGGCCACCTAGCCCATAACGCTACACACACACAAACACACACACACTCCAGCGAACACCCGGGCCGCCAGCTCAAAGAATGGTGTCGGCTTTCAAGGCAAAATAGCGTTTACCGATTTTCGTGATCCCGTTAGGTGATGTGATAAGCAATAATGTGTGCGGAAAACGCGGCTACATGTAACAAGAAAATAAACAATATTCTTACTGGGGGGAAAAATGACAGTTGACTTTGAAAATGTGGATGTTAAGAAGTACTCAGAACAAGAATGAACGAACTCCAGACCAGTCCTACTTTTCTGCTTCTCGCTCCGCCGACCACGAAACTCGTATTAAGGTTTTTGTCTGGTTAAATGTCAAAGTTCAGATCAAAACTGTGGAACCGAATACACATCAATACGTCAAAAATAAATGACGTAAATCTAAATTGGCGTAATTCTTATGTTTAGAGGCTAATAGCTGGAAGTGATCGGCTTGTACGAAGACAGCTAGTTTTAGAACACTGCGTATTTGTTCAGTTGCTGACAAGAGATAATAAGAATGATGTTGAAGGTTTTTAAATCAGTTTATAGTATCCAAAATAGCTATGGTAGCTGTAACACTAGTTGTAGCAATAGGAGAGAAAGGAATAGTCGTCACAGAATTGGTACAGTAACTGTTCACTCCCAATAAACATGTCACACACACATTGGTTTAAACAATTTTATTCAAGGGAAATCATACACATTGAGCAACAACAAGCTAAAAATGTTATGATGTGCTCAATGTTTGGCAGCTAATGCCCATCTGTAGGTAAAGTGCTTGCTTCTCTCCCTCCTCCTTTATCTGATTTGACGCTCATTCTGATCATGCAGGTGCATGTGCATTCGTTCTACCCATCCTATCTTATTCTTTTTTCTGTTTCTCAGTGGGCTCACCGTACGACATGACATGGTTAATGGCTTCACACTCTGTACAGAATGCAGTCAGCTCAAAGGGCAACAATTGACTGACATCATCTGACCAGTGTTGAGAAACTGGAGGACAGTGACCTAACTCCTTTCTGCTGTTCGCACTCCGATGCACCCTTTTGGCTCCTCTCTTCCTTTTTTCGGTCGTATTTCGACCCCATCCTTCAACTGCCATCTTCCTTTCTTCCGTACGTATCTTTCACAGCGCTAGCACGGGTGTTGGTCCCTGGGGATGAGTGTACTGCGCTTTTTCATGTTGGCAAGTCGCTTTGGTGTCGTAAGTTTCTTCAGCGAAAGTAATGACAGCCAGGGATAGCTGCTACAGGCATCAGCGAGGTAAATCAGTACCTACACTAATAATAGCATTAGTCCTAAGATACTACTGCTCAAGTCTGCGCATATGAGTCTTGATCCCTAGTTTGGCAAATATAAAGATTTTTTTTCTTTCGAAAAGGCAGTTTTGACAGTTTTGTCATCTGTTCCCACCGGCACACAATGGCCTTCTCTTCCGAAATTGGTGTGTGTGTGTGTGTGTGTTGGGGAGAAGCTTTGTTTATGTGAATAGTTCTGTCATTTTACTTGTAGGATATTTCTTTGCACCTCTTCCATGTATATTGTTACATACAGTCGTATTATTCCTATATGTGTATTTGATGTGTGTGAGAAAGACAAACGCAAAATGTCTACTTTCTATCTTTGACTGATCAGAAATTCTGCATCGAACTAGAATATGAATAGAACTACAAACCGTAAATCGTTCGCACACATACCGGGGTTCGGGGGTGTTCTCTCTCTCTCTCTCTCTCTCTCTCTCTCTCTCTCTCTTCTCTCTCTCTCTCTCTCTCTCTCTCTCTCTCTCTCTCTCTCTCTCTCCTCTCTCTCTCTCTCTCTCTCTCTCTCTCTCTCTCTCTCTCTCTCCACTCCTCCCCACCTTCCCTCTCCCAGCCTCCCCTTTCGTCATCCTGCCTCCTGCCACTTTTTTTCTGTTTCCCATCCTCAGTCTTTTCCCCCCTCCTCGTTTTTTTCTTCTTCTCGCCTCCCTTTATTCCTGCATAACTTCTATTTTCCCCCACACATGTGCAATAACGACAAAGAAAGGCTCATTGCGTGTAACAGAGAGGGGGTTCAGTTGGAAATGTGATTGGGGCTCTTTTGATGGGCGCAGTGCTGTCGGAAGAAATCAGTTGACGAGGAGCATTTGACCAGTTATTGTCCAGGTCAGGGGAACCTTAGGAATGGGATTTTCTGTTGCAGGTGACTTGTGGACGTCTGCTCTTTTTCTACCGTCATCATTTTCTTCTTGATTATACTTTTGAAAAATGTGTTTAGCAGCAGCGGTGTGTGTGTGTGTGTTTTATTTTTATTTATTTATTTATTCTTTTATATCGAGGATAATGGAATGAGCACTCATGTGCTTTTTTTACATCCTGTCCCCGTGTGTATGCGGTTTTGTGAATTTTGGCATCTGTTTCCACCGGCACACAATGGCCTACTCTTCCGAAAAGTGGAACAGGATTTAACGTGTGCGCAAGATGTTCTGCATGTGTTCGAACACGGGGCCTCGGTTTATAGTCTCATCCGAAGGAGGGGAGAGAGAGAGAGAGAGAGAGAGAGAGAGAGAGAGAGAGAGAGAGAGAGAGAGAGAGAGCAGCTCTAATACGCTGTGCATGTACAAGTGCGTACATATGGACACACAAACGTGACATTTGGAATAAACTGCTTATAGTCACCTCTTTGAAACACTTTTATCATGTAAGTTTAAAGACTATCGCTCTAGAAAGAAGAGGGGTAACGTGTAATATGTAGAAGCACACAACTCGTCGGACATAGGGAAGTCTCCGTAGCTAAGTGTGTGTGAGTGTGTGTGTGCGTGTGTGTGTGTGTGTGTTTGGGAAGGGTGTGGATGGGAGAGAGAGAGAGAGAGAGAGAGAGAGAGAGAGAGAGAGAGAGAGAGATGAGTGAAATTGAGTTGGATGAAATCAATTACATCAAATCAATCTGTGAAGCTATTTGTTGTGTAAGTCTGTAGCCTCAGTTCCACAAACTGCTCAATAAAGTTGAAAACAATACTAATGTTTTAAAAAAAGTCATCTAAAATAAATGGCATTTATCCCTTTTCTCATTAAATGTTCAACTCAGTGTTTCCTTGAAAGCTTCCTGATTTGCTGATGTAACGAGTTATGTCTAAGTTTTTCCCCGTGGAGATAAAAGAAGAATTTTGGTATTTGTAAATTACACAGGTAAAAAGTCGGGATAGATATTCTGCTTCATGCAACCACTGATTACTTGAGAAGAAACACGTGTGCGCGCGTGCGTGTGTGTGTGTGTGACCCCGCGCGCGCGCGCGCGTTTTACAGTTGAGGAAGAGGCAAAACACCAAAGAAGACCTAGTTTAGAAGTAAGACGCGTCCCCTACCGCCATGGTTATGCTTTTTTTTTCTTTTAAAGTTTTAACAGCACACAACAGTAATGTTTACCTATTTCTTTATGAATACAGTGTTGCTTGAAAAAAAACGGAATTTACCACACATGAACCAGCCGAGTACCCCTTACCCTAAAAAAACAAAACAGGGGGGAGGGGGGGGGGGTGGGGGATGCTTTTACAAAGAAAGTAGCCTAAATTTCTAACAGTAAACGAAAACTTGAAATCATAAAGATATTTGATAAGAAAGATAATAGCTTTGCCAGTATGTTTCTTATGCGGCATGAAAAACGCGTATCAGACACCAACTGTTTTTTTGTTGTTGTTTGCTTTTTTTTTACCCCCAAATAATATTCTGAGAACGTCATTCCCAAGGGCTGTGTAAGGAGCTTGATAGGAAAGACAAAGCAGCGGAGTGGGAAATCAAGAGCAGCATCTTCAGCAAAGATTGATGGGTGTTATGAGCTTTGTACGCGCTGGTTCTTTTTGGGGACACCATCCTCCGTGGACTTGACCTGCCCTTGGTGCGTTACGTAATTATTTCTCCGTTTGCGTGTTTGTATTGTGAAAGAGCATGAAACGCCTCACTTCTTTATCTTGTGTAAGGCATATAAACCTACATTGTTTTGTGGGGAGAGAAAAAAAAATAGTAAGTCTAGAGAAGATGAAGTAAAACATCAGTGAAAGATTACAGGGCATATATGTAGTTTTTTGTGTGTTTCTGATTCGAGTGGCCTTAGAAACAAAACTGAATGAAATTCGTCGCATTTCTTTCATGCCGCAGACAAGTAGGTTGAACGGAGCAGACAACGGCAATGTCTGTTTTGAGGTTTTTGTGCTCCAAAAATGTGAAGTGCCAGTTTTGAATCTGCGTTAAGTAGTGTCCTGGTTTTTGTTCAACCTATGTGCTCGTCTTAACACAGCCTAGTTCTCTTATGTACACATAATTATAAGAAACGGTAGACATCAAACACATGAATGGAGAGTTCTTGCTGTACGTCTGCTATTAGGATTAGTGATGATGGTGCTGTTTTGTTTTCAGAGAGAGAGAGAGAGAGAGAGAGAGAGAGAGAGAGAGAGAGAGAGAGAGAGAGAGAGTGAGTGAGTGAGTGAGTATATATGTGTGTGTGGTGATGTTTGGTTTGTTGGGGGGGGGGGGGGGGGGGTGGGGGTGGGGGGGGGAGGGGCGAGGATAGAAGAGTCCAGTAATCTACCTAATTGCATTTTTTTCAATTTCAAATCGATACAGAATTTTTTCTGCCAAATTTTTAAAAATTATATTTTAGTAGTTCTTTTTCAGAATTGGAAGAAAAATCTCCCATAACAGATAAAGAGTTTGACAAGAAACAACTACTACTACTATGCTATGTCAGCATTAGACGAGATGAAAACAATACATACAAAAGAATTTGCATTGAGGTGGGCGATAATGGAGTAAGAAGCAGAGCGATTCGTGGTAATGTAAGCCAACTTTCAGGAACAGGTTTCGGGTAGGTTTGAGAGTGTTGTATCCCACAGCCGTGAAGAAAGTTTGAAGTGACAACTTTTTTTTCTTAACAATATCATATCGGAATTCGGCTACCTTCATGTACAGTGGGCGAAAACGGCCACATACGTAACATCTCATCATTGGTGAACCTCGGAGCTCTAGCCGAAGAACAAGAGACAATGACAATGACAAATTCTTTAATTTCGAGGATAATGAATCATTCGTGTGCTTTTTTACATCCTGTCCCCGCCCGTAGGGATACATCTTAATAATAATAACCCAACACTTATACAGTCTCACAGTAGAAACAAGGGGAAATAACCCTTTTCAAAACAGCCCCCCCCCCCCCCCAACAACCCCCCTCCCCCCAAAAGCAAACAAATCAAAGAAAACCCTAAAAACACCACCACCACCCCACCCCCCAAAAAAACCCTAACCAAAACAAACAAACAAACAAAAGAGAAAGAAAAACCAAACCAACAAAAGAAGAAAAACAGAGAAAAATAACACAACCAAACTTAATAAGATAAACATCTACACATTGTCAAATGGTACATATACTTGTTACACATAACTATAAGATATTGAAATAGGGCACTCATTAAAACTTAAGTACAGAGGCAAGTCCAATAAAGTATTGAAAATATAAAATATGAATCCTTAAGTATTGAAAATATAAAATATGAATCCTTCATCAGGACACACTATAACTATAAGCAAAACGATAAATGGTGAGAGAGAGACAGAGTGTGTGTGTGTATTTCAGAGATAATATCCAATATATAATTCCCCAAACAGTACACGATCCCATCAACACTCATTTTTGATTATACTCGTTTCAAATTATATGTCATGATAATGAAATAAATTCAGAGAGAGAGAGAGAGAGAGAGAGAGAGAGAGAGAGAAACATCTTAGTGTTTAGTTAAATCAGTTAATTTTGTGTGTGGTACACATTTCAGTGTCACAAACACGTCTATTTAGCTATACTTCATTCTTTTCTGCCTTTTCACTGTTTGTATGGAAAAACAAACTCCGGGTAACGGGAATTTTTAAAAAACCAAAGGATTACTTCAAAAACGCAATCTGGCTAAGTCTCTGTTGGACCTTTTCCTTAAATTATATTTGTTATCATTAAATCTAACAGGCTCCTGACCTTTTTTTGTTGTTGATTTTATGTTAGGGGTGGGTGGTGAGGGTGCGGTTTATTTATTTTTCTATTTATTTTTTGTTAAGCTTCTCCATGCTGTGACCCAAGGGGAGTCATAACTTGAAATAACATTGCAGTGGTGCATGAAGAACTCTCAGCTAAGCGCGTTTTGGGGCGCGCGCCGCCAACCACACACACACACACACACACACACCACAACACACACAGCGTAGCATACCAGAGAGAGACAGAGACAGCAGGCAGGCAGACAAACAAGAGAGTGTGTGTGTGTGTGAGTGAGTGAATCATATTGGGATTGCAGAGTCAGAGTGCATATACGACGTAATGAACAATTTGCATAAATGTCAGATTCCCACTCGCCTTTACAATCGGTACTTTATGTACAATTTTCTATAAAATTATATTGACACCACTACCCTTTCCCATGCTCGTATTTTTCCTGTCCCCCCCCCCCCCCCCCCCACCCCCCCTAAAATAATCGACACCACTCACCTTGCCCTGCAGCCCTGCCTGCTGTCATTCTTCCCCCCCCCCCCCCCCCCCCCCACCACCCCCTCACAACACACACACACACACACCACACATACTTCCCCTGAGACCTCGCACAAACGCATGTTTTCCAGTTTGCACTAACGCGCACTTCTCAGTGCGCGTGCTGCACTTTTTGGGGGGAGGAGGGGAGGGTCTTCTTTTTTATGGTTATGTTGGGGGTTTTGTACAGTTTTGTTTTTTGTTGTTGTTGTTGTTTTATAAATAAGCTGCTTATGTCATCATCGAGATAATTTTCAGTATACATAAGTTTGACAGATAAACATGGGTATGAGAAGTTCATCATCTTTTATCTTCAAATAAGAAAACACTCCTAGTGGGTAAACTGCCGCTTTGATTAGCTTGCTTTCCCTACGAGAAAGTTGCTGCTTTGAATGGAATAAAGAAGGTGCATCTTCAAAGAGAAAGCTGGGCCATTTGGACCGTAACATGCGCGCGTGTACATTTACCAACATTCAAAAGCCCATAATAGAGCAATTCTGCTGGTTCTGTATATAACATCATGGCCGTTTTATTGGTGTGTGAGACAAGAGGTTTGTTTGTTGTGAGTTTTGTTGTTGGGTTTTTTGGGTGTGTTTTCGGGGGGGGGGGGGGGGGGGTAATTTTTTTTTAGAGATGTCTATTATTCCTCAGAGAACCTTGATTTTCCTTCTGTTATGAGGCAACCCCCCAGCCCCCCTATTTTTAATAGAACGAATACAGTTGTTTTTAGGTCTTAAGGTTTTGTTTCTTTTTATAAATGTCGTCTTTGTGATTCTTCCTTCACACAGTGACTATTCTAGTTTTGACTGGTAGGGGACAGTTATACATATGAGCAAAAACGAGAGGAGGTCACATAAGACGCATCAGAGAGTTAGTCAGTAGTTTCGGATAGCATTGTGAAGTCAGAGAGTTTTTCAATGAAGTTTTGGATAATATTGTGAAGAATTGTGAAGTCGGGGAGTTTTTCCATGTAGTTTTGGATAGTATTGTGAAGTCAGAGAGTTTGTCAGTACAGTTTTTGACAGAGTGCCGTGAAGTTAGTTATCAATATAGTTTTGGTGGTGTTGTTTTTTAAATAAACAAGTGTTATTCAGTCAGATAGTTGTCAGGTAGAGTTGTTTCAACAAGCGTTGTGAAATCAGGAGCCCGCAGCAGAGAGATTCCAGCTGACACATCGGCATGAACTCGACACCCGCCCATGCTGTCTGAACATGCTAGTGTCCTCGTTGGTATCAGAATGTTCAATTTCTTTACATTTTCCATCTTGTTCTGCTTTCCGTTATCTTCAGCCCTGTCCTGTCTCTTGCAAAGTCTCCTCTCCCTCTCCTCTCTCATCTCTCCATTCTCTCTTCTCTCTCTCTCTCTCTCTCTTCTCCCCTCCTCCTCTCTCTCTCTCTCTCTCCCCTCTCTCTCTCTCTCTCTCCTCTCTCTCTCTCTCTCCTCTCCCTCTCTCCCCCTCCCTCCCTCTCTCTCTCTTTCTCTCTCCCTCTCTCTTTCTCTCTTCCCTCCTCTCTTTTCTCTCTCCCTCTCTCTTTCTCTTCTTCTTCTTCTTCTTCTTCTTCTCCCCTCCTCCTCCTCCACTCAGGGAGTTCGTTGCACCTCTTCAAAGGTCGACCAAGAGTTAATTGCGGTATTTCGACCTCTTGCTCCTTCTGTTTTATGAGTTTCCTCATTGTAATGAACTATTACTTTAAGCTTCCTCAAATCTTGTCTTCTGTTTGGGCGATCTGTGAAAAATGCGTTTGAACTTTTGACATAGGTATATCTTTGCAAAAGGTAAAATTCTTTCTTTGAACCAGGTGAGACCTCGTCAAACTAAAATTGTTAAAAACATGACACTTTTTTTAAAGCGTGTTAACTTTTTGTTTTTTAAAAACTGTCATTGGCAATAAAAAGCCAGTTTTGCCGTTAGGACTGATCTTACCAGACAAGTTAAATGACTGACAGTTCCTGTTACCATTTCCTCTTTGTATTAGCTGCAGTGTCTAGGGCTGTTTACCAAGTGGCGGAAACTGGAAGAGATAAAGGAGGCTTTATGTGGGGAGTGTGGCCGTCACCTTGAGAAGTCCTTGTGGGCACTGAATGTAACGAGCTGTAACATTGCAGGGATAAAGCAAGCAGTGTTGGTAACATCTTTGTGTCTCGTCATTTTAAGTTCCACGTACGTGTTCCCCCACTTAGGCAGTTTTCAAGTAAAGGTGTTTGACTTTTTGGCGGCTTTCGTGGTAATGAGCCTGCATGGTTATAGTGAAAATCTTTGCGGTTTTTCTTGTTCTAATTCTGTTCATTAACAGCAGGTTGAATGAGTTTCTCTCTGGCCTTCTCAGTGCAAACATTTACAGGGAAACATCATAATGGATTGGTTCATTCCAGCATGTTTTCTACTTTTTATCGTAGCTTAGTCTGTAGGTACTTTCCGTTTGTTTCAGTCTGAAAAATAGGAATTCATTCTCTCTCTCTCTCTCTCTCTCTCTCTCTCTCTCTCTCTCTCTCTCTCTCTCTCTCTTCTCTCTCTCTCTCTTCTCTCTCTCTCCATACACACACACGCACGCACGCGCGCGCGCGCACACACACACGTACACACACAGAGTATTTCTGATGCATGCGTTTTCATGAAGTGCTGACGACTTCTTACAGAATGTCTGGATTTTTTGTTCTAGTACATAGCTGCTGCTGCGAGCGTTAATGTTACGCGCGATCATTGACTTGAGTGGAGCAACTGGAGAACGTGTAATCCTCAACACTTATCTTAACTATACTCCTTCACTACTACCCCCCTCCCCCCCTCCAAATCAACATAACAACAGCACCCAAACTCATACTGTTCCACAAAGTTCACCTCTACGGTAGCATTCGCTAACTGTGGAATGCTTCCATCATTAGATTATTAAGTCGCTGTCGTTAAACAACTATGCTGCGATATGCGCTTTCGAAAGAGCATGATGGCGTTTCAGTCTTTTCGTGCTTCAGAGATTCCGAGAAAAGCAAGTTAAAATATTTAGTTTGAAAAAATCCACAGGATACTAGACGATATTAAAAGAACGGAAGCAATGAAGCAAGACCTCGTTCAGTGATTTACGAGGATCAAAAGGTGAGGAAAGGCAAACACACACACACACACACACACACACACACACACACACACACAGAGCCAGCGCATGCGCGCCCGTTGACAGAGAGAGAGAGAGAGAAGAGGAGGTGGAGGGAGAGAGAGAGATTAAAAATTTTTTGAATTCTTTTATATCGAGGATAATGGAATAAGCACTCATGTGCAAATTTACATCCAGTCCCCGTGTGTATGCGGTTTTGTAAATTGGCATCTTTTCCCAGCGGCACACAAAGGCCTACTCTTACGAAAAGCGGAACAGAATTTTAACGTGTGCGCAAGATGTTCTGCGTGCGTTCGCACACGGGGCCTCGGTTTATAGTCTCATCCGAATGACTTTTGGGGAGAGTGGAGTCTGCACTGATATGAACTCTAGGGGAAAATATCCCCTTGAACGGGAATCGAACCCGGGTTGTCAGATTGCGAGCGCAATGTTATAACCACCAGGCTATCCCGCCCCCCTCTCCCCCAGAGAGAGAGAGAGAGAGAGAGAGAGAGAGAGGAGAGAGAGAGAGAGAGAGAGAGAGAGAGAGAGAGAGAGAGAGAGAGAGAAAGTTGTTATAGATTACATGCAGATGGGACCAAAGCCTTTCTAAACGCCACCTTCAAGTGTTCTCTTTTAAAAACCAGGTGTGGAGGCTACCTACCCTATAATTATGAGCTTGACATTATTATACTCTGTCCAGAACACGCAATAGGCAATGTCAAGCACACCCAGAACACGCAATAGGCAGTGTCAAGCACACGCAGAACACGCAATAGGCAGTGTCAAGCACACGCAGAACACGCAATAGGCAAATGTGGTTCTACCACACTCTTGCCTGGCGTGGATGACTTGTGTATACATCCATGTGTGTTTAGCAGTAGCAGTATCGCGGGCGGAGTTACATCAACCTGAAATCAGAATCACTTACAGACGGTGACTTGTACTGGGTATAGCATCATTAGAAATGTAAAGTTTCCGTCCTGTGTGCCAAGTTCTCGTTGACTTTGCTCTGTCTAGTGGTCATTCTGGATTGCAGTGAACATTTCACAATAAACGTGGTTATGCCGTGGTAATAAGCTATGTTAAAAAATATTATGTGGTGTCGTCTAGTGTTTTGTACACGGAACCCATCGTTTCTTTTTGCCTTCACTTCATTTATCATTTATTTATTTTATTTTTTATATCAAGGTTAATGGAATAAGCACTCATGTGCTTGTTTACATCCAGTCCCCGTGTGTATGCGGTTTTGTAAATTTTGTCATGTTTCCACCGGCACACGATGGCCTACTCTTCCAAAAAGCGGAACAGGATTTAACGTGTGCGCAAGATGTTCTGCATGCGTTCGAACACGGGGCCTCGGTTTATAGTCTCATCCGAAGGACTTCATTTGAATAAGTAAACACACACGCGCGTGCGCTCACACACACATACACACACACGGACCATGATCTTTTGGGTCCCCCTCCACCCCACCCCCACCCCTTCTCCTTTAACCTGTTCATGAGATGATAAGAATCTCTGTTGTATCTTTTCAAGATAGGTGGGAGGCCGAAGCACTGACCCCAGCGAATTACAGCACTGTGGCCCTTGTCCTCATCGGCACTATCCACAGCTACTAAAGTGTCGGGGGATAAATAAACCAGCATCAATATCACCATGGAAGGCGCCACCTCCTCCCCCAAGGACTTTGCCTACTCCAGTTTCACCTCGGCAAGGTCCACCGCCGACCAAGACGACGACAACGACAACGACGACAACGGCCGCAGCTACAACATGACCACGCCGGGCAGCACCGTGCACGACATCGGCTACGACTTCACAGTGCGGGTGACCGTGCTGTACGTGCAGATCCTGGTGGGCCTGTTTGGCGGCGTGCTGGTGCTGATCTGGATGATCTCCAACCGCCGCTTGAGGTCTCGGGTCAACGCCTTCATCCTGAACTTGTGCGTGGCGGACCTGATGGTGGTGATGTTCGGCTGCACCACGCAGCTGGTGTGGGAGTACACGGACCGGGAGTGGCTGGCCGGGGACGTCATGTGCCGCCTCATCAAGTTCCTCATGATCTTCGGCAACTGCGCCTCCACCAACATGCTGGTCGTCATCGCCATCGACCGCCACCAGGCCATCCGCTCGCCGCTCCGCGAACCTTTTGCCGTGAGTACTGGGATGTGGTGTGTTGTGGTGTGGTGTGATGTGTTGTGATGTGATGTGGTGTGATGTGACGTGACGTGGTGTGATGTGCTGTGATGTGATGTGGTGTGATGTGATGCTGTGATGTGATGTGATGGACGTGGGTGTGATGTGATTGCTGTGATGTGGTGTGATGTGCTGGGCTGTTGTGTGATGTGCTGGGCTTGGGCTGTTGTGTGGTACCGAGTGAGGTGCCGTGCTGTGTTGTGTTGTGTAGTACAATATGGTGTTGTGTTGTGTAGTACAATATGGTGTTGTGTTGTGTAGTACAATATGGTGTTGTGTTGTGTAGTACAATATGGTGTGGTGTTGTGTAGTACAATATGGAGTGGTGTTGTGTTGTGTAGTACAATATGGTGTGGTGTTGTGTAGTACAATATGGGTGGTGTTGTGTAGTGCATAGGGTGTGTGTTGTGTAGTACAATATGGTGTTGTGTTGTGTGGTACAATATGGTGTTGTGTGTGTTGTGTGGTACAATATGGTGTTGTGTTGTGTGGTACAATATGGTGTTGTGTTGTGTGGTACAATATGGTGTTGTGTTGTGTGGTACAATATGGTGTTGTGTTGTGTAGTACAATGTGTGTGGTGTTGTGTTGTGTAGTACAATATGGTGTTGTGTTGTGTTGTGTAGTACAATATGGTGTGGTGTTGTGTTGTGTGGTACAATATGGTATGGTGTGGGGTTGTGTCGTGTGGTAAAAATTGGTGTAGCGTTGTGTGGTTTTGTAAGCCAGTGCAGTGCAAAGGAGAAGTCGGTTTTGGAGGGGAAAAAAATCATTCGGTTCGCTGCATCAACATGAAAGCAACTCTTGTAGACTTTAAGTATACCAGAATCATAGATCTTTAGTCCCGTAGTGTTGTTTATCTTTCAATAAGAAACGCCCAACAGCAGTGTGACTTTTCCGTGCCCCCCCCCCCTTTCTCCTACCCCTGCTTTTATTTAACCCTGTATGCACCGATAAACCTAATTTATCAGGTCTCTAAATGATCAATGCGAATATGACTGTTTCTGATATTTTCTGCTTAACGGTATGTGCGTGTAAATATGTTGAATGGCAGCATCAGATTACAGTAAGCTTTACCACCGGTCGAAAAGACAGGCTTACAAATGCAGTTGGAGATTAGGCAGCCAATCAGGAAGACTGACGAGCGAAAGCTGAGGTGGAATCATTGAGAAATGTCCTGTCAAATGTCTGCTACAAAATATCCAACATAACATTTTTCTTAACATACTAGCCCATCACAACGGCCTTTGGGGCATAAAATAAAAGATCTAGAGAAGGTGAAAAGCAACCAAGTAGTTTCACACACACACACACACACACACACACACACACACACACACACACACACACACACACACACACACACACACTCACTCACACACACACACACACACCCACTCACCACACACACACACACACACACACACACACACACACACACACACACACACACACCACATCACATCACTACACACACTACACACACACACTCACTCACTCACACTCACATCACTAAACTCACACTCACTCACTCACTCACACACACACACACACACACACACACACACACACACACACACACACACACACACACACAGAGGGGAGAGGAGAAGGTAGGTTAAGTATCTGAAAGAAATGACTGTTTTGTTGATCTTTGGTTACAGTCACCTTTGACTCTTTGGCAGCCTTGACTTTTTGTGTTCAAATCACCTCAGATGAACAGGTGTGGGAGCTGAGTGGTTAATGTGACGTGCTTCTGATATCCGTTGTAGTGGAGTTGGGGGTTCAAATCTGGGCGGAACCAGCTGGATTAGGCGTACTGTAGGGATGGTGACAATTTTCCATGTCAGCTTATAATATGTGGGTCAGACGGAGGACGCTATTGCCGTGTGGGTAAGACTGTTTTAATCCCATGGGTTCGAATCTGGGCGGCGTCTGGTGAATGGAGAAGGGGGGTCGGGGGTGGTACAATCTTCCAGGTCAGACCTGCCAGTGTTTTAATTTTATGTGTATATTATATACACTTGCAAAAGCTCAAATATGCACATTCAGAATCCCGTAACATGTCGGCGTTCGGTCGGTCTCGGAAACACGAACATACCCAGCATACGTCCCGAAGTCGAAATGCGGCTACCTTCATGGTCGGCAAAAAACGGTCGCATAACACAAAATCACGCCATTGGTAAACCTTGGAGCTCTAGCCGAGGTAGTAAAAGTGTGTGACATTACACCAGAAATCAGGAAAATTACGAAACCGCTAGCCTCACTAGCCTTCTTACGACTAGTAGAGCCCCAAGATTTTGGAGATAAGATGAGCACTTTTGTAGAGTCATACTGAAGGGACCTAACAATCATCCCACTCTCATTACTATCCACAGATCGCCCATATCCATCTCCTCCCCATCCTCCGCATCCTCCCGGCAACTGTCGTTCAGTTGTTCAGTCCTGTGGAAAGAAAGTCGATGATTTTGGACAAATCCGGACAAAGCCGTAGATGAGATTTTATCGGTCCATCCCAGCCATCCCAAGACGTTAGAGTGATAAACTGAAAACTGGAATAGACTTGGAAAGGGTCTTAAATTAGGTCTGAAAATAGCCAGCGTGTGGGAAATGTCTTTCAGCAATTTACCTCCCAGCAGTTCTTGAAGGACAAAATAAGTATGTCTCTAAAAGGAGGAAGAGGGAGACGGGAACACTTAAACCGTTTAATGATAGGACTTTGAGGCTACATTCTTTTACAAAATTTATATTTTGAAAGCCGAAAATGAAACGTAATTCGGAAAACAGCTGCAAATGACTGATTGCTGTTTTGTGTAGTGACGTGCGCGTGCGGTTGGGAGGTGGGGAGGGGGAGATGGCTGGCGAAAAGGAATATATTTTATTTTTAATTTATTTTTTATTTTATTCTTTTATATTGAGGATAATGGAATAAGCACTTTTTGCTTTTTTACATCCTGTACCCGTGTGTTTGCGGTTTTGTAAATTCTGTCATCTGTTCCCACCGGAACACAATGGCCTACTCTTACGAAAAGCGGAACAGGATTTAACGTGTGCGCAAGATGTTTTGCGTGCCTTGGCACACGGGACCTCGGTTTACAGTCTCCTCCGAAGCACTTTCGGGGACAGTGGAGTCTGCACTGATGTTAACTCCAGGGAAAATATCCCTTTAAACGGGAATCGAACCCGGGTCGTCAGATTGCGGGCGCAATGTTCTAACCACTAGGCTATCCCGTCCTCCTAGAGATATCGAGTTCAAATTGTGATTTCCAGTCAAAACATTTCGTGTTTATCTATATCATGTTTTCTCACCAGGCCCCCCCCCCTTCCCCCCTTCGAGACTGTTTATTATCAAAACATACAAACCTTGTCTGACTTTTGGATTCTCGCCTCGGCAGTTTCTCTGCCCAGAAAGTCAACTTCGATCCAGTGTATGTCTTTGTCGTACATTTTTCCATCATTCCCGGCCACTGCTTCTTGGAAAAAAAAATCAGATGTTGGTGGCCTGACGGTAAAAGTAGTAATCTGGGAAACAAGGAGTCTGGTCGTTCAAATCATCCCTGAAGCCGAATGTTTTGTTCCCCTTTCAAACTAGCCATTAGTTTAGTAGTTGTGCGCGAAGACTACGAAGCCGTGCTTTTAAATAGGTCTGCAGTCGCGGGTCACAGGTTTGAGTCTTGGGAAGGTCTGGATGATTAAGGGTACAAGGCTTCTTTTTTGCGACCTTCAATGTCCGTTGATATACAGACATACTTGTGTCTTCTATCCAATATGTTTCCGTATTCAGTTAATACGGTATACTCGTTGAAAATCCTGCAGTTCATATTAAATTTGTTGGGGAAAATTGGACATCTACTTTTGCCATATACGTGTTCACACATGCTCACACACATAACGCGCACGCGCGCGCACACACATACACACACACTCACACACGCATGTACACGCGCGCGCACACACGATCCTGACAAAATATAAAGAGGGGAACCCCTCATTTGCCTCAGCCGACATTAAAAAAAAAAGGAATGGGTGCTGCCTTATGATCAAGCATTTTCCCTCGAAAACAAGAAAGAAAAGGCCAATCGAGTTAACGTTATATCAAAACAGGACTCTAAAATATTTCAGCAAACATCAACACATCACCACACAACCAATGCAAAGCACTGTAATGCATTATATTACAACGCAATACCATTGTATTGCAGGATATTCCAATTCAAGATGTCTGTAAAGTAGCTTGGAAAAGGCCTACCAATGTGTATCATGAGTGATGTGACCTAATTTTTCCATTGGTTAATATTTTCCATCCACGTGACAGGAAGATTGGTGTCGATTTGCATAAGATGAGAGCAGTAACCTGTAAAATTGGTGTGTGTGTGTGGTGTGTGTGGGGGGGGGGGGGGGGGGGGGGGTCACATTAGCAAGGCATGGTTTTTATCTATGAAATAGAGAAGAAAATCGGTCAGAGGAATACTCTGTCTGTCTGTCTGTCTCTTCCCCTCTACCCCCTCTCTCTGTCTCTCTTTCCCCTCTGTCTGCTCTTTCTCTCTCTCTCCCCTCCCCTCCCTGCCTCCCCCCCCCCCCTTTTCTCCCGCACTTTCTACCCCCCCCCCTCTCTCCTCTCCCCCATCCCTTCTTCCTTCCTCCCCATTTTTATTCAAATCCTTTTCGACATTTCCTTAATGTTTTATTTTTTCTTTAGCCATTGAACCTCCTGGGCTTTTAGAGAGGCGATGTGCGCTTGCGTACAGTAACATTGATATAACCCAAGTACTAACAAAGCCACAAAGTCTAATGCCACCCACTGGCCATCCACTTCTCGTCTTTTCTCACCTGTCTACACCTACCATTCTCTGACCAGTCCTTCAGAAGTAAACAATAAATACTGGACACGTCCAGACAGGGCTGCAGGCCAGTGTTTTTCTCGTCCTTCCCAGTCAGTCAGTCAGTCAGTCAGTGTGACTTCAGACAGGGAGATGGGTAAACAGAAACCGAAATGGAATCGGGAAGATGGGTCTCGAATTTGGTCTGAAAATTAGTTAGCCGTGGTGTGAGGAGTTTTATTTCCTTCGATAATTCATCTCCCGGTGATCTTTGAAATAGGAAATAAACAAGTATATATATATATATATATATATATATATATAAAAGGATGAAGTTGGAGACTGAGCCTGAAAGGTTTCAGGACTCGACGGTAAGGAAGTGTAAGGGAGGCTTGATGGGGAAAAAAACCAACCAAAACAAAACAAAAACTTAACATTCCCAACAACAACGAAAATTGTGACTGCTATGACTTGTTAGGTTTGAAAGACCAGGAACGAGAAATTTCGCACTAATCAACTGCAAGATACAATTCCCGTCGTTCACACACACTCATGTACACGTGTAGGAACTGTGCAAAAAGAGCACACACTAAAAAGGAAAGAAAACATTGGCGTTACGATATCAAATCAAAATGCTTGATGTCCCTCTGCATAACTTGGTTTCCTGTCTGCAATCCCCTGAGGGCATACACTATCAAAACACACAAACCTTGTCCCGGTATTGGATTCCCCCTAAGGGAAAGGCTTTTGCCTGGTAAACCAACTTTCCTTCAGTGTACTGCGGTTGTACATTATCACATTAGGTTCCCGCCACAACATCTGAAGAGAATCAGAAGTGGAGGCTTAAAGAGCAAGCATCCACCACCTGGGAAGTGAACGTCTTCAGCCCAACTCATTCCCAAAGATGAATGTTTATCCTCATTTCGCTAGCTCTTGATTTAGGCGACAGCCCAGTAGGAAGATAACACGACAGCCCCTTATTAATGCTAAAAGGGCCTTCAGTTGGGGATCTGAGGTAAAATCGCGGTGACGGGTGGGGGATGGTTTAAGGGTAGAGGTATTTGCCATTTGTCAGGTCAACTTTTTGTCGTTGTTGCAGATTTACCATTGTCTTTTCCCATATGTGGATACTCATACTGAATATTACATTATCGTACATATTAAAGACTCAGTAATGTGTTCGTTGTCTGGTGCATTGCAGACACACACAAACTCACCCAGTATGTGCCTGATGTCTGACCAGCATGTTGGATAGATAGATAGATAGATAGATAGTCAAGCATTTAGTCAAGCTGGTCAAGTTTATGACTTGGAACAGTGGTGCGATGTATGTGTATGGTTCCACGCAACTCTGAAAAACTTATACTGAGATAATGAGGCGATCAAAAGGACATACGCACACGTACGCACATGCACGCACGCACGCACGTGGGGAGGAGAAGAAAGAAAGAAAGAAATATTCTTGTTCAGATCAGTGTACAAATACGTACACACAGGAACAGAATTTTAAAAAAGGGAGATCTTACAGCCTAGTGAGGCAGTCTCTGTCATAAAAGGGAAAAGAGCAAATTTTACGTGGCAACATAACACAAATGGGGAACCACTCAGAAGCTGGCCCAGGACAGACAGGAGTGGAGAACATTTGTTGCTGCCCTACGTGCCAATAAGGTTCAAAGGCATTGATGATGATGATTATAACACAAACTGTGCAACACAATAAGACAGTATCACACAACAGCTTATCCTACACTGCAACAACACAAACCAATGTAATTCAAAAGAGCACAGCGCAATGCAATGCAGCATGACACACGAAATAACATGTCAGATCTCATCTAGTATAAGCACCGGCGCGTTGCAGTGACTGTGACTGTGACAGTGAAGTGTGTGGGGGAAGCCTGCTGGGTAAACTTCTGAAGAGGTGTGCTGTTCCTTGTCACTGGCTGCTGTTTCCCCATCCCCTGACGGGAAGATTGTCAGTCGGCACGTGGTGGGAGCAGGAAACGTGGAAATCTGTTTGCGTTTTCAGTCTGTGTGTGTGTACCTACATCAGAAAGGGGTGAATCCGGGTCTACAACCCCGAGAAGAAAATAGGTCAAAGGGACAAAGATTCAACACCCCCCCCCCCCCTCTGCCCAAATTTTATATATCCTTCTCTCTCTCTCTCTCTCTCTTCTCTCTCTCTCTCTCTCTCTCTCTCTCTCTCTGCTTTGGTTTTGCTTTTCTAAATTTTCCCCATTGTGAGTGTTATGTAGAATACTTTATTAGCAAAACGCTTAATAAAAGAAATGAAGATTAAGACTAAAACGGGAGAAGAAAAGTTCGAATACAGAATTATGGATATGCTTTTGGGAAAAAAAAAACCAACTTGATAACTACCGTGTTATCTCTTTCCTATGCAAAACTCGTACCGATATGAACCCGGCAATTAATTAACGCGGCTTGGATGCCTGCCACGCCTCGCCCTCCTCTTCCACCCCTACCTTAGCCCAGAGGCATCTTCGGCAGATTCGTTGTGCCTGTGGTCAGGGAAACGACAATGAGTAAAACTGAAGAGACGGAACTAAGCACAAGCCCAGATAGTACCGCAACCCATCTCTTCACCCAATCCCAGCCACGGAGAGGAGGCAAACAAAAGCCAGAATGGAATTACCCGAGGTGGGTATCACAATAGGTCTACGAATTAGCCGGAATGTGGAGGCGTTCTTCTCTACAGGGGCACTATCTTCCGGGCGGGCTTTAAATACGATAGACTGAGTTGTTAAGTGGCTGAAAAGCTAGGGTTCTATATAAGCGTATAACCCAATCGTCTAGGCGGTCGTATCAGGCCGTGTAGAGGGGCTCGACATCGGAGTGGTTTTTAGCAGAAACGCAGGGATGGATTTTAACCATCGTGATTACTGGAAGAAACTGGCCACACAGGAGTCTGGCTGAAACTTCCCCCCACAAATTATATTCATTGAAAGGCCTTGGGTTTTGAAAATATCACCGGCAAAACAAATAAATTCTTAAGTAGAAAATTGATTTTTTTGTGTGTTGAAGCGGCAAGATTTTTAGCTGAAGTTGGCTTTTAAAATTTTTTTATGATTTTGATCAATTATCAGGTGGTTTGGTCAGGAAGTGAACTAAGAGAATGCACTTTGGATGTAAGCAACTCTACCACCTTTCTCTCTCTCCCCCTCTCCCCTCTCTCCCTCCCTCTCTCTCCCTCCCCCTCTCCCCCCCCCTCTCTCCCTACCCCCCTCTCCTCTTTCCCTCCTCTCTCTCTTCCCTCCCCCCCTTCTTCCTTCCCTCTCCCCGTCCAAGACTTGTCAGTCAGGTGAAGGTAAACTACAGCAACGCGGGAACAGTCAATAACATTGTAAAACCATGGAGTGTGAGGCAGGAAAGGAGGTCTTCAGATATTTGAACAACTCTGCACCTCCAAAAATCTATAGGTGTTATTCTGACCCTTGCATCCCCAGCATCTCTCTTCTCTCTCTCTCTCTCTCTCTGTCTCTCTTCTGCTCTCTCTCTCTCTCTCTCTCTGGTTTGTTTACGTTTGTTTTTTGGTTGTTTTTTTTTTGGTTTTGGTTTTTTGTTGATTTTTGGATTATTTTGGAGTAAAGCTGAGTGTACAAAACCCTGAATCAACAGTTCGAGTTCAGTTCCTCTCTCTCTCTCTCTCTCTCTCCTCTCTCTCTCTCTCTCTCTTCTCTTCTCTCTTCTTCTCTCCTCTCTCTTCTCTCTCTCTCTCTCTCCTCTCTCTCTCTCTTCTCATCCTCTGCCTGCCCCCCCCCCCCCCCCCCCTTCTCTCTCTCTCTGGTTTTCTTTTCAATGTTTTCCTTTAATTTTGAGAGCTGGAAGAAAAGAAGTCTCTGTTACTTTATCTTTTACCTTCGTGAAATATATAAAGTTGCGTTTGCGTTCCCTCCCTTCCTGTCCCTGCCTCCCTATCCCTCCCTCCCTCCCTCTCAATTTATCCATCCTTCCTCCCCCCCCCCCCTTCCCCACCTCTCCCCTCACTGAGGCCTGTAAGGTGGGATCAGTCAACAGCATGGTGGGTAGAAGCAGTCAATAGATCACAGAGAAAGAAGCAGGGAACAAATCGCCTTAAAAAATATTTGGACAACTCAGTATGTGGATTAATCCATAGCTGTTGCGCTGTGTTCTGCATTTCCGCACATCTCTTTCTCTCTGTCTCTCTGTATATGTATATATATCTCTCTCTCTCTCTATATATATATCTATATATATATATATATATATATATATATATATAAAGAGAGAGAGAGAGAGAGAGAGAGAGAGAGAGAGAGATACGATTATCGTAATTAATTTACAATAACTGTGTTTTGTTGCAGCTGTGGAATCATGACATGGAATCCATTTCATGATAATTATCTGGGCTGTTATGAATCTTTTTTTTCCTAATCTTAGTTGAATATGTGTGCCCAGTCCCCTCCCCACTGCCCCCTTGTCAATGGGCTTGAAAGCTTACCACAATAAACCATTGCCATTATCATTCTCCTCTCTCTCTCTCTCTCTCTCTCTCTCTCTCTCTCTCTCTCTCTCTCTCTCTCTCTCTCTCTCTTTGCCCCACCCCCCACCCCCACCCCCCTCATTCGTGAGTATAACGGCTGCTTCTTTCAGTAAAAACTCAGTTATTTTCTGTGGGAAGGAATATTTGGCTGAAGGATACTTTTATCTCCGCTAGGTATTTGAGAATAGCTTTCCGGTAATTTGACCTCGTCTGTGATTTACCCACCCCATCCCCATCCCCACCCCCACCCCCAAACACACACACACACCTTTTTTTTTCCCTCTGATTAAAAACAAAGTACCATATTGAAAGTAATTTGTTCTGGCTATGCCCTGAGGTAGCACCACTTGTCTGTCAATCTTTCTGAAGTTATTACTTCTCTGCTTTTCCGAAAAACTTTTCCACCTGAGCGAAAGCCTTCAACATGTAGTGAATGAATGTCTCTTGGGGGTATTCTCTACATCATGGGTGAACTTCTTTTCGAGTCAGCTTTTTATTGCGGTACGAGTACAATTCTTTGTTATGCTGGTTGTGGTATGTCAGAGTTTGAATATTTAATTAGCTTATTGATTTTGTGTATGGTCTTATCGGCATTACACTTCTTTTCTATCTTTTCACTGTTCACTGTTCACTGGTCCCGTAACCCGCCAGGGACGTAGGGGCGCTGCATGGTGGTCTAGCACTTCCATAATCTACGAGTACATTGCTTTGTTGTTCTGGTTGTGGTGTATTAGTGTGTTTATTTATCTATTTGTTTTGTTTGTGGGCTTCTCTGTATTGTGGATTAACTTCTTTTCATTACGGCTTATCGTTGATGTGCGAGTACCATATTTTATTATTCTGATTACGGCATATAACAGTCTGTTTAGTTATTTATTCATTTTGTTTAATGTGCAGATGACCATGGAGGTTAGTCATATCAACGCTAACACAGCTTCAGACCAAAAAAAAGGTCGCATTAGTCTTTGTCTGATGTTCACCAAAAAGAACAAGAAAACAAAGCTGATGATTATTGTTCAGGCCTGTGCCAAATACCCACATCACAGGTCCTACTCTTGCAGTTTCCATTCGTATTTACCTGATCGGATATTAAGCGGGAAAATGGATTTTTCGGCCTTGAGAATGGCATGACCTTTTTGGAATGGCGGAGGGAGGTCGGTCAATATTTAAATTCACTGCATGATGCTGAAACAACTTCTTTTTCTTCTTCTTCTTTCTTCTGGAACGCAGGGGAGAGACTGTGGTTGATTTGCATGGAACTGTCGTAAACTTGTGAAACTGGTATTTATTTTCTTTGCCTTCTACTTAGCGAAGGAGAGATCGAAGAGCTGTAGAAAGGAAGAGGAGAAACTAAACAGGTGGGGAGTAGGGGTTGTGGGGGAATTAATTGGTTTAAGTTGATTTATTGGAGTCATCAGAAAGACGAGTAGGAATGCATCAGCAACCTGTAATGTGTCTACTTTTGGTGAAAAATGCAATGTTGAACCAGTATCGTCGATCTAGATGATTGATTTTTTTGTTGAAAGAAATTGGTGTATTCAGTTGCGTTCGTGTGTATTTGTAGCAGAGCCGACGACAGAGATCATAATTATCAGAGCAGTTGATGAAAGTTCACATACAAATGTGTCATCAGCCACCCGGTGCAGTACTTGGCTCTCTTGACCATCATTAGGACGGTTGTAGTTTTAGATATGAGCTGAATGGGAAGACGGCAACTGCATGGATGTTCATCTCATGGACTCGACCTTGAGAACACGGATCATTTTACCAGCGTGACGATTCATGTGTCTGCTGTTCTCTGGATCTTGTTGTATCTAGGGTTTAAGAAGTGTAAAGTGCATCCCGTTTGCATATACCGAAACTTAACCAGATCTTCATAACATCACCCTTTAATTTGCTATCCTCAATTTTCATGTCGTCATCTCAAGGTTTGAATTGTTCATTCACTGCCATATGCGGAATGAGTTGGTGTCAAAGCACTTGGAGCCTTGAAGTCATCAGAATCTGTCGTGCACTTATAATGGGTGTTGTTCACATAAAATGTACGACCGTTTTGCCTGAGCATAGAAGCTTGGAATGTGTTTTTATTATTGGAGTAATATATTTTTAAAGATAATACTCTGTTTTTGATGGAACTAAATGTGATTTAAAGGACTATGGTATTGTAAGACATAGCGAGTTATAAAAAAATAATTATGTGCTTTTCTTTTGTCCTTAGGTAGTATTCGTTACCGTTTACTTCTCAGATTTTTGCAAATGAAACTCGGCGACCAAAAACCACACACTTTAACTGTGTATTATTCTCTCCACGGGGTGTTTTCATATCCACCTTCAATCAGCTTTCCTTTCGTCTAGTTGTTAAGTGTGCTATCTCTGATCAGTTTGGTAAACATTTCCTAGATTATGGTATGCGCCGAAATCGTGTCTACATGTAACTCTGCCGTCCCCAGTACCTATTCAGCTATCATTTGTGTTGTGGGTGGTAAATTGCGGTGGTAAATGCCTTCATCTTTTTGAGTCTGGTGTAGCAATTGACACAATCGGAGCAAAAAGGATGATAATTATAATAGTAAGAAGAAGAATGATGATGATGATGATGATGATGATGATGATAATAATAATAATAAATGGGGAATTTATATATCGCTATATCTTGCTGTCTGGAAATGAATCTGTGGATGACGGCCCGCAATTAATTGAAACTAGACGCACCAAAACAAGTGAAGCAGTACTTTGGGGACAGCCACTGAGGATAATGTCTTGTATGTGTCAGTCTTCGTGATTTCAGTTGTAATTCTTGAAGTCAGAATTCAGTTTTGTACGATTTTTTTGTTCTGGCTTTGTGCTTGGCAGTAATGTTTGTTAAACTGACTGCTTTCTTTAGGAGTAAGATTTGTCAATAACTTGGATCCCTATGTAGCTTACAAAAGGTAGATGCTGTGCAATATCAAGGATTTCTTTTCCATATCCTCTCTTCTGGCTGGTTAAGTGCAAATAGTCACAATTAGTCGCTTTCAGGCACCAGAATTGAAAAACAACAACAACCAACCAACCAACAAAAACACAGGGCCAGTACAGAACCTGTGAGAAATGATCAGGGCTTTGTTGTTTTAACACCTACACTTGCCTCATAATTATTTAAAAACCTTTAGACAACAAGTTAATGTTACTGATTTTCCGTGCTGCCTATCACCCCGCCCCCTCCTTCAACCCCTTGTCCACGTCCCCTCCCCCTCTCCCCCTTCTGCCCCACTCTCACCCCTCCCTCCTTCCCCCTTCTTCCCCCATCCCCTTTCTCAGCTTAGGTCTTCGATCTTGTCCAGCGATGTCGCTGGCTGTCGGATCGGCTTACAAGTCGGTGTTTGCTGTCAGCGATCAGATAGGAAAGCAGAGAGGTACGGTCAACAAGGAGTCGGTTACACTGCCGTCATTATGGGGAGTGCCTCTACACTGGGCTGTCATGGAGGCTGGCTCTACCTACACGATGCAAAATGCGAAACCAGCCCTTCCTCACCCCCACCCCCCTCACCTCAAACAAACAACTAAAATTAACAAAACAAAACCATTGTCTCTGCCATTGTATAGACTACTACAACTCTCGGTCTCTGTTTGCTTCTGTCTCTCACTCTCTCTCTCTCCCTTTCCTCTTTCCTCTCCCCATCTTTCCCTATCCCCATCTCTCTCCCCCCCCTTCCCTCTCCCTCCTCTTTCCTCTCCCTCCATCTCTCCCTATCCCCATCTCTCTCCTCCTCTCCTGTGTGTGTGTGTGTGTGTGTGTGTGTGTGTGTGTGGCTAGATGGTGGCTACGGCGGCTGCTAGTTAGTCCTCTTCTTCCCCTTCTTTCTTTCTTTCTTTTTTAAAGATATAATTTCCTAGTGTTGCAATCTCACCCGATGGGTGAAATGATTTTGTGTATGTTCCATACGCTGAACATTTGCCTGCTCTCCAGGCTTAATGTATAGGGTTAATTAGTTCCCTCAACAGCTGTAGGCGTCACCCGCACCCCCCAATCAAAGTTTATCTAGGATATGTCACTACGTACGTAATAGTTCATGTATTCAATAGCACATCTGCCCCGCCTCCCTCCCTCCCTTCTCCCCAAAAATCAACTAAGAAGGTTCTTCCACCGGGAGCCTGTCAGTATAAATTAAAAACATCCCCACCTTCTGGAAATTCTGTGCTAGGATTTTCCTCTTTTCTATCCCTCTGTTTGTTTGTGCCTTGTTCTCTGTCTTCCAGTCACTCTCTGCCCTCTTGGTCCATTCTCCTGCCTTTTTCCAGAAAGACTTTTTTTTTTAATCTCCCCCTTGCCGAAGTCGGATGCGCTGGGTCTGATTTGTCAGGCGCTTAATGGCAGCGCATGCAATGTATTTTCGCTCATTTGACAGACAACAGTAATTGCTGTCTGAGGATTCGAAGTAGAAGAAGATGCCTCTGTGCCTTGTTCTTTGTCTTCCCGTCACCTCCTCCTTGTCTCTTTTCTGCCCTCTTGGTCCGTTCTCCTGCCTTTTTCCAGAAAGACTTTAACCAAAAAATTCTCTCCCACAGGGAAGTCAAGATGCGTTGGGCCTGATTTGTCTGACACTTAACGGCAGCGCAACGTATTTTCGCTCATTTGACAAACAACAGTCGACAAAGACGACAAAGAAGTAGTAATCCGCCAGATGCCACCGAACTCAAACCACCGATCTCAGAAGTCAGAGGCTTTGTCCATCTGACCAGTGCACCCGACATGGGAAACACCAGACTGGTTAGCATGTTTCGCGTGTCAGACCCGTGCCATATGCCAGTAGTGTGGACCTACTTTGTAGGTACGTTTGAATCGATAGGACAGGAGGGGATCAGAAACAAGGCTTATTTAGCTGGCCAGTGCTACTCGTCTGTCTTACTGCATGCCCCCAACTCTACATCACTGGAGAAAAGAAAGAAGAAACGAGGCTTATTTAGTTCCACAGCGACAAGTTGAGGTTTGGGATAAGCCATTATTTCACTGCTTGATGCCGATTTTTTGTTCCTTCCCTGCAATGCAGAGAATGCTATGTGTGTGCTTTTTTAAAAAGCACTTTTTTAAATTTAAGATTCAACCCAACAGAATACATACACAATAATCAAATGATGTGAAATTTTGTATCATCAAGGATTGATTTTTTTTCAAAAAACAAATATGGACATGCACAAACACTGAACAAATAAAAGGAAAGAGGAGAAAAATTAACTTTTGTTTTTCTTTGAATAAGAAAAAGTAGAAAAATGCTTTTGTATGACACACATACAAAATTGCTCGAAGCGAATGCAGGAACTCCAGCTCACATTTAAGTGTGAATGTCGCTGTATCTGATATATCTATTCACACGCACGCACGCATTTCCGTGCGGTAGTTATAAACTTGTGATTATTTCTTTGTAGCTTCTGTGTAGAAGGGTAAAAGTTTTAAGCTGTTTGCTCACCAGAGCTGTGGACCGTATTACGCTTTGTATAATTGTTCTCCACAGATATATCGTTCCTTTTTGTTTTTGAAGGCTACTTGTGGCCAGTTTTCACCGTCTACGTACACGCGCGCACGCGCGCACACGCACACACACACACACACACACACGCACACACACACACACTATCTCTCTCTCTCTCTTCTCTCTCCTCTCTCACTCACACTCACACACACACACACACACTTACTCACTCAGATCGAACGTGCAATGTAAGATATGCACAGGTGTGTGTGTGTGTGTGTGCACATTTCAAAGATTAAATACAGCTAAAATCGTAGGTTACTGGCATTTGACAATGTAACAGTCATTGATACTGTTCTCGCATATAAATTTCGCTTTGTAGGGCAGGGGCATACTGCAGGTACCAGTCTGTTGGTGTTGAAACACTGCTTTGTAAAACCTGAGGTCGGAGGGAATAAAAGTTAGTCTTCATCAACCAGAATGTATTTTCTTACCATCTCTCTCTCTCTTTCATCCTTTCTCTCTCTCCCTCCACCTCCCCCCCCCCCTACTCTCCTCTCCTCTCTCCCCGTCTCTCTTACCCTCCTCTCTCCCCCCCCCCCCCCCCCCCCCTTCTTCTCATCCATTCCGTCTGGCCTTCAGGTTTGTCCTCTCTCTCTCTCTCTCTCTCTCTCTCTCTCACTCACTCACTCCCACCCTCTCTCTCTCTCTCGCATAAATATTGGATCATAAGAACGACAGGAGCAAAACATAGCAAATAGAAGCCGGCAGTGTGACGAGAGGAAACCACAAAGTGTATCAATAAACAACCGTCCTGCATTATTGGCCGTTTTCCAGGCAGCGGAGACGCTAAGCTGAGGTTTTAGGGAGGCCACGTGTGAACTGTGTGTACACTGTCCTGGTCAGTGCCAGCTCTTCACTCCGTCTGAGTGTCTCCCATGTATCGGCCATTTCCCCCTCTATCCTGGAGGTAACTGTCTGCCCTGCATCATCTGAACTGTCATGTCTACGATGTGGAGAGGAGTGTCTGGATGCGGTGATGGTCAGAGAGACAAGACAAACATGGCACATTCTGATTAGACTGTAGACAACCTGATCATATTCTGTCTCAGGGTTCTATAAAACAGAAGGAGTAATTTTTTTCAATTTTGATTTACTTTAAGCAGTACAATTAAGAAAAATATCATAAGAAAGATAAAGCGAGAAAGAGAACAAGAGAGACAGAGACAGAGAGACAGCCAGAGAGAGAGAGAGGGATATACCAAACATTTGGGTGTTGTGCTTTTACATGTCGGCTTTTCTAAGAAAGATAAAGCATGAAGAGGAAGGATTGAAATTGATATGACATTTTAACCACAATTCACCTAAAAAGTGGGTGCCTTCCTCTCATATATCTATGTCTTAGCAATCCCTCATATATCAATTAAACAGGTGTCTACCCAAATTGCTGCAGGTGATAAAACAAAGGCAGGTCTCACTGGGACCGTCAAAGAAACAGCAATATCAAGAGAGTTCTTTGTGGCCAGCTCTGTACTAAAGCCCCACTCTCGAAGCCAAACATGCCTCAGACCAGACAATAAAAGAAGTCAGTGGTGCTGCATTACCATGCTTTGTGTTGGAAGAGCATTCCTAATTCCGTTCAGAGACAAAGCAAATACGGTAACCACACAAGTAAAAGAAGCGAACATTGCAGGACTGTTGAGCTCTGTCAAAGGCATTGCTCTGTTGACAGATCAGTTTTCCTCCTGTTTGCTTTTGTACTTAGTGTAGATTAGTGAAGAAGTTTTGGACACACATTGATCCAGGAAGTGAACTTAACAACTTCTAGTATGTTTCAAGCAGGGTAGAGGCTGAGTTGTAGTGTGCACGTGCAGGTAGCAGAAGATTACTTACTTACTTAGGCCCATCACTCCCCCTGGAGCATGGGCTGCCGACAACATTCCGCCAGAGTCCTCTGTCCTGGGCTATTCTCTCCAGCACCAAAAGATTCAAGTCCCTGAAAAGCTGAGTTTTTGTTTACTATTTCTCAGTGGCTTTTGTATAGTTTTCCCCCTCCTTCGCATTTTTTTATGAAAAAGAGAGATCCCATTTTCATCACACATGTGAGCGCACGCATGCACACACACGCACGCACGCACACACACACACACACACACACATGGATATACATATATATATATATATATGTATGTATGTATGTATAAAATCACATCTCACTGTAATCATACTGTCATTGTAAATTGGAAAGGAAGGATAACGGTAACAGTAATAAAACATTGCAAAAAGAGGCCGTGAAACCACAAAGTGTATCAATAAACAACCGTTCAGCATTATTGGCCGTTTTCCAGGCAGCGGAGACGCTAAGCTGAGGTTTTAGGGAGGCCACGTGTGAACTGTGTGTACACTGTCCTGGTCAGTGCCAGCTCTTCCCTCCGTCTGAGTGTCTCCCATGTATCGGCCATTTCCCCCTCTCTCCTGGAGGTAACTGTCTGCCCTGCATCATCTGAACTGTCATGTCTACGATGTGGAGAGGAGTGTCTGGATGCGGTGATGGTCAGAGAGACAAGACAAACATGGCACATTCTGATTAGACTGTAGACAACCTGATCATTCTGTCTCAGGGCTCTATAAAACAGAAGGAGTAATTTTTTTCAATTTTGGTTTACTTTAAGCAGTACAATTAAGAAAAATATCAGTAAGAAAGATAAAGGGAGAAAGAGAAGAGAGAGCAAGAGAGAGAGAGAGAGAGAGAGAGAGAGAGAGAGAGAGAGAGCCACAGAGAGAGAGAGGGCTCTACCAAACATTTGGGTGTTGTGCTTTTACATGTCTCCTTTTCTAAGAAAGATAAAGCATGAAGAGGAACGATTGAAATTGGTATGACATTTTAAAAATTCACCTAAAATGTGGGTGTCTTCTTCTCAGATATCTATGTCTTAGCAATCCCTCATATATCAATTAAACAGGTGTCTCCCCATAGTGCTGCAGATGACAAAACAAAGGCAGGTCTCACTGAGACTGTCAAAGAAACGGCAATATCAAGAGAGTTATTTGTGGCCAGCTCTGTACTAAAGCCCCACTCTCGAAGGCAAACATGTCTCCGACCAGACAATGAAAGAAGTCAGTGGTGCTGCATTACCATGCTTTGTGTTGGAAGAGCATTCCTAATTCCGTTCAGAGACGAAGCAAATATGGTAACCACACAAGGAAAAGAAGCAAACATTGCAGGACTGTTGGGTTCTGTCAAAGGCATTGCTCGGGTTCTGTCAAAGGCATTGGTCTGTTGACAGATCAGTTTTCCTCCTGTTTACTTTTGTACTTAATGTAGAATAGTGAAGAAGTTTTGGACACACATTGATCCAGGAAGTGAACTTAACAACTTCTAGTATGTTTCAAGCAGGGTAGAGGCTTAGTTGTAGTGTGCACATGCAGGTAGCAGAAGTTTCAAGTCCCTTAAAAGCTGAATTTTTGTTTACTATTTCTTAGTGGCTTTTTTGTATAGTTTTTCCCGCCTACTTTGCATTTTTGATCATACATGTGAGTGTGCGCGTGCACACACACACACACACACACACACCCATACATACATATATGTGTATAATGATATATATATATATATATATATATATATATATATATATATATATATATATATATATATAATCATATCTCACTGTAATCATAATGTCATTGCAAATTGGAAAGGAAGGATAACGGTAACAGCAATAAAACATTGTAAAACGTAACCGACAGCATGATGAGAGGAAACCACAAAGTGTATCCATAAACAACCGTCCTGCATTATTGGCCGTTTTCCAGGCAGCGGAGACGCTAAGCTGAGGTTTTAGGGAGGCCACGTGTGAACTGTGTGTACACTGTCCTGGTCAGTGCCAGCTCTTCCCTCCGTCTGAGTGTCTCCCATGTATCGGCCATTTCTCCCTCCATCCTGGTGGTAACTGTCTGCCCTGCATCATCTGAACTGTCATGTCTACGATGTGGAGAGGAGTGTCTGAATGCGGTGATGGTCAGAGAGACAAGACAAACATGGCACATTCTGATTAGACTGTAGACAACCTGATCATTCTGTCTCAGGGCTCTATAAGACAGAAGGAGTAATTTTTTTCAATTTTGATTTACTTTAAGCAGTACAATTAAGAAAAATATCAGTAAGAAAGATAAAGGGAGAAAGAGAAGAGAGAACTTGAGACAGAGAGAGAGAACTTGAGACAGAGAGAGAGACGGAGACAGAGAAACAGCCACAGAGAGATAGAGGGCTCTACCAAACATTTGGGTGTTGTGCTTTTATATGTCTGCTTTTCTAAGAAAGATAAAGCATGAAGGGGAACGATTGAAATTGGTATGACATTTTAACCACAAATCACCTAAAAAGTGGGTGCCTTCTTTTCAGATATCTATGTCTTAGCAGTCCCTCATATATCAATTAAACAGGTGTCTACCCGTAGTGCTGCAGATGAGAAAACAAAGGCAGGTCTCACGGGGACTGTCAAAGAAACAGCAATATCAAGAGAGTTCTTTGTGGCCAGCTCTGTACTAAAGCCCTACTCTCGAAGCCAAACATGCCTCAGACCAGACAATAAAAGAAGTGAGTAGTGCTGCATTACCATGCTTTGTGTTGGAAGAGCATCCCTAATTCTGTTCAGAGACGAAGCAAATACGGTAACCACACAAGGAAAAGAAGTGACCATTGCAGAACTGTTGGGTTCTGTCAAAGGCATTGCTCTGTTGACAGATCAGTTTTCCTCCTGTTTGCTTTTGTACTTAATGTAGATTAGTGAAGTTTTGGACACACATTGATCCAGGAAGTGAACTTAACAACTTCTAGTATGTTTCAAGCAGGGTAGAGGCTCAGTTGTAGTGTGCACGTGCAGGTAGCAGAAGATTCAAGTGACTTAAAAGCTGAATTTTTGTTTACTATTTCTTAGTGGCTTTTTTGAATACTCTCCCCCCCCCCCCCCTACTTTGCAATTTTTGATCACACATGTGAGCACATATACACACATCACACACACACACACACACACACACACATATACAAACAAATATATATATATATATATATATATATATATATACAATAATATATATATATATATATATCATATCTCACTGTAATCATAATGTCATTGCAAATTGGAAAGGAAGGATAACATTAACAGCAATAAAACATTGCAAAAAGAGGCCGCAGCGTGACGAGAGGAAACCACAAAGTGTATCAATAAACAACCGTTCAGCATTATTGGCCGTTTTCCAGGCAGGGAGACGCTAAGCTGAGGTTTCAGGGAGGCCACGTGTGAACTGTGTGTACACTGTCCTGGTCAGTGCCAGCTCTTCACTCCGTCTGAGTGTCTCCCATGTATCGGCCATTTCCCCCTCTATCCTGGAGGTAACTGTCTGCCCTGCATCATCTGAACTGTCATGTCTACAGCGTGGAGAGGAGTGTCTGAATGAGGTGATGGTCAGATAAGCAAATTGGGACAAACTCCAGTAGGATTGCAGACGATCATATTATTTTATGTGTGTACAGAAGCGGTAATCAGGTTTGTTTAGAGCCCCAGAAGTCTTCCTGGAAATTAGGAAAGCTTTTTTTTCCAAGCCTGTAAAGGTTTGGCCTTCAGGACCTGTAAAAGGCTGTCACACACACACACACACACACACACCACACAACACACACACACACAACACACACACACACACACACACACTCCTCTCTCTCTCTCTCTCTCTCTCTCTCTCTCTCTCTCTCTCCTGCACACGCTCTCTCTCTCAAAAAGTATTTGTGCAAATAGATATAGGATTGGTTCGTTTTAATCCAGAAAACTTAAGACAGTGTCCAGAAAAAGTACAAACAAATTCTCGAATCTTGTGACAAGCCCTGTGTAAACAGGAAGGCTAGCAAAATCTGAAATGGAATAATCAGCATATGACCTTGCCTTTTCTGTAATAAGTTTCATAGAAAGCATTTTATTCTTACCAAAAGAGCCAAGTTCTAAGGAGAAGAAGATGCCTCAAGCGCAAATTGAGTCATCTGTTAAACTGTATGCCATGTTCAGTGGAGTTAAATGGGGACCCTACTACCAAACTGTTGTCATATAGTGAAAAAGAAACAGGTACATCTCTGGATAGGTCTGCAGAGGAGAGGCTAAAAAACAAGGCTGTGACACAGGACATGTGAAGAAAAAAAACACTTTGTAGAGAGAGCTATTCGTGGCATTGTCTGTACTAACCCTCCACTCTCACAGGCAAAAGTGCATCCGACTACAAAACAAAGAGAAAAATGTCACTGCATCCTGGTGTTTTCCACTGGGAGGGTATCTCTAATTTCATGCAGAGAAATCTGTTGTGACAAAAAGCATGGCACGTCAGTGTAGTGGAAAAACGAAAAAGGAACCAGTGAAATCAACAGAAATCTCACCACAGTAATAGATTCTCCCAAGGGTAGATTATCTGTCCACCAGATTAGCTTTTCTCCTCTCTGCTTCGTCTTTCTTGTCCATTAGTTAACTAGTTCCGGCAACAGCGTTCAGGAAGAAAATTCGTAACGCATAGGGGGTTGTGGCCCTTTAGAAACATACCGTTTTGAAAACAGAAGATTAACGGTTGTAATCAGTTTGAAAACAGCAGTTTTCCTCACCATTGCTGGTTCTTTTATGTGTGTGTGCTTGTTTCTTTTTTTTCTCAATCTTGAGAATAATTGTGGTACCTTTCTTCCCTCTCTTATTGTCTGGGTGTCTGCTTTTGTGTAGGTAGTAGACAGTAGAGTTGGTTTATAGCCTTTTTTTAATCTGTATATAGTTGCACAAACTTTTAATCTGAGATTTAAGGTTTTACGAAGGTGACAGCCCTGGTATGGCCTCTGTAGTCGGCGGGGCTATAAACATCAGGATTTGATTGGATTGGTTTGTTTGGGGATTTTTTGTTGTTTCGTTTTTGTTTGCTTGATAAATTAAGGTTTTGTTCTCTGCCATTATTTGTGCTTGATGGTGTGTTTTTATTAAATATTCCTTGGTGAAGTATAACATAAAATAGTATTGGAAACAATGCAGTAACATATCACGCTCTTTCCAGTAATGTGGTGCTGTAGAGGGTACACACTCATTCAAAACAAGAAGGTAAGAATTCCTAGCTGCAGATCCCGCGTAAAACCATACTTTCCCTTACTACGCAGTCCACCACCATCCGCCAGGTGATGAGTAGGGGGGGAGGGGGGGGGGGCTGAGGAGGCTAATCCTTTAGGTTATACCTAGTTTCCATGTGCAACACTGACGCATTAGGTTTACCCAACAAAACCCATGGACACAAGAGAGTTGTTCCAAACACAACTGAAATAAAAGCCACTCTCGTAAGCGAATGGATTCACCGCAAGCAAAATAGGAAAAAAAGGATAAAATCGAAAATGTAAGTAACTATAGTGGCAAGACTCCCGGAGAGAATAGTTCTGAATATTACGCAGCAAACTGTTATGTGTATTAAACTCGAAGATGTAAAACGATGGCAGAAAACCGAAGTGCAGCAGTGCTCATACACTGAAAATACAATACAAAACTTGCCCCTGTTTTCTACATCGACCACGAACCCACGGCAGCTCGGGAGACATGGCCTGCTTTGTGATCGGCTTGACGTTTTACTGTGAGGCACGGAGCGTTTCTCCGTAAGCGCACCTCAGATTGCTCTCGATGTGAATGAAACGCAGTGGTAAAGTTGAGAAAATGGAGTCCATTTCCTTGGGAGCTTACGCTATGCTGGGATAAATGTGGGAAAGGAAGGGAGGACACGGGAGGCCGTTGATGGCCAAGGGAGTGCATGATTGAAAGTGATGTTGGCATCTAAAGGAAACAGGACGGGAACCCCCCGCCCCCCCCAAAGATAAATAAGCAAACTATAACAAAAGAAAGAAACGAAGAACATCACTTTTTTATAACTCTCCCCCCCCCCCCTTCCCCACCTTCCACTTCTGCCTATCTTTTAAAGTAAGTTTTTTTTGTGTCAGTTCGTGTTTCATCTTATATAGGGCTTTTTGAATAAACCTGTGCTTGCTCTCTCTCTCTCTCCTCTCTCTCTCTCTCTCTCTCTCTCTCTCTCTCTCTCCTCTCTCTCTCTCTCTCTCTCTCTCTCTCTGTCTGTCTCCCTCCCGTCTCTATCTATCTATCTCCTCTCTCTCTCTCTCTCTCTCTCTTCTCTCTCTCTCTGTCTCTCTCTCTTCTCTCTCTCTTCGGATGAGACTATAAACCGAGGTCCCGTGTGCGAACGCTTGCAGAACATCTTGCGCACACGTTAAATCCTGTTCCGCTTTTCGAAAGAGTAGGCCATTGTGTGCCGGTGGGAACAGATGACAAAATTGACAAAACCGCATACACACGGGACTGGATGTAAAAAAGCACATGAGTGCTTATTCCATTATCCTCGATATAAAAAAAGTCTCTCTCTCTCTCTCTCTCTCTCCTCTCTCTCTCTCTCTCTCTCCTCTCTCTCCTCTCTCTCTCTCTCTCTCATACACACACATTTCTGCAATCTCTGCTTTCTGTCCATTTCTTTCGTCCCCTCTCCTAAGATGCCCTCATCATTCTTTTTCTCTTTGGGCATTAGAAGCAGCAAAAGACCCCAGAGTACTGCTCGGCTTCACTGGTAAGCCAAGTCGGTACGTACAGTCCTGGGACAAGGTCCGGAGTCGTTCTCAGTACTTGTCTTAGAAGCAAATGTCATGCACAGTATTTGGTGTCCGACTTTTTTACCATTCTTTGGGGAGTTTGGATTACAGTACCATAGATTACCATGGCTTTTTCCTGTATGATACGAGTGAAGATAGCCATAGATAGAGTCATAGATAGCCACTAATAGCAAGGTTCTTTGAAGGAATCTGGCTTTGGTTTTATCTCATTTTTATGTGCGGTTGATGTGGTTTCTCCCACAACTCGGTGACCATCCTGGGTTGACCTTTATGGTTGGCCAAGGTGTTAATACAAAGAATATCGGTAGGGCTGGTTTAAAACCCCTGTTTTAATCTGCTGTATAGTTTTAATCTGAGATATAAAAATTTTACAAAGTGATAGCCCCGTTATGGCCTCTGTGGTGGGAAGGGCTATAAACAGCCAGAATGGAATGGATTGGACTGGACCTTGGGTAAGAACACGTACCATGAAAGAAATCTAGAATATTGCAAGAGAAGGTGTCAAAAGGTTGAAATGAGCATCGTCGTTGAGCAATGTTACATAAACCCAGTGAAAGTGATCGGGGGGGGGGGGGGGGGGGGGGGGGGGAATCCACTGGAATCCAACAACTAATCTAGTGTAAAGACTTCCGAGATAGCTGATCCCTCTTTCCGTTCTTCCCTAACCACCATTCATCTTCCGATTTACGCACTTCTAGTCGGCTAAAAGAAACTGACAGATGCGGCTAAAATAAGGCAAGACAGCCCGTGCCAAAACCTGACGGGGCTACAGACGATGTAATCATTCCACCCAGCCACTGTAAGACAGGAAGATTGACAAACAAAAGGCGAAATGGAATCGATGAAATAAGTCTCGGGTTAGGTTTTCAAGTTGGCGTACGTGTGAGGCCATTTTCTCTACAGTTTTACCTCCCCCGCGGTCTTGAAATATCAAGTAAGCCTCTCTATAGGGGCTGGGGAAAGTGACTGAACACTTAACAGATTTCGTGGCAGGGCAGAAGGGTTTGTGTGTTCGGGTTATGGTATGTGTGTGTAACTTTCTTTAATGTAACGGCTCTTCACTCAAACTTGTATTTGTGTGTGGGCTTTAACAGTTTACTTATTTTCTTTTTTTCAGTCGTTAATTTTGAGGATAGTTGAAAAAAGCACTCGGTCCCCCCATGTTTATGTAGTTTTGTAAATTTTGTCATCTGTTCCCACCGGCACACAAAGGCATACTCTTACGAAAAGCGGAACAGGTTTTAACGTGTGCGCAAGATGTTCTACATGCCTTCACACACGGGACCTCTTAATAGTCTCATCTGAAGGACTTTCGGGGGAGTGGAGTCGGCACTGATGTTAACTCCAGGGGGAAAAACATCCCTGTGTGTGTGTGAGTGAGTGAGAGAGACAGAATTGGGGGGGGGGGGGGGGGGGGGGGGGGGGGGGGGGGGGGGATATAAAAGGGGAACTCTAGGTACCTGGAAAAGAAAGAACCGCGCCGGCACATATTCGAACAGTTCAGCTTTGTCAGTGCCTCGCCGTTTTTGTGTTAAAATAGCTCTATTTTTTTGTTAATCCGATCAAAAGGAGCATTGAAACGTCAACAGAAACAAAAACCCTACGACTCTGCCTTTGCAACAAATTGAATAGTATTCAGTAATTCGATTCCATCCTTTTTTTTATAATCTGCCTAACGAGTTTTCGTTGTTCCAACAATGAAAGCTCGACTGTGTGGTCCCAATTTTCCCAATGAACCCATTGCAAACTCACTCTGCCGGCCTACTCTCTCTCTCGCTCTCTCTCTCTCTCTCTCTCTCTCTCTCTCTCTCTCTCTCTCTCTCTCTCTCTCTCTCTCTCTCTCTCTCTCTCTCGATTTTTCTCTTTTTCCTGTCCTCTTTCCTTCCTGCTTCATTCCGCCCTTCGTCTTCTTTCAATTTTTTTTCCTTCTATTTTATATTTTAAAAAATTGTCTTGAAAAAAAAAAAAAGTTAAATTCTGATTGTGATTTATCCTGCTTGTGTCCGCATGTTTTTTGGGTTTTTTTCGAGGACTGGACGAGGGAAAAATCTTCGCGCTTACTCTGTTACCCTCAGAAAACGAAATTTTGTTTGTTAAGGTTCGTTTGTTTCTCTCTCTCTCTCTCTCTCTCTCTCTCTCTCTCTCCTCTCTCTCTCTCTCTCTCTCGTGCGCGTGCGTGCGTGCGTGCATGACAGGCACATTTTCTTTTCTTTTTTTTTGTTAGCGATGACCTTCTCTGTAAAAGCAAAACAACCAAACATTGAATTAGATTTTGTGTGTGTGTGCGTGCGCGCGCTTGCTTCTGTGCTTGCTTCCTTGCATATAAAATGTTGGATGGGGATGGCGAGATGCCAGTCTCACCCCCTTTCTGGGTAAACATTTTTCATCTAAGGGTAGGATCAGTTGTGCAACGTTAACTTAATGTCGACATTTCTCCCTCACAATGAGAGAAGCAATTAAGTTGATGAATAAAAGGGATCTGCTTTTTTCACGACGGAAAATGGTGGTTTTTGAGGAGGAAAGTAGGCGGGAATATTGCTGGAAAAATTGATTGCACTTAGTTTATATTGAAATGCTCTCTGTTTTTATGTCTCTGCCTCTGCCTCTCTCTCTCTCTCTCCTCTCTCTCTCTCTTCTTCTCTCTCTCTCTCTCTCTCCTCTTCTCTTCCTCCTCCTCCTCCATCTCTCTCTCATCTCTCTCTTCTCTCCTCGATATATTAAATTTCTCTGAGTTCTGAGTTTCTCTCTCTCTTTCTCTCCCTCCCTTCCTGTCCATGTGGCGCGGCGCACGCCACACCACACACACACACACACCACAGAAGTGACACACACTCATTTCCTTCCTCCTCACTATATTCCTCCTTCGTCTATTTATTTATTTATTTATTTTTAGACATCATTTTCTTTCGAGGATAATGGACTAAGCACTCAGGTGCTGTTTTTCATCTAGTCTCCGTGTGCATGCAATTTTTGTAAATTTTGGCATCCGTTCCCACCGGCACACAAAGGTCTGCTCTTCTAAAAGGCGGAACAGGTCTTTAGCGTGTTCGCAAGATGTTCTGCGTACGTTCACACACGGGACTTTTGGGTCATAGTGAATTATAATACAGAAGGACTGTCGAGAGTGAAATCGGTACTGATGTTAACTCCAGAGGAAACATCCCCTTGAACGGGCGTCTCGGTGGTGGCTGAGCCTGGGCTAGAACCCGGACTGCCAGACCGCCAGAGCAACGTTCTAACCACCAGGCCGTCCCGTCCCTCCCTTTCGAATCCTGGCTGTCACTCTTCCCTAGTCCCTCTTCTTTCTCGTGGAATATTGGTAAGGAAAGATGACGGCTATAAAACGGCACAAAAGAAATTGGGGAATGCGAGGAGAGGAAAGCATAAAGTGTTTCCATAAAGTGTCGTGGGCCGGCTTTTCCTACAGCCAGCAGAGGCACGGAAGCTGAGGTCACACGGTGTTTGTGTTTTATGTGTAACTGTCCGGGGCTACCTCCAGCAATTAACCCAGTCTGACTGCCTCCCACACACCTCCCGTTTCCTCCCCGTCCCTGTAGACGTCCAGCGGCCATTCATCATCTCAGCTGTCATATCTGGCTGGAAGAGAAACGTGTGGATAGGGCGGTGGTAAGAGAGACGACTCGGGGACTAAATAAATACTTGATATATCAAGTATATATATATACCAATCATTCTTCTAACCCAGCGAGTGAGGGACAGGGAGATAGAGAGACAAAAGCCGAAGCCAGAATTAAGTTGGTATGAAGTTATATCTGTAAATGACCTAGGAATTGAGTACATTTTCCCCTAATGATTCGTGTATCGATGACCTTCAGGAATTAATTAAATGCTCACCTCCAGCTCCCGGTAACACTGTGGATGATAAAACACACCACAGCTGTTTGTAGAAAAGTGTGCGTGTAAAGAAGAAATACGGCATTAAAAAAGTTATTCTTGGGCATATTTTGTAGCGCCATTCTCTTATATTTTTTTCGTTCCTCAGCCATAGCTCTGACATTTACCAATAGTAAGATTTCGTGTCTGCGACTTTTTTTTTGCCCACCGTTAAGGTAACTGCATTCCGATGTCGGGGACGCCTAAACACGACACCAGTTTTCATACTTTAAACAAAAAAAGTCATCTGTTCCTACCGGCACGCAATGGTGAACTATTCAAAAGACCGAACGGGTTTAAACGTGTGCTCTATGTGTTCTGCGTGCGTTGGTATACGGAATCTCGGTTTATGTCTCAACTGAAGGATTCTCGGGAGAGTGGAGTCAGCACCGATGTTAACTCCAGGGGAGAAGCCCCCTTGAACGGGCGCTTCGGTTGTGCTTCAAGCCCGTACCGTCAGACCACGAGCTCAGCGCTCAAACCACCAACCTAACCTGCCCCCCTACTCTCTTAAGTAAATATGCATCGTAGGAGGAAAGGAAGATAAAACTGGGGCATTGTATTGTGTTCCCCACTCCCACTCCCTCTGTTGGGAGAGCAGCCCTCATTCCATACATGATATGCTCATTACAAGCGCAAATACAATAAATCTGCCACTCAAACAGGAAAACTTTGTCCAAGCAAATGATTCTCTCCTGGGTGGATTCTCTGCCCAACAGATCAGTTTTCCTCCGGCATAGTCTGTTTTTAGTTAATGCGCATTAGTTAATTAGTTCCGGGGACAACGTCCAGGAAGTGAACTCAGGATGTGGACGATGTGATGCTGCTGCAGTAACGCACCATCTCGATAACATCTTTTTTGTTGTTGTCAGTTTAAAAACTTTTTTTTTAGGGGGGGGGGGGGGCACTATAATTAGTATTTCTTCGATTAAGGTGTTTTTATCTGTATATAGTTGGCACAGTTTTAATCTGAGATTTAAAATTTTACGAGGTGACAGTCCTAATATGGCCTCTGTGGTCGTAAGGGCTCTAAACAACAGGATTGGATTACGGTAATCTTTGCTAGTGTTTAGGTGTGTGGTGTTCAATTCATTCTCTCCTTAATTCATCATTTCATTACCGTTTTTAGTTCTTGTTTGCTCTTCCATGAAGATAATGAATTCATAATAATAATAATAAATGGAATTTATACAGCGCTATATCTTGCAGAGACAAATCAAATGTTCTATTCACCATTTTAGGAGTGATGTTTGAGGAATCTAGGATTTCTTATGGGCGCGTATGGCTAACAACACGAAGGATCCCACAGCAACGAAAGAGATTGACGCTGAACTGAAGTCTTTAAACAAAGCGACTCGCCGAAAAGTAATCAGTGTAATCTGCCCTCGGGGAAAGCTAGAGAACGATACAAAACACTATAAACACACCTCGACACAGCGCACTCAGTTTATGGAGCGGGGTCGTTAACGTGCAAAATGGGTTCATTTCCTTTGAGCTCAAACTTTGCAAGGATTGACGGTGATCTGTGGAAAAGGATTGGAGGAGAAACGACGGGAGTTTGTTGATGGGCAAGGGAACAAACCACGTTGACAACCATCACTTTAACACCCCTCCCCCCTCTCATTAGAAACTTCTGTCAAGCTAGCTCTCTCTCTCTCTCTCTCTCTCTCCTCTCTCTCTCTCTCTCTCTCTCTCTCTTCTCTCTCTCTCTATCTTCTCTCTATCTCTCCCCCCCCTCCTCTCCTCTCCCTCCCTCTCTCTCCCCCTCCCTATCTCTCCCTCCTCCCCTCACCCTCCCTCCCTCTCCCCCCCTCTCCCTCTCTCTCCTCCTCCCTCCCTCCCCTCCCTACCTCTCTCCCTCTTTCTCTCCCTCTTATTCCTTCCTCCATTTCTTCCTTCTCTCCCTCATTTTCTGTGGTCCCTGCTGTACAGCCATCTAACCCCCCTCTCTCTGTCACAAATTCCATCTCGTGTTTCTTGCCTTCATTGTATTTTCCCCCTTTTTTTGAGTGTTGGAGAAACTGAAGAAAAGGGAGTAATCATCTGTTGCTCTGTGGGTGGTAATCCCGGTCATCTTTACCCATTGATTTCCTCAGCACCTGTCAACCCCTACTCGTCTCGAACTGAATGTCAAAGTCCTTCGGATGAGACTATAAACCGAGGCCCCGTGTTCGAACGCATGCAGAACATCTTGCGCACACGTTAAATCCCGTTCCGCTTTTCGGAAGAGTAGGCCATTTGTGTGCGGTGGAAACATGACAAAATTTACAAAACCGCATACACACGGGGACTGGATGTAAAAAAGCACATGAGTGCTTATTCCATTATCCTCGATATAAAAGAATAAATAAAATAAATTAAAAAAATGTTCTGCACAAGATTTGACGATTATATTCTGGATTTGTAGTTACCGTTCCACGAAAACGCATGTGACTGACAGCAAGACTATTATTATTATTATTATTATTATTACTGCAGAAGAATCCATACGATAAGTATTGCGAGAAAGGGAAGGTTAAATATTATTATGTCCTGGCTGAACACTGACATAGACCCAATGATATGTGAGGTTTTAAAAGCCCGATTGTTTGGTTGGGTGTTTTAGGGGGGGGGGGGGGGGGGGTGGCGGTGAGGGCAGGATAGCCTGATGGGTTGAGCTGTTGCGCTCGTGATCTGACGGCCCGGAATCGAGGCACCGCTTTGAGGGTTTTTACCTATGGAGCTAAGATCAGTACCCATTCTGCTAACCCGAAAGTCCCTCGGATGAGACTATAAACCGAGATCCGGTGTGCGAACGCGCGCAGAACATCTTGCGCACACGTTAAAAACCCTTTCCACTTTTTTGGAAGAGTAGGCCATTTTGTGCCTGTAAGAACGGATAACATTTTTTTTTAAGCGCGTGTACATAGGTGTCTTGTTCGAAGTCCCCGAAGTCAGCATGCAGCTACCTTAATGAAGGGCAAAAACGGTTGCATACACAAAAATTCACCTTCAGTAAGCCTCGGAGCTCTAGTCCAGGAACGAAAAAAGAAGAAAGGGGAGGGGGGGGGAGAGAAGGAAAAAAAGAAGAAAAAAGGGGGGGAGAAGGAAAGAAAAAAGAAGAAGGGGGGGGGGGGGGGCGGGTTAATTTCGGCAATTAACCCAGTTTGTTTACCTCTCACAGACAGCCCGACTTCCCTTAACTCCGTTCTTCCCTAACCGTCATTATTTATCTTCTGATTAACACTCTCATTCTCAAGAAGAAGAGAAACTGATGAATACAGTTGAGGGGGGAAGGGAGGCAGGAGGGCTCGAGACAAAATCCTGTCAGGATTGCAGACGATCTTATTGTTCCTACTCAGGGGTTGTAAGATGGGAAGATGGACAAACAAAAGACGAAACGGAATCAACAAAAAGGAGTCTCCTCACATTAGGGTCTTCAAACGGGCGAACGTGTGGGGGCATTTTCTCAATAGTTTTATCTCCCAGCGGCGGCTTTTCGGCCGTGAGATGTCGGAATAAGCGTCTCTGTAGAGAACGGTCGTGGAGAATGAGCACTGAGACGGTTAATGACGAGGAGTCGGGTGTGTGTATGTGGAGGGAAGAGATTTTATTTTTTATTCATTTTATTTATTCTTTTATTTCGAGGATAATGGAATGAAGCACTCGTGTGCTTTTTAAAAAAAAAAATCCAGTCCCCGTGTGTATGCAGTTTTGTC